>CM029547.1:26804952-27193554 GCA_017141385.1 Sogatella furcifera
GATAAATAATACGATAGACGGCTTAAAAAGAAGTAAAAAGAGAAAAATACCTAGATTAAGCGATTTTTCGCAAAGTTGACAAAAATTAGCAATTTTTGACGAACTATAACTCGCTTCCGATTAGAGATACAAAAAAGTTTAGAGGATGAAAATTGTAGGGAATTTTATGCTCTTTAAAAAAGTATTGAATACAAATATCGATAGAAAAATCAATTTCTGAGATATTGTGAAAAAACTGAAAAAAGTCCCAAAATTTCGTGATTTTTAGGCTCCCAAAAGTTATGCCTCCAGATATTTTGGTGGAAAATCATGGATTACTCTTACTTACACCCAAATGGACCGATTAAGACAATAAAATCAATTAACAGGATTTTTGTTTGGTCGAAATTACTATTTGATTGGGCTATATTGCCAAAGACAGTAATTTTATTCAAGAGGGTTTTAAATAGGTTCAACTTGTGATATTATTGAACAGAAACATTTAACGATACAGATTATATTACACAGTTTGTTGTGTGGCCATTTATTGATATTAGTTTGCTAGAATGCAGGTTGCCAAGATCTAAGAAATAAAATATTAGAAAAAAAAATGTCTCGATATTTTTGTGGATCCGGTTCTGAATACAATTCTTATGAATCAGTATTTCTCTAACAAAGCTTAATTAGACGAATAATAAATGGATACCGGATTATGAAATTTATATGAATCGATAATCAATATATTTGTTAGTGAAGAAAATAATATAATATATCAACATACCATGTTAATATTGTAATATAATATGTTAATATGTAATATAATAAATTATGAATATCATAAGTCAAAATCTCGCGAAATAAATTAAAATCATTTGAACTTGGAGTAAAGTTTTCCATTTCAAGAAAATGGAGGGGTTTAATTTGAGAATTAATTATTCAGGTTATTATAATAATAAGTATTATCACATTAATAATTGTATTAATAATTATAATTAACAGAATCTCCGCCCATGAACGTTTTATTAGGTAGTATCTCACGGTCTCCGGTCCCCGCCATGTGCAAACTTATCAATATAACATTCAATTTCAAATCAGAAAGCTCAATTATCCTGATTTTAAGTAAGTTGGAAAACTTGTCAATTTGAAGGCCTTTTATTTATTTCCATTACCAGATTTTTCACTATTTTCTTTCAGCCGTGCGTCCCCTGGGATCTTGTGCCCAGGCAGCAGGCACTGTTTTCTATACAATTCATGCAAAGCAGAAATTAGTCTACCGCTTGATACTTGAGGAATAATGTTTTCATTTCACCTTTCCTCGCCCGACGAAGTTTTCGGTTGAAGCTATACTGTCGTTCTTCGGCTTGTTTTTCCTCATAAGGTTTTGATGAACCGTCCTTCTTTCACTACGATTATTTTATATTTCACCGGAAGATTGTTTTTCACCTTATAGCTTACAAGAGTTTTCTCTTAGAGTGCTCTAGCCACTTGTCATCCCTATGTACCGTATTTAACAAAAAGCTCTGCACATTTGTATTTGGAAGATTCTTCCAACATTTAAGACATTAAAATTTAGTATGTCTACATTAAAGTTGAAAGAAAAATATAAAACACTACAAACTGCGAAAATTACTAATAACACTACAGTACTAAAACCTTCAAAACCACGTAGTACCACGTACACCGAACACAACCGCTCAATTCCACACTGGAACAACGACTGAATATGAGCATTGTGTAAATTAGAGAACCAACTATTTGAATAAAGAACTTTAAAACAGGCTGTTTAAAATAATTGAAAAATAAATAAAAATCAAACACCCTTTTTTATCCACATTGAAAATGGGCTTAGATCCCGAAACATGTATGTGTGTTTTATAATTTTTAAAGTTTTCAAAAAAGGGTGTTTGATTTTTATTTATTTTTCAACCAACTATTTCTACGTCAATTCGTTAACTATATTCTATATACTGAGAAGGAATAATTACAGATTACAGGAACCGATTAAAATCGATTTTGTTTATGTTTGTTTAGGTCTGAATTCTATTGAAAGTTTTGCGTGCATTCTGAGAAATGATCTGGAAAATATTGCTGAAGCATGACTCCGTTTAGCTTGGCAGCCGTGATTATTTGTAAACAGAAAGAATTGTTAGACATTTTTAATCCATAATAAGAATAACTTAATGGTTCTATATGCCAACAACTGTCATATATTATTCTATTATACAGTTATTCTAAAGATATTAGTTGGATTATTCAAATATAGGCTACATTATTCAAATGTAGAACACGCTTACATTTTAGTGAAAAATCAAAAATAATAACTCCATTCTACTGTAATCAAATTAATTTACAGATTCCCCCCAAAATTTTCAATAATATAATAATAATCCCCCCTAAATTTCGGCCCGATGGCGCAAGTTGCGCCATCAATCCCCCCCGTGGGCGGCCCTGTGTATAACGAGTAATTCACATTGCGTTCGGCCTCCGAGGCCTGGCTTCTGAGCCGAACCTCTGAGATTTGGCCGCAGCTGTGTTCTTCCCATTCACGTTGCTTTCGGCCTCTGATCGAGTGGCTCTCTCTTATGTCAAAAATTGAAAGCGCGGGCTGAATCATGTGGCTTTTGAGGCCAAAATGCCTGATTTTTGTATTGAGGCGACCCCATTCACGTTGCGTTCGGTATGTGGTCTGAAGCCAGGCCTCAGAGGCCGAACGCAACGTGAATGGGAGGCCTGATCCTAGTAAGTTATGCATGCCATATACATATTCAAGAATGAAATAATTTCTGACAATGAGTACTTACATAGGTTCTCCAGTTTCAATGTACGCCTTGATAACTTCTTCGCTCAATTTTGCCACTTTGACATCTGTACTGGTATGAAACTTGATTTCGTGCTCCGCTGATTTCAAGGACACCCCTGTGTAGACTGTATGTGTCCGCCCACTCAATCTAAAAATATATATAAATAATTCAAGTTGAAGGTGTGTCGCTAGGAATAGTATATTTCTTACTATATTTGTCTACAAATTGTAAAAATAGATGGAAGAGTTTTCTCATTTACTTGAAAGTTTAAAATGTTTTTCTTGTTTCCTTGTATACCACTATATTTCGTTCCAACAATATTGTTTGATGAGCAACTGTTCAAGAATCAAAGTAGACAAAATTTTGAACAAATAAATAGAATATAACGGAGTTCTTACATTGTTTATTTGGCATTTGTTGCATTCCTACAATTTAGGTCATTATTTATATATTCATTAAACTATGAACTTCATCTTCTCTCGTTTTTATGTGGTCAGAATTAACTAAACTGACCGTGATGCTTAAGCAGTTATTGAAAAAGCATCATTCTCTATGCGCCAATTCCGTTGACAGCTTACATTTACACGTAATACAACTCAGGGAACTTCAATTCAGGTTTAGTGGCAGTGCTGTAAAATTTTGAAGCGGCTGCCATGATTCATTCTTTAGTTACAAGCAATTCAATATGGAGATAACACTCACTTCTCCCGCCGAATTCAAAGTTTATAGTTTAATCCGTTTTTGAACGGGAAAGAATGAATGAGCGGCTGAAATTCGCCGCAAGTTGTGTACTTGTGTACTTCCAACTTTTGGGAGAAAGTTGCTAATGAACTTTGTCAAAGCCATTATCACTGTTGATGATCTCTGCCGTCTTTGAGGCATCTGGAAGTCTTTTACAATATTTGTTGCAAGTGACACAAGACGTGAATAGACGGCCACAGGATTAGCGCCAACAAGTTTATTTATTCATAAATAAGGAACCATTGGCTGTGACATAATGTCATCATACACACTAAACAACTGGCGATGGATTTTAAATGCACTATTCTATCCCGTTAAAAAACTAATTACACTATAACGTTTTAATGTGGCAAGAGGAGTGAGTGTTACCTCCATATTATTGAGTTGCTTGTAACTGACAAATGAATTTTATAGGCTCTTCAAAATTTTACAGCACTGCTACTAAACCTAAATCAAAGTTCCCTGAAAATTTTAGCCTTTCCCTGCCATGTACAGAGTTATGAGATAATAGTGGAACTTACTTTTGAGATACCCCTCGTATTATTTTAGGAAGACATAATTTGACACACCAATGTCTTTCATTCTCATTTATCAACTTTCATTTGAATAAAATAATGAAGAGCAGTATTGAGCTTGGTATAAAAAATCGAGAGAGGATCTAGTAAAACATAGAGCAAATAATTAATTCGAATCTCCATTTATTGATATATAGATATTGCTATATTATTATAACTATCCAGCAGTTGGTGTACTGCAATATCTAATAATTCTTCCATATAGAGCAAATATGTATTTAAAGTTTTCAATTTTATGATACTTTAATCTTGAATAGGCCTACTCACTCATTCAAATACTTGAAGGCTTCGTCACTATTTTTTGGCTTTCCAAACATTTTTCCGTCAAGAGTTACAATTGTATCAGCACCAACAATCAGCTGTGGTTTGGAAATATTGGAAGGTACTCTTCGAGAAACCTCCAGTACCTTTTGGTAAGCAGTTTCTGTAGCGAAAATACCATAGTTTGGGAATGACTTTGGATCAAGATCTTCATTGAATCTGGATGGGATGACTTCAAATTTTAGACCCTAGAAATTAAAAATTTGGTAACAATACAAACTGTAATTAATTCTATTAAAAATCGTTTATGCTATTCAATAATTCATAATCACTGCTGGGCTATACTCCTTAAATTGGATGACAGCCGACATTCCGACAGCCCAACACTGTAAGGTGGTAAGGGCAATCCTCCAACAATTAAAAAACCTTTGAATTCCACCATTTGGTGGTCTGTAGGTATACACATAAAATAGAGCAAGATATACTCATGACTAACTACAGATAAGTCAACTCAAGAATGGTATACGGTAGTTCAGCCAAGAACAAAAGAGCCTTTGGCAACATGGCTGCCATTCACTGCTGCCAGTAGTTGAAATGAAAATTGTTCCAACATAACAAAATTGAGGAAGAAATAGTACAGGCTCAGACGATTTTTTCTGTCCTAGTTCATAATTATGTTATGATTATGATTATGTTATGATGTGCTATCATATGTCAATAATTGAACAAATAAATGGGGGGAAAAAATTCCATTTGTGAAATCAATATGGTTATGATTAGGGTAAAAACGGTAGGTTGGCTGAAGTGATTTCACCCTGAAAATATCAGTTCTGCGCATGTGTAGTTACACTCTCACTTCCCTCCTCCATCTTGCAAGAGGCTATTTTGTTCTTAGTCCAACTATATCAATAGCCTACTAAAATAAGCAAGGTTGGTTTATTTATTGTTACAATTGCAACTTGAAAGCAAGTATTTTAAGCAAAGGTGATGATGAATGAGTAAGTGAAGATGTTTACATGGTGAATGGAAGAATGTGATTAGTCTCACATTAAAGCAGTGGTGACTGGTGATTTTGAAAGGTGGTGATTGCAGTGATATTTATCCAATAGGTAAGTTAATCCTTGAAATTAGGCCCGCCAAAAACAAAGATAATAATAATAAATAATAATTTTATTTCCTTTAAAACCAACAAAATGAACAAAAAAGCAAGCAAATGTAATGATTTAAATTTAAATCCAGTTAGTGTTTGAAGAATTAAAGAATAAAGTTTTTTTTGGAAATTAACCTACTTAACTATGGGAAACCCATGTGCTAGAGTAGGTGTTAATTTTGGGTGGGGGTGCAAATACTTTGGTTAAGTGATCTCACATACTGTCAGAAATAATATTTCCTATGTGATGTCTTCCAGTTGTTATAATCCACTTTTTAATGACGGCTTTGAATTTTCTTGGGTGTTCTATCATCTTGATGTGTGCAGGAAGTAAACTGTGGATTTTTGGTGCTAGGTGGTTGTACTGTTGTTGATATGTTGCCTTCCTAGCAACATTTGTGATCAGAAGGTTTCTATTTCTTGTGTTATGACTGTGGTTTCTCCATTGAAAGTTTTCTGGTATTTTGTGTAGTCCGCAAATGATTTCCAGGGAGTAGAGCTGTCTTGCATCCATCACTCTGAACTCATTGTAGAGCTGATCTGATGGGTAGCGAGGTGGTTTCTGCTTAATGATTTTGATTACTAGTTTTTGTACTTTTAAAAGAGGGTCAAGGTGAACAAAGTTTGTCCCTCCCCATCCCACAATCCCATAGATAATCAAAGACTGCACTAAGGAATAGTAAACCATCTTCATACACTTCTCATCTATCAATGTCCTCAGCATTTTGAACTTGTAAATAGTCTTTCTCTGTTAGTGAAAATAGTGTTTTCTGTAGGCTGTCCGTGCTGTGTAGCTGAGAAAGTTAGAAAGTAGGTCTTGTCATAGTTTAGGGTGAGCAGATTCTGATTCAACCAATGTGAGATTTTCTGTAGTCCTATTTCAGCCTTATTCCATGCTATTGACCAAGTTGGTCCTGAAAACAAAAGTACAGTATCATCGGCAAAGGGTGTGATGTTCCCCTCAATTTCCATACTGCACAGAGGATTTATATAAATCAAAAAGAGTATTGGACCAAGAACTGTACCTTGAGGTACTCCATAATCCACTTTGAGCTTGCTACTTATTTTTCCATTGACTCTGACACTCTGGGTTCTGTTTGACAAGTAACTTTTGAATAATTCCCATGCTACTCCTCTGATACCATAGTTGTAGAGTCTCTCCAGCAGAATATCATGTGATACTGTATCAAATGCTTTTTTCAGGTCCAGGAATATTGCCAAAGGTTTCTCATCACAATTGATTTTTTCTGATATTTGTGAAATAACATTGTGGATTGCATCATTTGTACTACAATTTGATCTAAAGCCCATATTGATTCAGTGATAAAATATTATTTTTTTAGGGAATTTGATAAGTCTAGACTTGATAATCTTCTCAAAAATTTTCACCAGGATATTTAAAAGTGATATTGGTCTATAACAATTCAAATCTTTCTTGTCTCCTAAAAGAGAATAAATTGTCCTATATTCAATAATTCAATTTCCTCCATTCATAACCAGCACTTGCTGCTAGATTGCGTCAGTAGATCAAACTTCATTTATAAAGAAACAAGATCGAGATGGGTAAAGTGAACTCAGAAACACTGGATTGCCTCTTCATTCAGGGAGTAAAGTGGCCCAAAGCATTCTTTCAATACGTGTATCTTCACTTCCTGCACATCAACTCATTGGTATCCTGTTGAAAATCTCCGGTGCACTGACAGGAAAACTATTGTGTATGAGTCTTGCATGTGGCAGATCAATGCCATCCCAACTTCTTGAATTGTGGTTGTGCACTTGTCTTCTTCAAAGGTAGGTGTGCTGTCCTCTTCTTAACATTGACAGGGAGCTGAACAGATACTGACTGCAGACTGTCATAATCTTTAGTCTCCTGAAGAATGGTGCACAATGTTCAGGCCAATGAGAAGCAGTTGCCGGCCCGGTTGGTGCAGTGAGCTGGGGCAACACAACCTTAAGTCTGCTAGCACTGCCACTGGTCAGAGTTCAAGACCCAGTAGGCATGGCTGTTTTCCACCTCATCATTCACCTTTGCACTCATTATCCATTACCCACACACAAGCTAAAATGCTTACGTGGGCATCATCCTAAAATTATGATCTGGAGAACCTTTTACTGCAGGTGCAGAATCCTTCTGCAGCCACCTGCATGACCACACAGCACAATATTATAGTTGATAGGGCTGTGGAAGAGGCCGTGGTATGCTGTTACAAGGAACTCTTGGGAAACGTGACTTCTCAGTATACGCATCATATAAGTTACTCTTGACTGCCTATAGCATATCATGGCAATATGCGGCTCCCATGTTAGTGTGGCATCCATCATGAATCCAAGGAGCTTCACACTACAATCCCCAATGGTTGCTGGATTCTGCCGCAGAGTGCAGAGCAGAGTCTTTCTCTCAATCATTGACAGGCTGTTCACCTGAAACCAAGTACTGGCAGCCTCCAACAACCGGGCAGACTCCTAGACTACTGCATTGACATCACCATCCCTGGTAACCAAAGTTGTATCATGTTTTCTGCAAATAGAAAGGCATTTCCTTCCAGCCTGAGGTCGTTGATAAAAATCACTCTGAGGCACGCCGTCCTGCACACATCCTGAGCATCAGACACAGCTCCACGAATGGAGACCACCTGCTTCCAACAATCCAAGTACATAACTTAATTCTTGAAGAACAGTATAATTAAACAGAATTCCAGTGATCTTATTGGGCCTTTTTTACTGTTAGGATGAATAAATTAACTTCTGAAATAAGAAATTTATCAGATTGAATTATATTAATTTGATAATATAATATACCGTAAATAAGATTGAATTGAATGATTTTATTAAACAACAATTTCCCTCATGTAGAAAAGTTGAACTTTAGTATCTTGATGCACAAATAACTTATAACTTAACTTGACTATCAATTCAATATCTTCATTTTTCAAGGGATATATTATTGTTGTTGTAGCAACTTTAGGAATCCTGCTGCTTCACTCTTCCTCCGTCTCAAGGCCCAGGAAGCGGGCCACCCACAAGGGTCGGTCCACAAGCTGGCGGTTGAATTTGTTGGTGACTGCACTCAGGGGTTGGTTGGCGGTTGGTCGCCATCAACTGATTATGATTTAGAAGATCTCAAAATTCATGATTGCATCGACTTTCTTGATAGAGCTTGTTTGTACCAGAGTATTGAGCAAGTTTTTCATATAGCCCAAGTATTTGGGAGTTATTTTTGATTCCAGGCTAAAATGGACAGATCATATAGACTTTCAAACAAAACCATTACATAAATATACATATTTGCTTTTAGGAAGCTTGGAGAAATTCTCAATTTTAATGAACTCAAACAGCATATTTTGCTTTTGTTCAATCTCAACTCTCATATGGCATCCTAGCATGGGGCACAGCATACCGCAACTCACTTCAAAAGACTAGAAATAATACAAAAAGCAATTTTGAAAGCTGGCTTCTGAAGAGGTAAGAAATATCAATCATCTCTGCTATTCCAGGAAATCAGAATTCTTCCATTGAAAACATTATACATGGAAGATTCATTCATTTATATTTATTTTATATTTATAGTACACGATTTGCAACAACAGTTGGGATTAGTAGCCTACTATACAACTAGGATAACTAAATCTTTCTCAACAACTAATTGTTTTTTCTTAGCCCAGGTGGTTTTTACCGTAACTATCAAAGATTATAACACACAGACAATAGCCTATATTTTCATCAGTCACTCTTACAGTTTCCAAAAAGATTAAAGAAATGGTTGATTGAAATAAGTGAAGAAGAGGCTAGGTCTCTGGTTGTCACTGGTGGCGGCACCGCCCAACTGGACGGTTTCACTGATTTCAATATCAAATGACTGTAAGGCCCATTCTACACGGGCGTAGTAAACGCGGCGTTAACGTCGCGTTGGCAACGTGTGCTCGACAGAACACATTGTGTTAAATGAGCTTGTCTACATGAGCAAAATAATCACGCATTTCTACAGCATCAGCGGGCGTCAACCCGTTGCCGACATCGAGGTCGGCGTTAGCTGGGCGTTAGCAACGCGTTGAGAACGCGTGATTATTTCGCTCGTGTAGACAAGACCATTCAACACAATGTGTTCCGTTGAGCGCGCGTTGATCAGCTGGGTTTTGTATCAATTTTTCTAGGTTAGGTTCATCAGCCATTTTGATTTTCTCTTCACACGTTTGATACGCCTTGTGTAGTTTGCAAAAATTTTGAAGCATTAACGTGACGTTAACGCCGCGTTTCCTACGCCCGTGTAGAATGGGCCTAAGACCTTCAATACTGTACTCACTTTTCAATATTGTGTCAATAGTATTCTTTCCTCAGTTCCTTATTTGCAAATTTTTCATCACAACTGACTGACTCTTGATCGACAGTTTCTCCCTTTCTATTGTACTAATCAATTTCTCCCAATCTCCAGCTCCTAGTATTTGTTATTGGGCCTGGTGAATAAAAGCAAGTAAAGACTTTACTAAGGGTTTTTTGAGTATTTACTAGCTTTGGAGTGAATAAAAACCTGTTGAGTAGAGGCTTGACTTGAGCGTTTACTAAGGGGCCTAGTAAAGCTCTAGTTGACCTTGAATTTTCCTAGTGTTTACTAGCATTTGTGTGAATAAAAAGCTAGTAAAGACTTTACTAGGCTAGTATTTACTAGCCTTTTTGCAAGGTAGGGTTTCGAGCAGACTTGCAAGAGAATACTATATAAGGCATTTCCCCTCTAACATATTCAAGTTTATCAACGAAAATTAATTATTCAGCCTATTCTATGGAGCTATCTTACTATCTATTGAAATTATTTAATTATACAAATATTTAGGAGCTCACAAAAATTATTTTTCAATCCGCTAATGTCTGTCAGGCTGGTCTTAAACGGTAATATTTCTATTATTAAGTGAAATCATATAGAAAAAAAGAAAGAAAAAACTAAATTATAATTTCAATCTCTTTTCATATTATAATACTATAGGAATATTAACATGTAACTAATTCTGGCTTAACCGGACTGACAACGTTTCTTGTTTATTTTCAGGCCAAATTATTGTCATTAATATAACTATACTATGATATGGTACAGTATAACACTTATAAAGATGAAGCTGATGTAACAATTCAACTACCTAGCTAGTAAGTTTATACAAATATAATTGTTCATACATATAGAACAATATATAGTTATATATAGTACTATGATATTATAGATATCAGTCATATATTGGTTTCGTACAAAATAGAATGAAATGTTATATTTTGGTATTTGACCAGGTCTTCCCAAGAATTCTTTTTGAGCGGAGTGAAGCGAAGCTCTAATGGATTAGGAAAGTCACTCTTTGTATAACTACTCCTCCGGAACCGCTCGACCGATTTGATTCAAACTTGCCATCGTGATAGTAGACATGGACGACCAGGTTATAGGTTATAGAGCACTTTGAAAATTTGCATATTAAGGACGAAAAAAGGAAAAAAAGGATTGCTTACACACTATTACTATACACATCATTCATGCTATATTCATGCTCTCTGCACTGCAGGATTGCAACCTAACATCAGATTTGAGAAACGTTCCTGGTCAGAAATGTCTATTATGCTTTTAAAATCATGTTGGTATCACTGGCAGAATTGGCTCCTCATCGAAGCCTCATAGCCCAGTGGTTAGCGACGTGGACTATAGTGCAGCGCAATCTAAGTTGACAAAACCCCCTCCACCTGAGAAATAGCTACGTTGTCATTTTGCGTGAAATTGAAACTTCTCCTAACGCAAACACATTCAACTGAATGTTAAAAGTGACAGCGTAGCTTCGGAAAAAAGCGGTGTTGTGAAAATTACTATTTTTATGATAAACCAGCTGTTTGCAGCTTGAATATCCAAGTTGATTAGCTTCAATAACTCCAATCTTCAACATACAATACAACATACATTCATGCATATACCGCTCTCCTTACTTTGAAACTCTTGAGAGGCCAAATTAAGATTTTCCGCCTATTTATGACATTTGGAAAAATAATTTCAATTTTTTTTGAACAACTTTCTTCGCTTTCACCACCCACTTATCTTCTCAAACAAAAAAGTTTCTAGATTATCGAAAATTTCATGTTTTCTGGTCGAGTAAACTTGACATTGACAAACATATTCATTAATTGAAACATAATTATTGGTCAGATATAGAAAATTCAATAGCCATTAGAAAGCTCGAATTCTCCTTGTAATTTTGATATAAAAAACTCTATTCTCACTACAACCCATGATTGCAAGAGAAGTAATATACAAAAAAAGTAATATTTTGCAATTTTAAAATTTTTTAAAAAAAAAAGAATTTCCTTTGAATCCTTCTACCCAGGAACTATTTAATACTACTGGCATATCAAGGGTAAAATTCTACATCTAGATATGGGGTTTAATCGCGAATTTGAAGATTTTCCAATTTTACACAATCTGACAACGCAGCTATTTCTCGGGTGGAGGGGGTTTTCGTCAACTTAGATTGCGCGGACTATAGTATTTCACTGCTTACCAATCAGGGGAGGGGTTTGAAACATGAGTAGAACATTTTTTTTGCCGATTATTTTCAACTTAGAACAACTTTTAAAATTATTTTACATAGAAATACAAGAAATAAACGACCTTTTAAGATTTGTTTGATTAAGAAAAATTAAAAATTAAAAATTAAAATTAAAAAAAATTAAAAATTAAAAATTAAAAATTAAAAAATTAAAAAAAATTAAAAATTAAAAATTAAAAAATTTAAAAATTAAAATTATTAAAAATTAAAAAATTAAAAATTAAAAATTAAAAATTAAAAATTAAAAATTAAAAATTAAAAAATTAAAAAAATTAAAAATTATTAAAATTAAAAATTAAAAATTGGTAAAAAATGTTGATATTTGGGGGCAGGTTCAGATGAGACTAGAAATGTTGTGTTAGAATATTTTTGAAATCCATTCAAGATTAAGCAAGTAATAAGTTTTTAAAAATTGTAGATGTATAGCGAGTTGCATATCTTCCACCTTGATAAGACAAATCCAAATTGTAAGTTCAATGGTTCAGCAATATTATAGATGAGGTAATTTGGAAAATATTGAATTGAGTTTTAATCTATGTCCAATATACTTTCTAAAGGTTACACTTCATATTAGCGTTTTACTATTTTTCAAATTTTTGGAGTTTTTCTTAGATTTTTTGAGAACAAATTGGCAGAAAATGTTGAAATTGAGTAAACAGGTCCAAGTTAGGTCTAGAAATGCTGTGTTCAATAAATTTCTAATCCCTTCTAAACGGAATTTGTGGGCGGCAAGCAAGCCCTTTTGTCTCAGCTGACACTGACAAGAGGTTTTGCAGGCGAAAAGCAAGCCTGTTTGTCTCACCACTGCCTATACTGTTAGGGTCCAGAGGCGAAGCCCCCCTAAAGAAGGCGAGGCAAGCGAGCCTGCCGGCTAGTTCTGAATAAAATGGTGCCTGATTTGTCAGGATTCAATGATAAATAACTGAGATGACTATTTTAATTTTATTTTCAACCTTTCACATTCAATATGGTAGTTTGGAAAAACTTAATGTGTAATACGGCCTGCGTCTAGTGTGTAAGTGTTTCTCTTGATGCAGCAAAATCAATCTTTGCGTACTGATACACAAATAACTAGTAAGCCCCATGGGCTGATGAACTCACGTGCGAACCCTCAAAGTCAACTTTTGGCTTTAATTATTTAAAAATAAGAACCACAAATCATACTAATACGATACCTAGATTTATTGAATACTGATGAATGATTCCTCTTTGTGATGATATAGTTATGAATGGTATATTTTGATGAATCGTTTGATCATATTTTGATACATCATTATCCGCAACTCTTCTGCCGCCAATGCACCAATAAAAGCATTAGGCCTACTTGTTTAAGACGACTTGACTGCAAGATTCAGAGTAGACCTATTAACTGAACATTGTTCAGTCATCAGTGAACAATTCTAACAAATTTACAAATATGGATGTAATAACTTTCACTTATTTTTCTGAAAACCATACATACTAAGATATGATAAGAGTGCTGGCTGCTTGAAGTTGTTCTGGTTGTACGGTCCGCGGTTTTTTAAAGTTTTCAGTAGTTTATAAAAGTTATATTGTCTTGCTCTTTGGTTATTAATGAATATAAACATTTATCGTGATCGTAGTGTAAATTTCGAGTTTGAATATTGTAATTAACACCGAAGAAGTGAAATTCGAAACAAAACTAACCTTGTACCAAAATTTTAATTGTAATATCTGGAATACTATTTTAATTATTTTATTAATTTTCTTCTCAATCTTTATTAGTTTAAATTCTAGTTTTGAGTGAATCAATCAAACTTTCTATAAATATTTTATCATTTGGCGTTGGCAGACCTGCCGCCGCAACAGCTGAGTTGAACGGTAGGCCGAGACACAGAGTTTTCCTCTTGCCTGGTCTCACTTCTTGAAATGGCTTGTTCCTAGATGGAACTTGAAAAGGACCCAATATTTTTTTATTTCTTTAGGTTTAAAATGTAACTTAAATATTTATTAATATGTGAAACACTTGGGCCTGTTTGAATATATTATATTTATTAGCCATTCTTCTTTACTTAGATGGATGAGTTATTCATTTCAAATTTGTATTTAGAAACTTATACCTGACGTAACCTATACTTTTACAAGTCTGAACCCTTTTTAAATCTGTATTGTAATAACTTTTATTCTTTCTGTACTTCTTTTTACATATTTCTATAGTTGGGTGTTCCACCAATATGTCATTTTATTTCCAAATCACATTGCTGCTTTATTTAGTAAATTATTAAATTTAATGGAACGTGTTAACTTTCTTATCTTATTTGGAATATTCATGCATACCTTTGTTAATTCTTGTCAACTCACAACCATGACGTGTAGTTCTTTGTAATGAAATTTGTCTAATTATGTTGAAATTATGAAATTCTATATTATTCTACAGGACTCTAAGAGATGAATGTATAATTTTATTTTCTACCACCAAAATACAATAGAATGGACTTTGTTCCTTCCAGTTTGATGTAATTTCAATTAAAGGAACAGATAATTCCGTAGCTGATTTCCTTAGTAGAATGTATGAAGATGAACCTAATAGTGCTGAAGATAATGATGATACTGTTGATTCTATGGTAAATAATTGTGATAGTATTCCATTGTGTAATGTAACTCTTTCTGATTTTCCACTTTGTTTCACTGACATCTTAGAATATCAGAAACAAGATCCTTTCATAGTGGATATTGTCAACAAAAAGGAAGCTGGTCATGATATTTATCCTTATTCTCTTAAAAAGGGTGTTCTACTTTATAGCAGTAGGGATAATCAAGAACCTAAAATAGTTCTTCCAAGTGTATTGAAACCAATGATATTCAAGTATTATCATGAAACACTATATGGTGCTCATTCAGGATTTTTAAAAACACTTAATAAAATCAAACAAAAGTTCATCTGGAAAGGTATTTCTAAGGATCTAACTGCTTTTATTAAATCATGTAAATTATGTTCCATTAGTAAGGCTGCGCAGAAAACAAACTATGGATACTTATGTTCATCAATTGCTACTCAGCCCATGGAGAAATTATTTCTTGATTTTGTTGGGCCATTACCTCAAACTGCTCAGGGTAATACGGTTATTTTCTCTTGCTCTGATGCTTTCAGTAAATATACTTGGTTACTACCTTTGAGAAAAGCAACTGCTGAATCCATGTGTAAAGAACTTCAAAGAATATTCGTCAATTTTGGGGTACCAAAATATGTTGTCTCTGACAATGGGCCGCAGTTTAAGTCTAATTTCTTCAAAAATTTTTGTTTTAAAAAAGGAATTAAACATATAACCCAAACTGAATACAATCCAAAGCCTAATCAAGTTGAACGAATCCATCGTAATTTGAAGTCCTGCCTTATCAGCTACAACCATGATAAGCAGAACAGATGGGATTACACTACAGTGGTTACCACTTGCATTTAACAGTTCATTCCATGAAAGTAGTAAATTCTGTCCACATGATTTGATGTTTCGACATAAAGTTAATAACCCACTTAATAATATTTGGAAAATCGATGATATCCTTCCTCCAAAATTTGTTAAGGATACGAACAAAATTTGGAGAGAAGCATATTTCAATCTGTTGAAATCGCATAGGACTAGTAAAAAGAGATATGACTTGTATCGAAATCCAATTCCATACAAAATTGGCGATATGGTCTTTCTTAAGACTAATCCAGTGAGTAATGCTAGTAATAATGTTACGGCAAAATTGATGCCCAGATATTCTGGTCCTCATTTAATAAAAGAGTGGATAAGTCCAGTTAGTGTGAAGCTGTTTTCACCTGATGGACAAACTTTTGTGCGACGAGCACATGTAAGTCAGCTTAAAATGGGAAATAATCCTTATGCTGATTAACTTACTTTTGTTCTATTGGCACTCATGAGATGGACGCATCTATTGATTGTTAATTTTGTAAATTTTTGTATTGTATTGTGTGAAGTGATGAGTGAGTGGAAAGCATCCTCTTCTCATTCGTTAAGAGCTACATATTGAGTAGAAAGTAACCCTTCTCATTTTTGAAGTATTAATAATTATGAGATATTTCATTTATGTATGTATTTTCTAAATTTATATAATTGATACTGGAATATAATATAATTCATTTTAAATTCTTCTGAAATGTAATTCAGATTGTAGAAGGTTTGATTGAATTACTTTTCTGTTTTTCTCCTCTTGTTCTACTTTTCTCTATTGCTAATAATTTGATCACTTATTGGTAATATTTTTTTTTAAGAACTTGGAAGTCTGTGTGGCGTAGCTAACCATACATCCTTCTATTTTCTACTTTTTCTCTTCATGAAAATTTTGGTACTTTTCTTGAATAAATCCCCAGAGGAGGAGATTTGTACCAAAATTTTAATTGTATCATCTGGAATACTAATACCATTATTTTATTAATTTTCTTCTCAATCTTTATTGGTTTAAATTCACAATTTTGAGTGAATCAATCAAACATCTGCAAATATTTTATCATTTACGTTGTGAGTACCACTGCTACCAACAAACTGAGTTGAACGGTAGACTGAGACACTGAGTTTTTCCTCTTGCACCTGAGTCTCACTTCTTATTGAAAATATGACTTGTTCCTAGTTCGGAACTTGAAAAGGTTAATATTTTGTTCTTTAGGTTTAAAATCAACTTAAATCATTGATTAATGTATGAAACACTTGGGCCTGTTTGAATATATTATATTTATTAGCCATTCTTCTTCTTAGATGGATAGTTGTTATTCAATTTGTATTTAGAAACTTTCTACCTGACCTTAACCTATCGCCTTTAAGTTATAGACCCTTTAAATCTATAATGTATGCTTTATTCTTTCTGTACTTCTTTTTACATATTTCTATATCAGTTGAGGTGTTACAATATGTCTTTATTTCCAAATCACATTGCTGCTTTGTTGGTAAATTATTAAATTTAGCCAAGACATATTCTTTCTTATCTTGTTGAATAATGTACATACCTTTATTCAATTCTTATTAACTCACAAACACGTGTATAAAACCTATTTGTAATGAAATTTGTCTAATTATGTTGAAATTATGAGAAGTTCTATATTATTCTACGGGACTCTAAGAGATGAACGTATAATTTTATTTTTCTACAAAATACAATAGAATGGACTTTGATTGAGTGGATATTTGAAACCTGCAAATCAACAAGCTACAATATTACAAATGGATTAACAATTTCTTCACAACAACAACCAAGTAAAATTTAGCAAATTCTTCTGCTACAATAATAATTAAATTAACTAAATTATCAAGTTTCCAAGCAATGATTTTATAAATTCAAGCAACGACAAAATCAACATCTTCTTTGACTATCATGTAATACGGTGCTACCAGTTTCATTGATCTGAACTTTGTCCAATGAAATTTTAAAATCTTATGTATTGACTCTTGTTTTGTATTCTATTTTCTTTATTTCTGATTTTATAATATATTCTATTGGCTCAATCTATATTTCAACGACTATAACTACAATTATTAAACTTTCTACAATTTAAATCTATTAAGTTGGGGTTCAATCCACTTCAATGGTCTAACACAGTACTTCTAATTGGACCTACATTTGGCTGTAGTAGAACAACGAAATACCTACTATGATAAGTTGATACCTCTCACACTATTCAACAATTTCTGACCCCAAATATTTAAACTGCTCGCTTCCATTAAAATGTTTACAATAAACATTATAAAAACATTAATACAAACTTTAGCTAATATTAGTTGTAATTACACAGATTTGCAAAATAATTTCATATGACATGATTAATTGGAAGCACAGGAAAAGAAATCTTTAATATCTTGCCTCGCTTAACGAAGTAAAAATTTGAAAGATGAATTGAAAAGCAAAAGTTTGATGGATGCTACGTGGGTTGAAACCTTCAAGATGGAATTAATTACAGCGAATTGAAATTAAAGATTTGCAAATATGCTTTGCATTCGATGATGTTCTAGCGAAATTCGTTAGAACAGTTAAACGGCTACAAGGAAAATCCAGACACAAGATAACTAAAATCAATGCGACTGATGAAAGCTATATGACGTTAAATATAGATGCTGAAAACTCAGTTAAGATACTCTCATCAAAATTCGATACACAAACACTATACAATCCTCAAAACTAGGTGTTAATCTCCAAACTACCATCCAACAAAGTACTAGCTGATACGGAAAACTCTTTTTCAAAGAAGATTCCTTTATGGAAGCAGTCATAGCAGAGATTTGGCGCTCATAGCACGTGAACATGCTTCTGGAGTGAGTTTTGGACTATGTAAATAACACTGGTCTACTAGAAATATTAAACTGTAAAACTTCTATTCAAGAAAGACTAATTTGAGACTGACTGTGTGATCCATCTGTGGGACAATGACGTGGCAAGGGAGATCAGTGTAATCCCCAAATTTTTGAGACAGCTTATCAGATCTCCATCATACAGTCTTCATCTGAAATCTGCTTACCATTTCAGTTGACACCCTTACCTCTCCACATAATGACCTTGAAGCAGTGAATGCATTATTACCCAAATGGCAGCCAGTCTAAATCTGCTTCAATATTTGATATCAAATGCGTTGAGACAACGTCATTCTACACAGGCAGTTTCTACAAATGGAGGGAAACAAAACCTGGTTTCATGCTAGTGAACAGACTTTTCTTCTCCAAATGTAGATAACAGAGCAGAATGACCATATGCCTTCGTCCAATCACACATGGATCTAACCACAGTCACGACTTGGACGCTTTTCTTAGCCACCCTTGGCCTCTCCTCACACACCCCGAAGGCTACATACTAGCTGTGTCCACATGCAAACAACTATCATTTACACAATCTTAGTAAACATTGATCAATTCAGTGTTAATGACTCTACTGTGTCTCTCTATATCTGGTGAACATTTTACTGAATAATGAGGAAACTGCAACTCAGACAAACTCTCATTCTATAAATATGATGACTCAGTTTAAAAAGAAAATCATTCAAGTTTTTCTGCAATATCAGAGGGTTTACACAAAATAATAAAGTGTGAGATTAATCTCATTTTATTAGTGTACAAAAAAACCGATTTAATTTGTTTAAGTGAACACTGGATAGGAGAGAATAATTTATTCCTCCTTCATCAATTTCATGGATATGACGTAGTCTCTAATATGAGTAGATAAGTCAAGAGGAAACCATGTCTAACAAGCTGGTCTATATTGTGAAAATATATGATTTTTAAATTCTATAATGAACGTACTGAATGTTATGGTGCATTCCATTTGGTGGAACAGTGTGTAAATGCTATTAATATCATACAGATCTCCTATCATTTCAGACACTCTCGTCTATTTTGAAAATTTATCAATGTTTGAATATGCTCGAAAAATATTCCAAATACAGACGAATATTATCGGCAGTTCAACATTATAGATTATTAAGAGATTCAATAGCACGATCAAAGTTTTGATGGACCGACTAGACTGGCAACTGGCTCGAGCACTTGTATTTAAGTAACCACAATTTTCAGTTTATTGACAAATACAATAATCTAATAATTGATACTCCTTATCGTGATCACACAGCTAAAATAGTTCAGGTTAACTAACATATAACTACTTATGCCAGGAATTAAAACACAAGGAACAAACACAGGAACTAAGAACTATAAGAATGTTTACAGAAAAGGAACATATTATTTCAACCATACTGTTGGAAAATGGAAACTGAGTCTCATGCTGATTAGAAGATATTATATCTGACTCATTCCTTTACAATAAATTTCACTCAGTCGACATATATTTACAGGAATCGTTTCTTAGACCACTGTAAAATAGCAACATCAACCTGACAAGAGAGATAGTTCACACAGATCAGAATCTATTATACTGTATAAGAACTACATTAAATGGGACTAATGTTCCTAATTTAAAAGAGTATGTGAGACAATATAAAAGAATTCTAATGATTGTATTAGACAGGCAAAAAATATCTATGATGATTAAAAATCAGAACATAAAAAAACAAGTTAAAGATGGCTTGGAAGATAGTTAGCAGAAACTACTTTAAAAAACAGGAAAATTCAAAATCTTCAAAATATTTGATAATAATAATAGATCTACCTAAACTCTTTCAACACTTTTTGCTTTACTTTCAAATAAAAACTAAACCTGGCCATAAACACACAGATAGCTGTTGAATACTGATAAGCAACTTAGAGACAATAATTTTCTTGTATCTTTTAATCCTGTGACAGAGAATGAGATACCCACTGATTAAAATGAGCAGTCTAGGGGAGAGAACTCCTGGCTAGGGATGAGTTTACCTATTAAAAATATATTATTATTACACTTTAGTCAAACCCTCTAGTCTTCTGATAATCATTCATTTAAGAGTGGAGTCTTCTGAGTCTTCTCTAAAATTCAATAATGTCTGTACCTTTTCTAAAAAGGTGGAGATCCAAAAGGAGTTCAGTAATTTAAGGCCCAATAGCCATTTTAGCTGTTTTTTGAAGATTATATGAGGATAGCAGTGCATCAGGTCCAATCATCTTGAAAGATCCAGTTGTTGAATGAAAGTCAATATACTTCCAGCAGAGACAGAGATGTTGCAGGTGTATCTATGAATTTGTAACAGAAATCTCCATTACATTGACAGGTCTCAACATACACTGTATCTTCTGACCTGTCAAAGCGTGATTAGATGTGTTCCACTTCAAAATTCTGTATTTCTCATAGTCATCTAGACTCCTCTTAAGTGTTTTAAAACATCTGACCTTGTACCAATGTGGCAATGTGTAAGGGACAGATCTCTGCAGCATCATCATCGTTCACAGGAGCCACAAATGGAGTCCCCAAGGCTCTGTTTTGGACCCTTCTCTTCTTAAAATATCAGATAATGATTGTCAAAGAATCACATAATACAAAACTGATAGTAATATGGGACATATACTATCTCAAAACAGTTAACCACATTCACTTTAGCAATGGTTTGAGGTATCCACTAATAACAATAGAAATAGTTTAATAAATAGTCACAGCCTAAATTATAGTAAACATAATCAATTCAGTTAGATTATTAACAATTGTCAAAAAGCACCAAATAGAATAATTCTATACAATGAAGACAGAGGCTGATATCTCTTCTAACAAGTTCCTAGATGATAATTAGTCAGAGGTTTCTTGGAGAGGGGCCAATAAACTAACAAAAAAAAGTTGATCACTTATTTTCTCATTCTGCATCTCTATCCCATTCAGTTGATAAAAAACTCCCAGCGTCTATTATCACATATATTGTTATTCTCACTCAAGTTACGGTATAATATTGGAAACTCTTTACGATAGCTATAAAAGATTTTATTCTTAAAAAGATATTAAAAATTATTGAGACTAAGAGCTAAGAGATTCATGCAGGAGCTAACTTTAATAACTTTCGAACTACTTATATTCCATCTGTCTACATTATCTGTTAATCTTTGTTAAAATGAATAATGACAAGTTCCAGCTCTGTAACAATTACAGGTATAATACTCACCCAACAGAAACATGATTGCCTTTAAATTGCAGCTGCACGTCATTGAAAGACACATTTTATTCAAAGTTGGACTGCCTTTAATAGCTTCCTGTGTCTGAAACAGGGAATCTGTACAATTATTCAAAAAAAACTATCAGGAAAATACTAATTGAAAACTGTTACACAGTTGCCGAATTTCAGATTCTAAAATTAATATCAAGTCTAATACATAATAACTTAAACTTCCTGATTACTATACAATCTATTTTTTCCAAAATCTTATAAGCTTTTTTTATAAACATATCTGATATTAATTATAACATACATTTCAAATAAGATAGTTCAAGACATTTGTATTTACATGTATGTCTCTTTGTAAACTGAGTGATCCATAAAATTGATTACTATATTGACAATTATAAATAAATAAATAAATACTATTAAACTGATGTGGGAGTTCTATCATTATCTAATTTGTTAGAAGGATCTTAAAATATTAATATAGAAAGGCCTGGATTAGAGAGGAAAACTAAGGAAGATTCAGGTGTTTAGCCAATGATATGTTCGGTTTCCTCTCAATAGAAAAATTAATGATAGTGCTTGATTATTCTTTTGGAACCTCTGTAGGGAACATATTGATCGCCTTTTGTTCCTAAACTCTCGTAAATTTATAAAATTGTTGGTGTGTCAAATTGAAACAACAACAATAATTTGTTATAGAAAAGATGAATTTTATGATGGTTCAATTATTTCATTCGGAAAAAATTGTATAAATTATTGAGATCTCATATGTGTATTAGTTTGTAGCAGCAACAGTTTTTGAGAGAAGATGTACAAGAAGAATATGGGGTCCAATATGTTGAAGGTGGTATATGGAGAGGCAGATATAATTGTGCTAAAAAATTGATGAAACAATTGGAAGAAATATTATACACCATAAGCAGAAGAATCAAATGGCCTTTGGGTCATGTGGTGAGAATGGCGGATGAGAGAGGACCGGTTAGGATAGCTGGATGGTGGACGAGGAGGAGAAGGAAGGCCAAGGAAGAAGATGGATTGGTGACGTGATGGGTGATCTTACCTTGTTATGGGAGCTGTGACAATGGCGGCTTGAAGCACAGGATAGACAGATGTGGAGGCGTCATGTGAGGAGAGACTAGTTCACCATGGACTGTAGAGCCACATAAGTAAATAAAGTAAGTAAGCAATAATAGCATTCTTCAAATCCCGTAGAAAGCTTTGTGACTTGTTGTGGTCTTACTTATTAAAGCATGGAAATCAAATTAAACAATACTTCCTTGAACAAAATACTTTAAAAATAAGCTTAATGACAAAATATTTTGCTTCCCACCTTTTGTCAGCTGTTCAAATAAATGTTTAAGCACAGAAATCAATATTAACATATGACTTACTGAAAAAATTCTTCGATTTGAACATATTCTTCTCTTATGATAATATTTTAAATTTGCAGCTATCATTTTAATCATGTCCACTGTAATCAGTGGATTCTCAAAAAAATTATTCGTTCCTTATGACATTTTCATCCGTGATTATTGTGTTAGAAATTGAATAGATATACAGAGTATATATTACTATATTATATATTGTTATATATATGCTGAGTATATACTGGGTAATATCTTGTTGCTGAGCTTATCCTTTTTTGGCTGAAAAGGATGAAGAATAGGTCGATTTCATTTTATGAAACAAACCTGTATAAAAATTACAAAATATATGTTATGATTTTGAGATTTGATTCTAATTGAAGGCGTTCAGAAAGTTATTGTCAGAACCATACAAGCAAGCAACAGACAGACTGAACAGACAACGGCTTTGACCTTGATCAAGTAAGAACTCAGCTTTGCTCGTTCAACTATAATGTACTATTGAAGATAAATGAGTTTTACCACCAAATATGTATTAATAAAGTATTTTATTTATTTGCATTCATTCAATATTTCTCAACATCATATAAGCTTGTTGTGAAATATCACCAAGTTCTTAAATTCATCAATAGGCTATTTTTATAATTTTAGTTTATATTGATTTTTCCTCTATAATTGCTACCTATCTGATATTTGTGAAATCAATTTGTTTGAGCCAAAAAGAGTCATCATGCTTTCTTACAAAAAGTTGAACCACTCATAGAGGAAATAAGCTTAGCTCAAAGTCAATCTTGACGAAAATTATTATTTTCTCTCATTACATTTAAATTTAATTTTAATCAATACCTTTTAATAATATTGACCAAGCTGGAGTCATTTTCTCATCTTGCCTTATTTTATCAAAATAAACACTCACTTGAGAAAACATTCACTTAAGGTTAATTGCTCTATATTTTATATATTTACTTAACAGTACATGAAGTGTGAATGAGCCTTTTTCACATCAGCTAGGTTTAGCTAGGCAAAATACCGGGATCAAATTTTCGAGTCTACCTTCCAAAGCTTTGGATAAAAGAAAACCAATAATGACTGCACTCCGCAGCAGCTTCCACCGCTAGTTATCATGGCCTCGACTATGATACCGTAATTATAAATTAGTAGGATGGTGGGTTGTGGAATGAAACAGCAAGATGTCATCTATCATACAGGCATTGAAGAAAGTCCAAAATTTAGAAAAAAAAACACCATGAGAATTGTGTTTGTCCTCTTACACAAGATCAGTAACAGTACATGTAAATTAGTTTGATGTGGTGGTAACAATAACACCATGCCTATCTGCTGACTCTCACAGTTATCTTGGAACAGTCTACAAACTATTACAATTTCATTTTCTGAAAATCATGAAAATGAGGCCCACCTGAAAATATAAATGAGTCAAACAGAGAGTACAAAAATAGATTTGCTGGCCTACTCGAAATTTGCATTTTTATTCCTAATTACAACTGGTGTCAACTATTCATTCAAGTGCAAATTCAATGCGGTGGTTGGATAGGCGCTTCTGGTGGGAACACGACGGGGTTGGACAGCGATCAGACAATACAATTTCAGGTTGGTTGACACATCATGTCGATCTATAAAACGAATCGTCTCAGTTCGTCGACTCATTAACACCAAATACAGACCAATTACTCAACCAAATCGTCTAATAATCAACACCACTTTCATAAATATTTAGTTAAATTTTGTTGCAGTGTACATTACTATTTGAAATATTCTTCACATTACAACATGCTCTCAAGCGATAAACTTCTTGTTCGTATTGAGTTAATACTTTCTTCAATCATCCTTATATTTCATAAAGTTGTAGAATATCCTTTGAGACCTACCACCTACATTCTTTTCTCTCTCTTCTTGACAGTTCATTTTCAATACCTATGTTCATTCATTCCCTTTCTCTATTATTATCTATTCTATTATCTGCTCACTCTTTAATAATTGTCATCAATATTATCTACACTCTACACTTAATATACTTTATTATTTTTTCCTCCTCAGCTCTTCCCATTGCTTTTCACTATTATTTTCAGTATATCATCATCTTCTTTTTTTCTACTCCTTTTTCTCTTCTCTTTACTTCTCTTCTTCTTCTTTCTTCTTCTTCCTCCTGTTTTTTATTATTCTTTAGTTTCACCTGCTCACTAAATTCTTGAAAGCTTCTTAATTTTTATTAGAACGCTGAATAACTTAATTTTAATTATCGAATGTTTTCTTCTTTTTAAATGTAATAATTTATTCCATTTAACAAATTGTTTTCTTCAATATTCAACGTCAATTATACAATTTCTACTATAATTAATTAGGTCCCAATTATAGTTCGGATAATCGGCGTTCTCTCTGCTACATCTATGTTTCCTACATAATTTTATCTGTCTTTCTAATTCATCTGTCGTTTTGATGATACTCCTTAAAAATACAAAAAGATTCACTCATAAAGATGAGATTGGTTTCGTCGATCTTTCTATGCAATAAATTCGGCAAAAACATAATTGCTGAATGTGCTTCTTCACATCTTCAGCTAATATTGACTCATGTTGCTAAACCCCTATATTGGATAATCGGTTTTACCAACAACTCTGATAATTCATCCAATTTTAGCAATTATTATTGCAATACTAGTGCGAAATTGCCTTTTTCCATAAATTATAGCAAAAAATGTTGAAATTTGGTTCTTTGATTACATTTCAAAACTCTTCAAAGAGCTCTACACTGTAATAATCGTTTTCAAATATTTGGAATATGCAATTTTAGCAATGACGAAACTATGAACTAATACAAAAGCACGTTCCGAAACTTATACCAGGTTAAACTGAGGTAATAGAACAACTAATTAAAACCGATTATTAAAGAAAAAGTTGCAGGTGACGTTTATATAGAATCTGCTGTTGAAGGGGACACGACAAACAAAACCGAGGCTAACAATCTTACCGACCTGCTGATGTGGAGGTCTGAGGAGAGCCTCACAAGCGAACAGAAGAAGACAAGCGACGAGCCTACCGGCTAGTTTTAGCCATCAGTTGGACCATTTGTTAAATCATTGTTTATCAAATATAATTGCCATTCCTGAAAAGTTAAAGAAGCGATAAATATAGTGCAATACTCAACTATGGTTCAAGAAGTTATCAAGAAGAAACTTCAATTAATTTAAAAGAATGCACCTTGGAAACTTACGTCCATATGCAGTGACCTCGTTTTTTATTTCAAACAACTAAAGAAAAAGAAAATCAATGTCATAAGTGTTTAGTATTCCTCCCATTTCTGCAAACTCATGCTAAAATAATATAACAGGTGTAATCCAACAATCTTATTCTAATACAGTAAATTTTTTATCAACATGGGCTTTATTTCTAACCAACTAGTCCTATTTACTTCTAAATCTCCACAAAATTGATATGTTGAAGATGATTGGATATTATTAATTAAAATCGGTATTTAACCTGTCTCAAATTCCTATCTAATAAAGTTTTTTCATTATTATTTGTGATTTTAATTTTATTTCCCATTACTCATTTGTTATTGTAATGAACTGTAACACATATTTGTAACAAAGTGGACCAACATATTCTCATAGCATAAGCACGTCCAAATATTTTACTAATGGTCAAGAGGTCCTTTAACATTATCTCTATCAAGAAGATAATGTCTTAGCAAAGGCTAATATGTAAAAAAATTTCTAAATGACTTATTGTCATGAGTATTAATAGAATATATGCAAGCATAGTCAATCAATCTATCATGTCGGATAAACTATTATCTAAATTAGGTATTGTGGTTTACTCAAATTCAACTATCATCGATATCTATTATTTACAAAATACAGTATCTACTTGTATTCAAAATTTATTAATGGACCCTGTCTTTATATGGTTCTCACATAATATTGGTGAAATGAAAATGGATAAGTAAAGAAAGTGGGGGGAAAAAGACAGTAAGTAATCTGAAAAGTGAGAGAAAGTTCTTACAGAGAATGTTTAATATTTAGTATCACCCAAGATAAAAACCAGGTTTGGATATCTGAAATTAAAGTCATCTACAGAAAAAATAAAAGAATTAGTCCAGTCGCGGCACGTGATTAAAGCAGTTACATCATCTTGAACATCTACTGGTTATAGCTATTATTTGAAATTAATCATGCTGTCTTTCGTTGACAGGCCAGGTGCATGATGGTTTGAATGAATCATATCTATTCTGAAAGTCCCTAGCTATTTTATGAAACGCTGAAGGCATTCATTTGAATAACTCACAGCAGTTTGGTAACGAAATTCAAACCTGAGATTCACCAAATGTCTCTCCTCTCTTAATTTTTGAAGCTCCCATATCTCTTCTATTTGATCAAGAAAGTCTCACTCAAATGTGTTCTTGTATTTCATTGATGGCGTATAAGTCCAGACTAGAGAATCAGGTACTAGCCTTCTAATAGGAAATGAATAATATTCAGAATTTCATGCTGTGACTTTATGAATCAAAATCAAAGCTTCGAAAAAAAATATGATTAAAATTTTATCATTATTTTGTCGCGTAACGAATTCACTATCTCTAAAGATCAAACATGACTGACAGAAAACCTCTACTGATTTTGGCGTCAAACTAGAAGTGTGAATCATGCTTCAATGCTAATATTACTTGCCTTATCATTTATTATCTGCCTCTAAATATTTCTAATTTTGATTAAAAACGTACTAAATTGTAGGGATTCTTTTATTAATGCCTTGATGTTGCAATCACTGATAGCGTGGATCAAATTGTGATTCCACAGCGTGTAGTAAAAATATGGATTTTAGCAGGGAACTTGAGTGGTAACAGCAGGCCTATTGTCGAAAAAGAAATGTAGACATGTAATTGAATAGAAGGTATTTAATTGTTCTATCATTTGTATAATTACTGATTATTACTCTAAGTAAGTATTGTTGATAACAGTGCTGAATCAGAAAATAAAGTTTCCATTAACAATGAATTTATCAATTCGTTGATAAGAATCACAAGTTATCAATACTGTATTATAAATCACAACATGCCATAATAGCCTTTTTGGAGGGATAAGGCATCTGTAGGATTAAATAGATGAGCAAATAGGCCTACCATGTGTTAGTTGAGTTCAATGGGAGGGATGGTTGAATCATCTATCAACTATCTATTTTTCTACGCTTTCAAGCACAACAGGTATCAAAGTTCACTTGCCGTTACTGATTGTATTAAAGAATTCCCTTTGTATGTTGAGTTAAGAATAATAGAAAAGGATTCTACACCTATCATTAACAATCTATTTTTGGATCTCAGGATAAGAGGTACCTATTATGCTTGGTTGTCGCAAATGACAGGTGGGTCACTCTTATGAGAAATGGAATTTTGGAATTCCCAGTTTATGAAGACTCCTGATTGGTCAATAATTATTTATATCTCTGAGGTGTACGGTTCTTTATTTCAGATTAATATGCTAGTATGAGTAATATTTATTATTATTATTATTATTATTATTATTATTATTATTATTATTATTATTATTATTATTATTATTATTATTATTATTATTATTATTATTATTATTATTATTCAGCAGTTGTTGAGCTGCAATATCTAATAATTCTTCGATCTTTGATACCTGGCCAGTATTAAGGCTAACATCATAATTGAATGAAAGCTGTTCAGAGAGCTGCCGGGTGGGCAAGTGGTTAAGTTGAATAGTTGGATTAGTCAAGTTAAGTTAAGTTAATCACTCGGCCGGCAACCGAGGGGTACCGGGTTCGATCCCAGTCCGGGCACAGTTTTTTGATCAGTTTCATTGAATGGATCTCGCCTGCTATTTGGTACATTGGTCAATATTTGCAGACTTGCAGTTGCAGAAGTCACCCGAGCTATAATTTAGTATTTTTGTGTTATTAAGTATGTTGCCTTCTATGTGAGATAGTAGTGATCTGTTAATGTTAATTTAAGTACCGTACTTCCATTGTGAGACAGTATTTCCATTGACAAATACAGTTCGTATGAATTAAGGTCCTCTCCAGAGCTTCAGTATTTTGTTGAGAATACCAATTGTATTAAATTCTATTTAATAATTTCTAAATTTGTACTCCTGCAGGCCTACATATGAGATATTTTGATTATTTGACAGTTGTTTTCTTTTTTATAATATCAGATTTAAATTGATTATTGTCCTTATCTTGATAGTTTTTAATTCTTTCACAATAGTTATTTCGAATTTGTGTTATTTGGCTTCTATGTGAACGAATGCTACCTACTCTAATAGGTACCGTCAGGCAAATCTTGGAAAAATCTTTGATAAAGCTATACCTAGAGCCGCGTTTACACCAGAATGTTAATAACTTTTGTATAATAAGCAGGGGCGTAAATTCAAAATTTTCATTGGGGGGGGGGCAAGCGGGGGCATGATTTGCTTCTGGGTAGTGTTTTACTGATCACTGATAATTCTGCTGTTAGGTATGTAAGACAGTATGAAGATTCAATAACAAACTGAATCAAATACTGGAGGCTGTAATGGGCCTGGGGTTGCCTCCTCAGCCAAGCGGGGTGGGGGCCTCCCCGGAAATTTTGTGAAAGTATACTTCAAAACTGTTACAGGAGGCCTCTTTTTTGTGGCCAATCAAATGCCGAAATCCCTATATTTTAGCATAAAATATTGATGATATACAGCGTGTCCCACGAAAGATTTAACATAGATACATCCGGAAGCCATAATTTTTAGATATTTTTCAAGTAGGCCTAACTTACTTACAGTCATTGAATTATCAATATCTTAAGAATCATTTGTCAAAATTGAATTTTGAAGATATTGTTGGGAAAAGGAAATAATTTCACATTAATTTAAGGTATTCTACATGCCAAAGTCGATTATTGAGCAGTATTTTTTAGCGGTTAAAGTTGAAAAAGAGTGATTTTCAAAGTTTTCTAAAACCTCAAACGGATTTTTCGCGATTTTTTCAGGGGTAGAAATTTCTATAGACTAGAACTTCATTTTTTATTATCTCCAAATGAGACCAAGTACAGGGGTCTAACTCAAATCCCTCAGTCAGAATTTCATTTCAAATAAGTTTTTATAAAAACTAGACTAATCTTTGTTGAGGGTGAATAATCGTCTACAATTTGATAGCTTTGTGTTGTGCGATTACGTACACACAAAATACTTTTTCTAAAGGACTGAGAACTGGTCACTGGTCCTGGTTGACTGGAACTTGTTGAAAGTTCGTATCTGCAGTATTTAATAATCAGTATTTTTCAAGTTCAAATAGGTTAAACATGGTTACCTGATGCTTCAACTTACTTTTCTGTGGGTGGAACTTGTAGATGATTCAATTTTGAATAAAACGTGTTCAGTCAATAAACAGTTTAAATCTATAATGACCCACAAACTCAGAGATCAGGTTTGAATGAAACAAACCTGAATGACCAATTCATTTGAAGAATCAATGTGCCTAACTTCTTGAAATCTGATCTTATAAATATTTATAGTTTTAATTGGAAAAAGTGTTATAGTCTTGAAATAGTTTTATAATGTTAAATAGTAAATTTTGGTTCTAGTGGACATTCTATCCTGACCTATTGTATTTCGAGAATAGTTCTTTATTCTTCTTAAGCATGAGAATCTTGAAATCATATTGTAGTCCAGTGTGTCAGATTAAGCCAAAAAAGTAAAAGTCGGAGGACCCAGCTGAAAATTCGCAGATATGATCAGAAAATGGCGCTGGAGGAGAAAATTTTATAGGTACTTTTTGTAGACAATAAAATTTCGAGAAGAATAAGACCAATTACAACTTTGTACCATTAAATGTTTTCGAGGTACAAATATTTTAAAAATTGGTAATTATTTCATAGGATCAAGATTTTGAAATTTTTCTTACTTATAAAGTTTGTAACTATAAATTGAGCACCCGTACATTATCGTATTCCAAATCTCTCTCGGCGAAATTAATTTTATTTCATTTGAGACCAATTTCACACTTCTATGTTCAATATTTTTCGAACTACAGCGATTTAAAATAACCCTTACACCCCAAAACCATAAAAATTGCATATTATAACACAAAAACTTACTAAAAATATTGGGATAAGTTATTTGCTTATAATTCTGGAATTATGCTCCTGATTCGAGACTCTAGGCTGTTGTGAGCAATGTTATGAGACTATATCATAGGATTAGACAGCATCAAATAAGTTTTGACAGCATAAGTTTTATATATTCATAACTTTTGAACTGAACGGTAATTCGGATTTTATCTTGTGATAGCTCATCGTTCTCAATTTATGGCGGCGATATAAAATCATATATTGAATGTCAAATTAGATGAAAAAACTCCAATTTTCAGATTTTGGAATTCAATTACTAACCATCTGAAAGAGGAAGATTTCCTTGTAATTTCATTATAATTTTCAGAATTTTGCGCCCACAGGTTGCCGTTTGGGAGTCACTCCAATGTAAAAATATTCTGTTTTCAACGAGGAGGTATTATTACACACAGTACCATTACAATCTGGAAATTGGAATTTTTTATCAAATTTGACGTATAATATATGAATTTATTCTGGGACTCTTGAGGACATTTAGTATATTATTCAGCGCCCTTTTTTTAATTTTAATTTTGTTGCTTTATTTAACTGGACTATTGGGGACAACGGGAATGTTTGGGGGGGCCCCCAAATTACGCCTATGATAATGAGTTATATAATATATAAGTCTATACAATAATACGTTATTCTTGAAAGTTATAACCAATATTATACTATACAATAATATAACATTCTGGTGTAAACGCGGCTTTAGTTAATGTTTATTACTATTTGACGATCTACAATAATCTGATCAGAGCAGACCCAGAGCAGTCTTCAACAAAAGCACATTTTAAAATGTTTCAATTAAAAAAAAATTGTTTTGAGCACCAACATACTTGTTAAAAAATACGAAATACGTGAGGTCTACTACAGGCTAATTCATAAAAATAAACTAATTCATAAAATTTTACTTCAATTCTGAATTTGTTCTTACCGGACTTATAGTTTATTATATATACGAATATAGTTTATGAAAAAATGAGGAATGCCGACCAATTTGAATGGGATGAAAGCAAATGGAGAAGAAGAAGAAGATGAAGAAGAAGAAGAAGAAGAAGAAGAAGAAGAATAAGAAGATGAAGAAAATATTGTTTATAAAGGAATGTTGTTTCAATAGAATGTGTACTGTGTAGCCTATAGATTACAAATTGTGTGAGAGTCGAATACAAAGACCATTGTCTCCCAGTTGAACTACCCTACTGGAATGGAAGAGTACAGTCTGTTCAAGAAGTAGAAGAGTCTCAGTTTGTCAGGTTCGGGTGGGAGGGGCTTAAACGGTCTTAGGTTGTCGGGTGACATTCCTACCTACTGGTGACTCATTCAGAAGTGTCCAGGTTTGGAAGTGTCTTAGGTTGTCGGTGGCTGAGATTGGCGGAGTCTTGGGTTGGCGGAGTCTTGAGTTGTCGCGTTCCCGGTTGGATTCCACCATGAAAGGATTTAGAAGTTCAAATATCCAAAAGCAAAATAGTGCTAGTTTTCAATGGGCTGTATTTTTAGGAATAGAATAAGTTTTGGGCGATTGTTTTTTTTCTCTCCTCATGTTGTATATTTGTACTCAAATGAATAAATCAATCAATAGATATAAATTTCAAGAAAATTACTATTATTGAAATAGTCAATATATTAAGTAATTAATTCTATTTGAGAATAGATTAGCTGCGGGTAATAGAAATAATTGAAACTGGTAACTCTTAAAAATTTGTAACTTGTAACAAATTGTAACAAAAAATTGTAACTTGGAAATGGTTGATGATACAGGGTTGTGATTGGTCTCAATCTCTTCCAAATTTTGTTCTCTAGAAAAAACATGAATGGAATTTTTTCGTCCAACGCTTGGTTCATTACAATCCACAAAAAACTGAAATTTTGCACCTTTTACCCCCCTTCCCCAAAACCCAAAGCTCATAAGTGTGTAACTTTTTACCAAACAATAAAGGGGTTGTATAGGTAGGAATCGTCCTTTCTTGATGTTGTCTTGGATGTTGAGGTTTGGTCTTTTTTCGAACTAATTGCACTGTACTACTTGTCATCTGTTGAATTTCGAATAATTTTCAGTAAAAGTCACATTCTATTTCTGATGATAATCAGTTATCAATAAACGTTACCAAAAGTAATAGGTGAAAATCAAATAAATTTTCACCCATGTGAAGAGCTAGGTGAAATATTTTCACTAAAGTTGAATCCAGTGTGGCTCAATGTAATGCCACGTTTACACCAGAATAATATGTTAATAACATTCATTAATAACTTTTTTGAATAACGTATTATTATATAGACTGATAAATAAATGAAAAATCAAATAACCTCTTTAAAAAACTTTAGAAGTATTATTTTACAGACATGTTTTGGGACTCAGCCCATTATCCGACATTATTTGGTCTGAGTCCCAAAATATGTCTGTAAAATGTTACTCCTAAAGTTTTTTAAAAAGGGTATTAGATTTTTCATTTTATTTAACAATTATTTTGAATAGCCCCAAGTTTAAAGTTCAATTCTTATTATATAGACTTATATATTACCGTATATAACTTATTATATAAAAGTTACCAACAAATGTTATTAACATTCCTGTGTAAACGTGGCTTAACGTTGCCAATTTGTAGCTGATTATAAATAAAATGAAGTAATTATATTTTTATGTGTTCAAATCTAGTGTTTTCAAAGGTTAGGTAGCTCTCTTGAGACATATTTGTTGTTTATAATTGGTACTTTTACAAAAAAATTAATAATAACATTAACAACTAGCCTATCTACTAGAGATTTCAAGTTCATTCATCAAGTCTTGTTTCTTAGATTTTGTTCTTGTTTCTTATATTGTTCTTCATGTATTATTTGTTTTTCAAGTGTTTATCAATTGTGTTCTTCAAATGTTCTTCAAGTGCTGTTATTAGGTTTTTTATTGAAATTCTCTATTATTTATGTTATAAAGTTGAGTTTATAAGTTTTATTTTTTGAAATGTTGGAGGTTTGGGACCAGTGGCATAACAGTTTTTTCGGCCCCCGCAAACATATTTTCAGGCCCCCCAGAATTACTTTGATTTAAAAATTTATCTACTACTTTGACCAATCATGTATCTTGTTTAAATATATATTGGGTTGTTTTAGCCCAATCAAATTGTCATTAAATTGTGCCTCAACCAATCAAAAATCCTGTTAATTGATTTTATTGTCTTAATCGGTCCATTTGGGTGTTAGTAAGAGTAATCCATGGTTTTCCACCAAAATATCTGGAGGCATAACTTTTGGGAGCCTAAAAATCACGAAATTTTCGGACTTTTTTCAGTTTTTTCATAATATCTCAAAAACCGATTTTTTCATCGATATTTTTATTCAATACTTTTTCAAAGAGCATAAAATTCCCTACAATTTTCATCCACTGAACTTTTTTCTATCTCCGATAGGAAGCGAGTTATAGCTCGTCAAAAATTGCTAATTTTTGTCAACTTTGCGAAAAATCGTTAAATCTAGGTATTTTTCCCTATTTACTTTTTTTAAGCCGCCTTTGGTATTATTTATCGTGATAAGGTTGTTATCAAGATGTTGACAGTCACTTATGATGTAGTGGAAAGGAAGAAGTACATTCAACGGTAGTGATTGAATTTATGAGACTCGAGATTTAGTGCCAACCAATGACTCTGTAAACTTGTACCGTAACGTAGATTCTATGGTTGAGTAAGGGAAGTGTCGTTAACCCTTCCATTTGCATTGAGGCTTCAAGGGGTTATATTTATCACTGGCGGCTAGTGCCCACTAAAAAGCTAGAGTGCTGTACAGCAAAAGATACGGGCACCTGTTTCGTGGGTACGAGCCGCCAGTGTGTTTCATGTCAAAAAGTCTTCATATTTTGATCATTAAAGATTAAAACTCATGTCACATCCAACGATCAATTATAGCTTGCTAGTTTGAAATCCCTTCAATTTAGCTAGAAACGAGCAAGCTTCTCAATCATGAGTGTTGTCATACAAATCATTTGTATCAAATAATTACTCACCGGATTAGTTAGTTTTTCTAATTGTTATAATATATAGTAGGTAATTTCAAAATTTGTACACTAAAGTATTTTTGATTTGAAGGTTTTCATATAGTTACCATACACTGAAATATTGCATTTTTGTAAGTTAAATTTCAATTGTTGAACTACTATACAAATATAAATGACATTGGTTTACTACGAATGAGCTATATTCAAAATGGTGTCTGGTAGTCTATATGGATCATTCCTCATCAGAATACTAATTTTACTGCTCAAAATTTGGACCATTTGCAGTAGAAAGGACCCTTCAAGGATAATAATCTAAGGACATCCCTAACTTTTGTAAAAGTGAACGGATCTTAACAAACTATAGCTCATTGATTTCAGCTTCAAAAGGTGGTTCTATTTCATATGAAAAAATTTTATGTCCAATTCGGACAAAATTGAAGAATTTCATTAACTTGAGTACTTTGAGCTTATTCCTATACACCAGGAAAACACCAATATTTGTGTTAAAATACGTCTATCTTGAAAATTATTGGCAGTAGAAAGTCGATTTTGGGCTGAAATTGTAGAACATAATCTCTTCTATGATTTGCATCTAATATACATCTATATGGAATACTCTATTCTAAGAGTAACTATATTTGATTTTGTAAACTCAAAAACCATCAGAATTATTCATCTTTATACTTCTTATGCCATTGTTCTAATAGAATACGGGATAAGAGGATTATTGAAGTCAAATGACATCGTAGAGAATTTAATTCTTTACAAACTAAGCTCAAAATCGTATTTATAACTTGAATTTTTCACAATTCAGAATTAAATTTCTAAGATTGAAATAGTAAGGAAAAACAGAAAAATGTTTTCCATTTTTTATTACTGTCAATAAAATTGACTTTAGAAGTTTCAACTCATGATTTCTATATATCGAACGATAGAGGATACCAAGCCCAAGTGTAACTTTCTACTACCAATAATTTTCAAGGTAGACGCATTTTAACACAAAAAATTAGTGTTTTTAACATTTTAACACAAAAGATTACCATTTTAACACAAAAAATATAATTCCAAATTCCTATTTTAGCATCAATAATTGACAAAAACCACCTGTAGCTGAATTTGGAGGAATTCCATTCTTGGAAAAGTGATTGTTAAACTTCCAAAAATAGGTGAAATATCAATATTGATATGTTATTTGGACTCTACTTCCCATGTTCGACAACTTTTAGGGTAAAGGAGTAGTGGATTTATTGTTACTTCATGTTTTACATCATATTTAAAAGCAGTTGAGACAATTTTTGGGGGATTTTTTTAAAAAATGTGAGTTTTGATCGAATTAAAAAAAAATTCTATCCGGCCGATTTTTGTTTTCTTTTTTTTAATCGACGCAGATTTCAGTCCTCTTCAATTTATATTCAGATCACTTTTCTCTAGGATTAACCGTTTTCGGATTTTATGCGAAAAATTGTACCTCCTAAACCCCTTCCCGCCCTATGCTCACCCCTCAGGTCCGGGGAGTTTTAGTATGTTAACCTCTTAACTTGTCTAAACAAATCCCCGAGGTCAAAAATTGGGGCATATTCCATGCACTCTATAATATTCCAGTGTGGACAGGCTTTATTGACTGGACTATATGTATTGAACATAATATATTATAAGCATATTCTGTCACCAATTTTATTATCGTAATACCGGTATGTCTGAAAACGTTAGGCAAAATAGGTTATTCAATAAATTTCAGAAATGTATTGTTACAGCTGTTCTTGTGGATGTAATGTTACAAAAAAGTAACAAGTCGGTTATTTATTCCATTGAAAATCACAGGTGACTTTTTTCACCTGGTGAATTCGAAATGCATGCATTCAAATGGGAAATTGGTGACTAGTGACTTTCGAGAAACGGGGCCCTGGTCACACAAAATCAACCTGAAATAAAAATAGTAAAATTTAGCTTATACCGTAATTGCCAAATTACCAAAGTAGTCAGCAGATCGTGCCTTCGTGGTGAGGAACTGGCCAAAACAATGTGGAAGTTATCAAGCAGATAGCGGATCGGTTCAAGCATTTTTAATTATGAGGTTTTCTTTCAGGTAATGTGTAAAAGGAAAGTGAGCTTCAAGATATTCAGCTGAACTATTTTTGGAGATGAAAAGTATGTAAATGCCTACCTCAGAACCGTCTTATTAAAAAAAGGCAATATATTATACTTTTTAAATAAAAATGGAACATAACCTAAAATTCCAATTCAGCCGTAATCTTTATGAATTATGAATATGATGGCTCCACACGCTCGGGTGAGTGGCCAATTCGAGCGGCCAGTCGAGCGACTCAGCGCTCGTTTACCATCCACACACGACGCGAGTGCCACACGAGTTTCAGCGTCATTTTGACAGCGCAAGGGAGCGCTGAGGGGGTGGCTACGAGTTTTCCGAAAAACCACTCTTCCGAAAGCCAGCGCAGTCACAGCCATTATTCGTCAACGCCACAGCCTTCTGCCTTCTATTTCGTATTCGACCAAAGAGTCTGTTAGTTCTGTTTACTATAACATAACCTTATTCATGGTTTTGTTGAGTGTTATTAACAGATAATTTGTCATTCTAAATCAAATATTTAAAAGATTTTCAATAAAATTAGAGCTCTGGAAGATTTTTTCAAGTTGGAGGGGTTTAAAAGTTCTTAAGCAGGCCTAGGATGTACTACCAGATATACATATACCGAATACGGTATAACTAAGGTGACCAGACGTCCCGTTTTCTGGAGACTTGTCCCGTTGTCCCCACCGAACCTCTCGGGACGCTCATTTTTCCCGTTTTAGTATTTTTGAGTTTTTTCGCTCTTTCAAGTTTTATATTTTGAAGACTCAGTTATGATTTCTACCTTTAACTCCGAAGTTTTCGTATTTTTAAACTATAAATGACAACAAATCGTATTGAAACAAGATGGAACAAAGAGTGGAATGGGGGAATGGAGTAGTAGTTGACAAAATGCTTTATTACTGAGATGTGAAGAAGCTCCATCAATCCATGTTCATAATTGTAATTGCCTCTCCAATAACTCTTTTGAAAATTGTAGTGACTGTCCATCCCTATCTTTGGTTAGTGAAACACATTACCTTGGTATAAGGATCGATAGTAGCCTGAGATGGCATTCTCAAATTGACTGTTTATCAAAGAAACTTTCAGGCATTGAGCGCAAAAATATATTATTTACATAGAAATATCCCAGTTGATTGTCTATACCTAATTTATAAGTCATTAATAGAATCCATAATCAGATATGGAGTTGAATCATGGGGTTGTGCAGCCAATTACCGATTATTTAGGGTTGAAAAAATACAATTCAGGATTCTCAAAGTTACAACCTCTAGAATACCTAATCTAAATTCAAATCTGAACAACCTTCAAATCTTACAATTTCTTTATCAAACTCTGACACCAAAACATTTTTACACTTTCAAAATAATATTATTTTTAAAAACAGTTTCCATTATAGATTCTTAGCTCCTCTTGCCCACTACAATTTTAGGTCACCCGTAATATACCAAATTCCATGATTCAATAATATTTACGGAAAAAGATCTCTTTTCTATGTACTGCCTTTCATATTTAACAGATTACCTGCTAACATAAGAGACTACTCAAAAATGGATGTAATGATCTATGTAATTATCAATTCTAATTCGCTTTCAATCTAGTAAAATCCCAAAGTGAATAAATTATAGTAAAATTCATAAATGAACAGTCTTAAATTTTAATATTATTATTACTTTAATTATAATTCAATAATTTGTAAGCGTCTGATGAACATTTCCTTTTATTTATATTATTTATTTATAATATTTGCTGGTACAAAATTCTTTTCATTGTATAATCACTGCCGCCAGCCTGAACGACTCATAATATTAGCTTTTATAATTACATAGTATATTTTATTTATTTATTTCCTTCTTTATCTATCTTTTACTTTTTCTTTTAACTTCTTATCATGGTACTATTCCTCATTATTTTATTAATGTTTCCTAATCTTTTTGCTTCTCAGCAATAATTACTATAATTTTCTTATTTCATTTTTGTGAGGGTTAGCGGGACCAAAAATTGTAATAATTTATTTGTCAATAAAATTGATTGATTGATTGATAATAATGGTAGAGGATTTTACATTATTCTTTGAATTTTCATTATTATAATTTTGTGGCAAGTTATCGCATCACAAAGTTTGTTGGTCTGTTTTGGAAGAATTCTGTATAAATGAGCAAAACAACACCCCTCCTCCCCCAAGCCGGTTTTGTGGCCGTCCCGTTTTCAGTACCTCAAAATCTGGTCACCTTAGGTATAACTATAAGCTAAGATAGGCCGACAGCACTAAGTTAAATTCGATTCAAACATTCAGTGTCTAAAACACTAAATATACAATTTAATTATCATCATGAAAAATTATTGGCCCAAGAATGATGTATTTCAATTTTAAATAAAGTTATTCCTGAAAGTTACAACAATTAACTTAACTTTGGTAAGCTACGGTAGGCTAGTTTGAAACTTTATTCTGCCAGGCTGCTTTTTGAAATTGCTTTTCAAAATGAAAATTGTAATGTTAGCTTCCATAATCTTTCATTCACCAAATAGACATCATCATTCACTCACTCATCATCACCTTTGCTAATACTTGTTATCAAGTTGCATTAATTGTAAAAAAATATTACAGTAACTTAGTTTGAAAAACATTTTTACTTTTTCATCTAACAACTGCACTGTTTGCTTCTTATAATTGAACATTCAGGTCTATTCCATCTTCTAGAAACAACTAAAAGCTTCGCCAATTAATCTGTGGTTTTTTTTCTTTACAAGTGTGGGCTTAGCTTGGCTTTTTATTATTCTCTTGCTGAGCTTGAGTATTAGGCCTACAGCAGATTGATATGAACCTATATAGATCGAAATTTTCCTCAATATGAGTGAAATTGCTAGTTATTCTCTTTGATATGGAAAAGTCTAGAAAGTCTGGGATTTTATTTGTGTCTCTTGGCCAATAAGTTAGACTCATTGAAGAATGGAAATTCATCCTAATATTCATTGATAGCATCTCTCAATTCTCTTATACCGCTTATATACCATATATAAGTTACCTTATATATATATATGCCTCCTTCTTCATCCATTACTTTTGTGGATGACAAACAAGAATCCCAGTCAATATGCTTAGAATTAAATCTCCCCCTAGAATAAATCTATCACCCAGCAAGTGCTCTAGTATCGTATCATTTTGTATTGATTATTTTCTAAATTGTGTCCAGGAGGACAGTAGATTGCTCCAATTCTAAGATTTTGAGCAAGTGTTTCAACTCCTATTACTGTAGCGGTGTGACCTGTGCTTCTGTCAATAGTAGATTGCATTCTTTATAATGTTTTTTTTTACTATTATTGCACAGCCCCCATGAGCTTCATTATCCATTGTCCACTGGGTGTATTATTATGTTCATATTTATAGAATAATTGTGTACTCACAATTATTGTGGCACATAAATTCAGAAACACTGGAAGAGGTTTGTCATAATATCATTCACTTGATGTGATAATTAATGCAATAAAATCTTCCTCCAATGTTGAATATATACAACATGATGAAAGTTTAACTTAATTTAAATATTCATTTAAACTTAATTGAATATTGATCTGTAAACTTTTCAACCTTAGATGCCTGAGGCTCCAAAGGATAGTATCAGTGGAAATTAGGAACTAAAAAAATAATGATCACAGTACTTTTGAACCGAGATGATTAAAAATTTTATTAATCTTTATCTCTATTACACTTTTTGAGCAATTGTGAAGGTGATATTGTGGTAGTTATCCATATACCGTACTACTTTATTCAAGTATTTATTTTTTATTTAAGTATTTAATGACCTTACCTGATTTACCTTAATTCAAGTATTAAATGAAATGACTAGATGTTGTTGAACCACTGATTCATTTTAAAATATCCAGATGCCGGTTTCGGTTGTTACACCATTATCAATGTCTAGTAAACTCTGGCGTTCACCAGAGATTGATAATGGTGTAACAACCAAAACCGGTATCTTGATTTTTTTAATAAATCAGTGGTTTGACAACATCTTCTTTTTACATTTATCACTATTGATAGAACCAAATGACTTATTGTTAAAAATATTTCTGTAACTTACAAATCAATAATAAACAACAGCCATTAAAATAACCACGTTGAACTTTATTGTGAAAAAATCAAGATATTACAACAGAAATAAAAAAAAATCACATATTAGTAGTGATGTAAAATACCCGGGTATTTAAAACTTGGGGTAAATACCCAGGGTATTTACCCGGGTAAATACCCAAAATTCATAAATACCCGGGTATATTGGGTATTTATTGAATCATTGATGTTTGTACCCCTGAATATGTTATTATTGGCATTGATGATATATAGGCATAGTAATAGTATTGTTATAATATTATAAAAACTTATTTGCTATTTTCAATGACTTTATATAGTTTTTTTCAAGTATTACTTGAAGTTTCCAATGAATAGGATTCTTTGTGGAAAAACTGGGTTAATGAAATTAGACAAACTCTGCAGGAGTTTTATGTATATATTTCTACTCTGAACTATAGGCTACTAAATAAAAATGACAAATTAAAGAAAATTAAAACCAATAGTTACAAACTTGAAAATCTCGTGAAGGATATTTAAAAACAAAAATAAGAAACTAACTCTTAGAAAATGTTTTTGAGAATTTTTTTGTGTCAAGAAAAACCTATGGAAGTTCTATGCATATTTTTATGTATCTACTTGAAATTGTAATAAATTTGTAATTTTAATTGAATCATGAATTAAAATTCTGTAGATGGAAACAAATAATATTGAAATATTATTTAAGGCTGATAAAGGGCATGAAAATTGATCAAACTCAAACATTTTTCCACTAACTCTTAGAAAATGTTTTTGAGAATTTTTTGTGTCAAGAAAAACCTATGGAAGTTCTATGCATATTTTTATGTATCTACTTGAAATTGTAATAAATCTGTAATTTTAATTGAATCATGGATTAAAATTCTGTAGATGGAAACAAATAATATTGAAATATTTTTTAAGGCTGATAAAGGGCATAAAAATTGATGAAACTCAAACATTTATCTTTAAATAATATTAATTCATTGGGAAATTTATTTTATCAACATTCTAAAAATGAGAGGCCTATTGGCATAGATTGGGATAGAGCACGTGTAGTTTTAGATTGTAAGAAATGTTTTTCAGGTGTCCTGGATGTAGGCTTTTCATGAAAAAGATTCTTGAATAATTTCCTCACATTAAAATTTTGCTAAATATTTTCCTGTTAAAGTAGGTCTCAAGGTTATTAAAGACAATAACCTTGGTTTTTCTAATTACCTTGGTAGGTCTTTTCTGTTCTCTTGGCAATATTTAGCCTAAATAATACTTAGTATAGTCTGTCCAAGCAAAGAAAAAATTCTGGCATGATGAGAAAATGACTCCAGCTCCAGCAATATTAGTTTAAAAATTATAAATTTGGTCTCAAATTATAGGAAACATTCTGATCTACAATTTTAGACCAAATTTATCATCTTTAAACTGATATTTTTGGAGCTGGATTCATTTTCTCATCTTGCCAGAATCTCTTCTTTGCTTATACAGGCTATACAGTACCATAAAAGAAATCTTAATAAAAAACTGAGTAAATAATCGGTTTTATTTTTTTCCAATCACATAAAGAACGCGTGATTTTGTCCATAAATAACGGCGCTATCTGCTCCAAAAGATTGATAAAAATTACATTGTTCTTATGGGGCATGATTTTGCCGATCGGCAGTTGGCCGTCCACTACCATCCACCCTTAATCAGATTCGCTCGTATCAATGGCATAATGTGATGCTTTCTCAACGAAATCGTCAATAAAGTCAATCTTTATCAATGAAATCATGACAGCACCACATTAGAAAAATAGTGAACATGCTTCTATTGTTATTTCGTTTTATTATAATTTTCCCCTAGAAAATGGATTGCAAGTGAAAAGTGATACATAGTCAAATTCCCTTCTCTTTGAACGCTAAATAATAGTTATTAAAAAAAATTCTTGTCATTTTCAATAAGATTTAACAACACAGAAACAAATGAAATCATAAATACCCAGTACCCGGGTATTTATGTCAATGATACTCGGAAGTTAAATGCTATTTGTCACTATATAAAACATTTTTGTTTGCATTTTGTCATCATTTCACTATCATCGAAGGCATTTGAATGCAAAAAGACAACTAAATCTTTTCTAAATTCAATAAAAATGATAAATACCCAGTTTTTGGGTATTTACCCGGGCCTCGGGTAAATACCCAATTTATATTTACCTACCCGCTGGGTATTTACCCGACCCACATCACTACATATTAGACTAGTGGTATAAACTTGCGCAAATTCCAAAACAAATTTCTGTACAGTTTATTCATTAAATTTATCCTCATTGGATCAAACTAATGAGAGGTAGGAGGAGACCGGATATGGCTTTTGTACAATTTACTTCGATTTTTACTTTACTTTTGTACTTTTGATCTAATATTTTGTACATACTTGACTTTCAAGTATGGAGCGCTTTATTACTCCTCCAACGAGTCACCCAACACCTTGATTCATGGACCCTCCAGAAACTTCACTTCAGTTTCAGGAGGTAATTGTGGTGGACCACGATTATGCACGGATACTAGAACAAATGGTATAGGTAAGTTATCACGCGCAGGTTTTAGCCAAAAACCAGCTAGTTATGATGTTTCTGGGACCCACAAAAAAACTTCCTAAAAAATTCAACTACAGAAAGTGCCAGCTGATAAAGAACTATTTGTTTGGGTTCCAGAAACGTCATTATATAATCCTATAATTCTACTGTGCTGTGTGCATCAGGCTTATGATACTCGCCGTTATATTCTAGTATCCGTGCAATTATGTTGATGATATAAGCTATATAAATGATTAAGTGTGTCTTAATAATACATTTTAATGACTGTCGAATGTTCCACCCCAGATTGTTATCCCATCATATTCTAATATGGATTGCACTTGAGAAAAATACACTTTTTGAAATCCTGAAGCTTCAGTATTCTATTAATTTTGTAAATTTAAAAGAAATATATTTGAGTTTTTTTACATAAAAAATTAATTTGAAAATTTCATCTCAGCTATTTGTAAGTAATATAATTATTCCTAAATATTTCAAGTTATCCTAATATTTCAAGTTATCCTAATATTTCAAGTTATCCTAATATTTCAAGTTATCCTAATATTTCAATTTGGTTCTAATTTCAATTGGTCATCATGGTCATCACTGGATATCATGAAGGCAGATCATTGCGACTGGGTCGTGCCAAAGAAAATGGTTCAGCCGCAGCCGTATGCGTACAATGCGGGTGACGGTCGTTACGTTCCGCACCAACCAAATCGTACCTTAACGCCAGGCCTTAGATGTTTCGATACTTGATATCAATATTAGTACAATATCGAAAGAAAAATATCCATACGGCCCGGCGTATGCTGGGACGCATTCATACACACGCACGCAAGCCAGTCAATCACAGCTCTTGTTGAGGACAAGAAAAGAGCTGTGATTGGCTAGTTCGCATGGGTGCGTTACGTTCCTCCCAACATACGCCCGGCCTTTGTATCGAATGAATCAAAGTATCGATATGAGTGAAGTATCGAGACTCTCATATCGATATTGAAAGCAAAATATCGATACCGGTATCGACGTCAGTAGTCGGAACTCGGAACGGTTCAATCAATTAGCAGACGTCGAAAGCGTTATTCTCATGATAGAAGGTTATCAATCCAATTGGTTTTTTATCCTTATCACGACACTGCTTGATGCCCACTCTTAACACGCTGATAAGAGAGCCAAATTTTTACGACCTCATGTGAATCCGAATTAGTTCTTATTATGGTTGAGTTCAGTGCATGATAAATTTAGGTTATGCTTATTAATGGTATTCTATTATTTCATAAATAATTCTTGAAAATTTTCTTATTTCATATCAAAATGCTTATTTTATCAAATACCTGTTTAACAGGTTTAGGAAGAAATAACAATTTTGTAAAGAATTGTTACAGTTTGCTAAAATATAGAAAGTCAATTGTACGTTGTTATTCAAGTTCAAATAATGATGAAACTACCATCTCACCAGGAAAACCTCCAGAAAATCCTCTTCACAAGGCTGGAAGGATTCTAAAAAGTCAACTTGGAAATATGTTTGACCAACTGAACGATCCAGATGGTGAATACTCAGTCAAGAACAATATACTGTTTCCAGCTTATTGTGATGTGGTTATCATAGGTGGAGGTGGCATAGGGTCGTCTATTGCTTATTGGCTCAAACAGCGTGCTAAATCAGGGCTGAAAGTAGTTGTCGTTGAGCGGGATCCCACGGTAAATAATGAACTTCCGATTGAGGTATTTACTTGAATTATAAAAAAAAATTTATAAACTGACAAAATCTATCCAGTAGGCCTATAACGTATCACACTGGTCAAGGATGAAGGATTGATTAAATTTGTTTTCTTGAATACTTAATGGCCTTCATTCTACTTGAACAATTGAAAAAAATGTATTAATATATTTTTTTTCTCTTGGTATGGCAATCTTTTAGTTTTCTTTACTGCGAATGAAAAATTTGAAATTGCCTAGAAAATCACTTTTGTTTTTGATAATAAGCGGGTTTTCATAGAGTATACGGTAGTGGTTTTGATCATTCTTATTAGAGATATTGTTGTATATGCTGTCTTTTATATCGTAAGACATTTCATTTATATACATTTATTTATTTTGTTTATACATTTTTAATATTGGTATTAAGTCTTAGCTTTCTGTTCCAACCTTTATTTATATTACAGTATCGGGACTGCTCAACTTCTCTATCAGTTGGTGGGCTCAGACAACAGTTCTCTTTGGAAGAGAACATACAAATGTCAGTATTTGGGGCTGAGTTCCTTAGAAATATTGAAGATTATCTGGAAGTTCCTGATCAAGACATTCCCAATGTGAATTTCACACCACACGGCTATTTATTTATGGCCTCTGAAGCAAGTGCAGAAATATTGAAGGAAAACGCAACTTTGCAGGCGTAAGTATAGTCCACATGTTTATTTTTTGAGACCGTAAATAATTGAGGCTTTTTCAAGAGGAGTCGCTTTTTGCACATGTCTTTCACGTTGTTTCAAATGGTTAACTTTTGAGTAAGAAGTAAATCGTCACTTTTATTCACTTCTTGAATAGAATCTTTTTGCATTCCATAATTTCCCCGATGAGAAATAGCACCAATAGAAATGCAATTGAATTTCATAATATTGGACTTAGTCCAACCAAAGTATATTTTTATAGCCTACATTATTATCCATTACCTAATAAATAATTTAGTAATTCTTCAATGGAACATATTGAAATCTTGTACTCAATAAAATTTGAATAGTCAGTACATATTGCTGTGACTTAACAAATAAATTTTTAAAATTGGGATATTTCCCTCTCAACTTTATAGAACTATTAGCTATTATCACCATTATTACCTACTATTGAATTAATTATTCAAATATTTCTGGTTTGCTTGTGTCAGTACCAGTATTCATGGTAAGGAACCTGTTTATCTATAAATATACTAATTTTTATAAAAGGCCCACTCTAATAGTCAAAAGGCTACTGCAGTCCATGATAAGGTCTATTTTAAATAAATTTGTCACAGCAGTCGAATTGACTTGATCCGTGTGAAAATCCATTTTCTAAAGAATTGTTTAGAAACACTAAAACTTATTTATCTACGGGCGTATCGAAAAGTTCCTGTTTCAGTATTAAAATCTAAATCGAAATGGCTATCATTTCAAAACGGAATTTTAGGACTGTATCGAAAAACTCTCATTATGATACAGTTGTCACTTTATGACACTGTTCCAGAATTCATTCCGTGTTCCATTTGACCATTTCGCAACGGGCTGATGCCTGATAAACAACAGCAGTCGAATCTTCTAATCTAAAAACTTCGACAAGTGATAATACTTCATCTTACCGATATCTGTTCATCAATATTTCAGTTTATGTATTTGAATAGTCTTAAGTTTAATATATCTTTAAGTTTATATTATCTTAACTTCTATTATAAATTGCTTAATAACTTGTCTCAAAGGATGACATTGAGAATGAAATTCTTCCAACTCCAGAAGGCAAATTAGCTATATACGGTATGTAGAACGTTTTTATTGTTAATTTGGGCCTATATTTTAAAGATAATTAGTCTATTTCGGATGTAAAAAGAAACTAAATTGTAACATGAGTTATGAATAGAGGCCTACGGTAGGCTATAACTTACTAGGCTACTAGACTGTTTTTGTTTGTTTGAACTTACACTAAATTCACACTAAGAGCGAATGTTTATTGAGAAAATTCTATGTTTCTTCACTAACTTCTTGTTTTAAATGATTAGTTACAAAACCAATGTTACTTGTCTAGTTGAAAACATTTTCTGTGAAACGCAGACAAGTTTGTTGTTGAGCTCCAAAAATAACGGGAATGGAATAAGCTAAAAACTTTATTTAAGATTTAAGTTGAAAAACAAATGTAGCCTGTTTCATTTGCCTCCTTGCCCAAATTTGAGTCAATTTTTAATTTTGCAGAATAATAATTCTATCTATTCATTGGTTTCAAGATTATCTATTGAATACTGCATTTAGCCTTCTCATGTAGGCTACTATAGATTTGAATTGATAACTGGATGTGAGTGAGTTCAATAGTTATTTGTGTATCAGTGCGCAAAGTGTGATTTTGCTTCATCAAGAGAAACAGTTCACGCACAAGCCGCAGGCAAGAATAGTTTCTCGAGTGCAGCAAAGGTACTTTGTGCCCATATTCCACATTAAATTTTTCCTACCATATTGAATGTGAAAAGTTGAAATTGAAATCGTCATATCTCAGTTATTTATCATTGAATCCTGACAAATCAGGCACCATTTTATTTAAAATTTTAAATTTAAAATTTAAAATTTAAAATTTAAAATTTAAAATTTAAAATTTAAAATTTAAAATTTAAAATTTAAAATTTAAAATTTAAAATTTAAAATTTAAAATTTAAAATTTAAAATTTAAAATTTAAAATTTAAAATTTAAAATTTAAAATTTAAAATTTAAAATTTAAAATTTAAAATTTAAAATTTAAAATTTAAAATTTAAAATTTAAAATTTAAAATTTAAAATTTAAAATTTAAAATTTAAAATTTAAAATTTAAAATTTAAAATTTAAAATTTAAAATTTAAAATTTAAAATTTAAAATTTAAAATTTAAAATTTAAAATTTAAAATTTAAAATTTAAAATTTAAAATTTAAAATTTAAAATTTAAAATTTAAATTTAAAATTTAAAATTTTCACTTTCAATGAAACAAATCTACAAATTTTGTTTTTGTGAGTTTTAAATTTTAATTTTTAAATTTAAATTTTAAATTTTTAATTTTTAATTTTTAATTTTAATTTTTAATTTTTTAATTTTTAATTTTTAATTTTTAATTTTTAATTTTTTTAATTTTTAATTTTTAATTTTTAATTTTTATTTTAATTTTTAATTTTTAATTTTTAATTTTTAATTTTTAATTTTTAATTTTTAATTTTTAATTTTTAATTTTTAATTTTTAATTTTTAATTTTTAATTTTTAATTTTTAATTTTTAATTTTTAATTTTTAATTTTTAATTTTTAATTTTTAATTTTAAATTTTAAATTTTTTAATTTTTAATTTTTAAATTTTAAATTTTAATTTTTAATTTTTAATTTTAATTTTAATTTTAAATTTTAATTTTAATTTTAATTTTAAATTTTAAATTTTAAATTTTAAATTTTAAATTTTAAAATTTTAAATACGCACATTTACTTCTGTGATAAGACCTGAGGTAGCCTACTCACAAAAACAAATCTTGTAGATTGTTTCATTGAAAGTGTCTTATTTTCGGAACACCCTGTAGATAAAATAGTGTATGCAACGGTTGTATTCAGCCTTTAACGCACTCGATGAGATATTTAGAGCACTCGCTGCTTGTGCTCTAACTTACATCTCACTCGTGCGTAAAGGCTCTCATTATACAACCGTTGCATAAACTACTATTAAAGTTATTGTTCTGTACAAAGTGCTTGAACGGGGAATAGAGTGAGTTGAGGCTCTTCCACTGTATAACTATATGGAAGAGGAACCCCCTTAGAATCTTTATTGGGTCTCTCCAATAAAAACAATTGTGAATTTACTCCCTTTATTCCCTAGATGTTACCAAAGTGGCTAAACGTACAATTCAATTCCGGAAACAAAATGTTTTGTTCTACACTCAAAAATATTTTTCATGGCATTTCAGAACTCTGGGAGCTAAGAATCAGTTGATGTCTCCTGAAATACTGAAGAAAAAATTTCCATGGTTGAACACAGATGGCATCGCACTTGCTTGTCTTGGCCTTGAAAATGAAGGCTGGTAAGTAGCCCATTTCTCTCTCGATAATCTATTAATGAAAAAACATCATAAAATTCTTTAGAGTAATTAAGACAGTTTTACTACTTTTGTTGTGACTCTTTGCAGTGAATATTTTTATGATGGCGAATAACCAGAAGAACAAGATAATAGTTTCGGTATAGTTATAATTGAAATTCAACTATTAATTGTTTCTTTGCTATTAGGTATAGGCTACTGTATTTTCACATTAAAAACTAATAGCTTTTTACAAGTACTTTCAAATAGTAATAAGGGCTTCGGGATTATGCTTTCGAGTTGCTTACAATCTATTATTTTATTCAATGATACACACATAATCCAATAAAAATGATTTGGGATATAAAAAACAGGCATTGTCCTTACAATTACTGTATCTATCTCCCGAATTTTCATTAAAATGGGGGGTGGCGTAGCTGAGTGGGTAGAGCGCTGGCGTTGCAACCCAAAGGTCCCGGGTTCAATCCAGGTCAGACCAGGAATTTTTCTCAGGCCACTCTCCCGTGTTTCGGATGGACACGTTAAGCCGTCGCTCCCGGCTGCCTAAAAACAGTCGTTAAGTCATGTCAGAGGCCCTGAAATTGATCAGGAGTGACCTGAAAACTCTGACACCAGACCTGAGCCAGCCAGGTCACACGAATATTATTATTATTATTATTATTAAAATGTTCGTAGTACGAATGAGGTTATGATATCAATTTCTTTTCAAATAATTCAAATACAAAGTTGATGCAGTTGATAAAGTGACAGCCTAATATTCAGAGGCTCCAAGTTCGATCCTAGTTGATGGAATGGATTTAGAGGATAGCAAAATATATCTGTTTTGGAAGATTGGCTATCGTTAGTAGAGATAGTCAGTCATTTCCCTTCTCTGGAGGAATAGGAATTGTTGCCATACACTCTTAACTGATTAACTGGATGTTATTCAGAGGTGTTCTGCGCCGCTAATTAGTTACGGAGACTGGGTTATGGTTCAGAGGATCAACGTGCTAACCACACGTTTTCTCTATCCTGGTTGATGATTATTTGCTTGCTGTATGGTCTTTCCGGCCGGGAGGGGATTTTGGCTGGGTGGACGGGGCTTCGGCTCGGTCAGTGTTGGTTCGGGGACTAGGTTGGCTTTTGGGCCGGTATTGGCCGGGCTGGAGTCGTTTCCCGTCTGGCCGGGGTGTCTTCTTTGCTTGGACGGACTATAGTAGAGTGAGTATGAAACTGGCAACCAGCTGCTAGGCCTAAGTCCTTCATGGGCTGTTGAGCCATCGAGACAGACAGCAAAATATACCGTACCACCAATATAATCAAGCAGAGCAATATGAAGTGGTACATACAGAAAACAATCATTTTCACAATTAATAATGTCTACATCAGAAATATGCCATAGTTGTCCATATAGGATAATTTCTCTTCAATATAGAAGAAAATTAGTCTCGTATACTGTATCTTTATTATTTGTATTACATCAACTTTTCAATAATTTTGTTTGTGAAATATTATATTTTTGATGTCATATTGTTTTTTTAATAGCTTATAAATTTGTAGGTTCGACCCCTGGCTCCTTCTGCAGGCATTCCGTAAGAAAGCTCAGTACTATGGCGCAGAGTACGTTGATGGCGAAGTGGTTGGTTTCGGTAAAAGAGATCACAAAAATTCAAACCATGCTTCTTATGGATTTGGAGATTATGAAACTTTGAGAAGTCTTGAGGTATGCCAACCTTTATAATGATTCATTCGGTGTAATTAATTTCTACAGAGTGATGGAAGAGTTTTGGTTTTCTACAGACAGAAGCCTACAGCCACTGGTGGCTCGCGCCCACAAAAAAAGTGAAGTGCCATATCTTTTACTGTACAGCATTTCACTTGTTTCTTGGGCACGAGCTGCCAGTGAAAGGAATGAACGAAGGTAATGAAACTGTATGTGTTGTATGGGATCCCTACACATACGCAAAAAGTATGTTCATTTCGTCTCAAGTGATCGTGGATAGGGTATAATTGCTCCTTACTATTCCATTTTCAGACAGCGGAGAGATGTAGTAGGTCAGGCTATATCAGCTGATTTTATATCATTTAAATGATTCAAATTCTAGCTTTTGTTAGGTTTCATTGTTTTTAGCTCTGGCCGGGATCCAGCCTCCACTTTTGTCATCACTTTTGACTTTAACCATGAAAAGGGCACAGAACAATTTTTTTGGTGGCACAAAATGGTGCAAAATTGGCACAATTTTTATCAAAATTGGCTCAATTTTTATCAAAATTTGGACAAAGCGATTTTTGTATTGCTATTATTTGATAATGGGGAGGGGTTGAAAACTATTATTTGGTAACACAATTTAGTACAGACTACGTTTGCTTGTCTTTTCATTTATTATTTAGTACAGAATCAGCACAAAATTATAGCATAATTTTCATTTAATTAAATTTGAAAAGTTTTCATATTTGAATTCCGTAACAGCCTGGAATTTCCAATTTACTCATTTATATTACTTCTAATTTCTTGAATGTTACAGAGCTTTGATGTTAATTGTTAGATGCTTAATTTTAGTTGATTAGGGATTTCTGGCCGCCAGTCGATTTTATGCATATCTTGGGATGAAGAATAAAATTTATCCTTTTTCCAATAAAATGTGGCCATACTTCTTGAACAATAAAGTTGATGAAATATTTGAATTCTTGAGAGCACTGAAATGAGAGTATTTTTTTGAAATTATTCAACACTGCGTTCATTCCAGGTCAGACAGGCCGATGGAGAGGTGAGGGAGATAAACTTTTCGATCGCGATAATTGCAGCCGGGCCTCATTCGGGAAAAGTGGCGCAGTTGGCTGGTGTCGGCGGCGATAACAAACATCGTGAAGTCGCCCTTCCTGTCGAGCCAAGGTAGGGGCTAAGAGGGATAAGGCTACATTCACTCCGGCAAGCCCACTGTACAAAACATTAACATTGAACAGATGAGACGGAAAATTTTGTATATGCTAAGTATTGTGTCTGTTCCAGTCCAACAAAACGTTCTATATGTTCTCCTATGTGTATGTACACAAACTAATTTGGTTATTTAATAGTTACGGTAGTATTGTAGCCGCCCAGCTTAGACTAAAGGCAATCGATGAGCTGTACAGCTCTACAGCTCATCTACAAAATTCAAATTCAAATAGTGTTTTATTCACATGATACAAAAATCTTCAATAGTCGTTTAGTCATAGAAATGACCAAAGATTTGTTAGTCAACTTACAAGAAATCACCAATAATGGTACATCTTTATCAAAGTCGCTTTATCAGTATGCATTTTCTTTACAAACGAATCTAAATGCCTACAATTTAAAAGCACTAGATTCTAATTCAACTGATATTCAGGCAGAACAATTTTGTAAACTCAGCAATGAAGCCAGTATTATTCTGCGACAGATCACACAAGCTGAATGCAATGATCAACCTAGCCAAACAGCTTTTAAGCTTGCACCAATTGAATTACCTTCATTTAACGGTAATCAAGAACACTGGATTAAATTCAAATCTCTTTATGAAGCTGGCGTTCACAACTCTAATTCTTACAGTGCAATACAGAAATTTCACATTCTAAAAACGCATCTCACAAGTTTTGCATTGTCATTCATTGATTCCTTGCCGATGGCAGCCGACAATTATGAAATAGCTTACCAAACAATATGTAAACGTTTTGACAATGTACGAGCCACAGCCAATTTTCATTACGCGAAGTTGGCAGGTTTTGTAGGTACTGGTTGTGCTCAGGATGTACTACAAGCCTATCACGCAACCTTCACTTCTGGTATCAATGCTTTACGGTCCATCCCAAATCTGAATTTGGAAAATTATCTGCTATTTCAATTAGCGCACTCGGTGTTGCCTGAACCATGGCACTCACAGTTTGAAAGCACAGTACCGGACAATACCATCCCTACTGCTGAACAGCTTTTGGAGTTTGTTTCACTTCATGAAAGAGCAATAGAAGTAAGAGTAGCTAGTAACGTTACTTCCATCACGGATCTTTGCATTCAGTCACATACTCCTTCTAGGCGCAGATCAGATAATTATACAGTCATGCATACTACCACCAGTCGTAGACCCTCACGTAGCAGTTGTATAGTATGCGACCAGCCTCATCGAGTCAATAAGTGTTATCACTTTAAACAAATGTCAGTTTCCAGTCGATATGCTGAAATTCAAAGCAAGGGTCGCTGCTTCATTTGTCTTGGAAATCACTTGGCCCGTGACTGCTCATCATCAAAATGTTGCAATTATTGTTGATCGTTTTGACATAATTCCTTACTGTGTACTCAGGCCAACAATAGCACCAACCAGCAGTCTACTAGATCAACTGATCATACCATGGACAGGACACCAGCTACCTACCGCCGCCGGTCGTCTTCTTCAAGCTCTTCCTCAGGTTCAGAGTCACAGATTCAAACGCCAGCATTCCGTGGTCAACCACTTGGACGTGGTCGTGGTCGACTAGGTTCCCTAGGACAAAGTGCACACCAAACCAGGTCAGTCATGCACAAGCCAGCAGAAAATCCAGATGACGGTTCTACTGCTTCAGGTCAACCTTCTAGACGCTCCTCACCCGTCAATCAGTCTAACGACCAAGCATATTGACGCCAGACAAGTAAGTCCAATACTGGCTCAGTAAAAACAAGTAAATCTGTACAGTTTAATGACACCGTTCAAGTGTTTTATTATGACATTGACGAACCAACAGATTGGTTGTATATGAAGAAGACAAGACTTGTCATGAATGAAGACAAGAAGTGTTTGGAACCTACACAAATGCCACCTAGAAATTCAAACATTATGAATCTCCAGTCTATTATCAGATCAGCTAATACTACACACAGTTTAACAGCAAAAGAAGTTTTCTCAGGTCACTCACTGTCTAGTGACAATATTGATTGTATTATTGGAACTCTAAATGTGTCAGTGCTCAATAATTTTGGCCAGAAAGTAAAAATGCGTGCATTTCTCGACACTGCCAGTCAGCGCACGTTTCTGTGTCACTCTATAGTCAGACAGCTGGGTTTACGGTCGAAACCATCGTCAGTCCACTTAACTGGCATCAATTCAATCAGCGCTCCTGTTGATGGCGAAGTTAGCTTGAATATTGTAACACCCGGCAATAATCCTCAAATTATTAGCACACAGGCACTAATAATTGACACATTACCCTCTCGGTTACCTTCTCATGTAATACCCTGAGAATTTTACAAAGAATTCATAGAGCTGCCACTAGCTGATAACAAATTCTTTCAGCCTAGTAAAATTGATTGTCTCATTGGATTAGATATTCTATTTCAACTTATTTGCAGCGAAAATACTCTTATCAGATCAGATTCGCATACACTATTTGCATTGAAATCCATGTTTGGATATGTCATTCTAGGACCATTACCGGCTCAGTATACCACAGGCGCACACACCTTCATGTCACGGTGCAGTGAGGAAAAAGAAGTAAGACAAAGCAATAGTGAGCTGAGCAAGTCAATCCAACAGTTTTGGCGGGTGGAAGAGGTCCCTGATGGTAAGGTTATGTCTCCTGAAGACACTTTATGTGAACAGCTTTTCATTGATACCACTACTAGAAATCCAGACGGTCAATATGTAGTAGCATTGCCGTTTTCTCAATCCATGACGCCAATTGCATCTAACCGAAGTCAGTCTTACAAAATGCACTTGAATATGGAGAAGAAGATAAGAGCTGAAGGAGTTTGCGTGAAATATCACGATTTCATGCATGAATATTCAGAATTGAAGCATATGGAAATTGCCAAACGGTCTTCTGAGTACATCATTCCGCATCATGTGATCTTTAAACATGGAGACAAAAGTGGAAAAATTCGAGTCGTATTTAACGGCAGCAGTCTAGACTGTACAAAAGTCTCGTTGAATGATAGACTATTATCAGGTCCCAAGCTTCAAAAAGATGTCTCACTGGTCATCAATTCATTTCGCACGCATAAATATCTTGTCATTGCCGATTGTCGCCAAATGTATCGGCAAATTCAGATACAACCAGCAGATAGGCATGCACAGCATATTTGGTATCGGCCAGCAGCTGACTCCCCAGTGCTCGAGTTTGAGCTATGCACAGTGACATATGGATTACGGCCTAGTGCATACCTAGTGCAGCGTGCGCTACAGCAGCTTGTCATTGATGAAGGCAGTGCGTATCCTCTCGCCGCACATGCTTTGTCCTGTCATACGTATGTTGATGAACTATTAACAGGCGCTAGCACCGAAAATGAAGCTAAGCAACTTGTCACCGAGCTGATCGAATTGCTAGGGAAAGGACAATTCGAGCTGAGAAAATGGGCTTCCAATTACCCTGAGCTTCTCCGCAAGTTACCAACAGATCACTTGGAGAACAGTGAATGTTTATTTGACAATTCATCCATACTAAAAGTGTTGGATATTTGTTTCATACCTGATGAAGATTTATTCACCTACTCTGTTGCGCCGTTCTCTGGTCAAGCTACTGTCAGGAGCGTCTTAGCGCACTTTGCCAAGTTATTTGACCCAATCGGCTAGAATTGGATGGCGCGCTATTGCTATCAAAACTGATCAAGTCGTTTTGCAGCTCATTTGAATCAGTCAAGTTCAAAAAGACCTTGTTGTTTTGTGATTCAAAAATTGTGCTAGATTGGCTACACACGCCTCCGCACAAATTGAAAACGTATGTCGCCAACCGAGTGAACAACATTCTGGAAAGTACGTCCATCGATCAATGGAGTCATGTAGCATCAGGAAATAACGGTGCCGACGTGGCCTCTCGCGGTATGCGGCCTCAAGAAATTGTGCATGCTGACCAATGGTGGAATGGTCTAATTGCCTTTAGAGTTCCTATCACTGCGTTTCCAGTCACAAGTTACCAGCCAGCTTTACCTACCTCGGAGCTCAAGCCTGTCTCAACAGCTGTACTCGTCACTACAATGCAGTGACGAAGCCAACCACCTGCTAAATTGCATTGAACGTTTTCCTAGCTTCACTCGGGTCATATTCGTCTTTAACCATGTACTACGATTTGTATCTCTCTGTCAACGCAACAAGCTGTTCACTCAGCCTCTACTTTGTGATTATCAAGCAGCGATGTCTACTGATGCCTCGAATTCTCTAGCACTCCCAAAACTGAGTTCTCTCTGTCCGTCTCGTTCAGGAAAAACATTTCACGACCGAAAAGTTGAAGTCATTGTCCAAGTTGAGTCCATTTACGGATTTAATCTGGTATTATTCGAGTTGGCAGTCAATTGACGCACTCCTCACTGTCTGATGATCGTAAGCGACCTGTCTTGCTGCCAAAACGCACTCATCTCTCGCTGTTAGCCATGAAATATGCGCATATTAACACCCTGCACTCTGGCCCTCGCCTGACTCAAGCGCACGCTACCGCACAGTTTTGGATATTATCTGCACGCTCACTTGCTTGCTCTGTCGTTCGTTCCTGCCTCACCTGCACACGGTTCAATTCTGTCACAGTTCAACCTCCGATGGCACCACTACCAGCATCTCGGGTTACTCCCAGTCGTCCATTCTCGATAGTGGGCACTGACTTCGCCGGACCGTTTATGTATAAACCGTCCACACTTTGCACAAATGTTAAAATGAAAGGATACTTAGCAGTGTTTGTCTGTTTTGCCACCAAAGCAGTCCATCTAGAGTTCGTATCCGACCTGACTACAGAAGGTTTCCTCGCCAGCTTTCACAGATTCATGTGACGACGTGGTCTCCCTTCCACTGTCTACTCTGACAACGGTTGCAATTTTCGTGGGGCTAGGAATCATCTACACGAAGTCACAGAATTTCTACTTGCCTCTAATACAGATATCGCCAACAGTCTCGCCGGTCAATCTGTCACTTGGAAGTTCAATCCCCCGCTCGCTCCCAATTTCGGTGGCCTATGGGAAGCGGCCGTGAAGTCAGCCAAGAACTTATTGAAATGCACTATCAAGGAAGAATGCTACACTTTCGAAGAGTACAGCACCCTATTCTGCCGCATCGAAGCTATCCTGAACAGTCGACCACTCATGGATTTGTCTGACGACCCCATCGAGACCGCTCAAATCCTCACTCCAGGTCACTTTCTCGTCGGCGCACCTCTCCTCACTTTACCTGAGAAACCACTCGACCTTGACGCACCCGTTCATCGCCGATGGAAACGACTGCAGCAGTTGTCGCAATGCTTTTGGAAACCGTGGTCAGCTGAATATCTACATTTGCTTTCTACGCGCAGCAAGTGGAATCGCCCCAGCCGTACACTACAAGTTGGTGATCTAGTGCTTGTCAAGGACATTAACCTGTCTCCGCTTCAATGGCCTGTTGGAGTTATCACTGACGTTTTTCCTGGCCCTGATGGTGTTACACGTGTCGTCAATGTTCGCACCTTGCACGGTACCTATCTGCGCGCTGTCAACAGATTGCGTCCTCTTTCCGAGTCACCTCGCCCATACGCTACCGCCGCCGGGGGAGCATGTAAACGCGTGTTTACTGGTATGTTGGATTCAGCCTCAGCATTCAAATCTGATGAGTGTTTCCGCGCTTCAATTGGTTGACAGGTTGTCCATCACAGACTGATCGCTCAATTAATTATTCTGTCATTATTTGCGCTCCGTTGTTATGCATCACTGCTTTGGCCTGGCGTTGCATTCTGATACAGTTTCCTGCCTGTTCGGTTCCAGTTCGCGCCTCGGTAAGGTACGCTCCGTAACTCGTGTGTGTTATCTCTTGAATCTGTACGTTTTCGGCGACCATCATCGTCATAAATAGACTAATGTGCTACAAGTAATCGTGCTTATCAACAGCTACTACGAGATCTTCATGTGAACTTAACGTGGCCAGGTAATAGACAGTGTTAAATGTCATCACCAAGACAGCCAAGCAGCCCAACCTGTTTGTGAAGCATCTCCCCAGACGGATCCTGACTACGAGGACGGTTTTCCAGACCAGAAACCAGGCCACAGGGACCACCCTACGGTTCTATGAGGTTCAAGGTACGTGTCAAAGACTAAATCTATTTTAGGAGCGAATTTACAACTCCTCCAGTTTTAGACTGTTGATTCGTGCGGCTCCTTCAATTAGAATAGAAATAAAACATAAAGCTTCCTTACATCATAGAAATAAAGCAAATAGAAATGAAACAAACGAATAAAAATAAACATATTGCTTCCTTACATCTTAGAGTTCCAATATCAAATGAAAATTATTTTAAATCAGCAAATAATAGATAAAAAAATTTAAGATCGTTAGATTTTCTGCTAGCCTTATCAAGAACTTGTTTCTGGAATTTCCACCGAGGGAGTCGTCTCCTTATCAATTTTCGTAACATCGTCCATATCATACACTCTGAATGGTTTCTCCGAGATTGACCTCCTTACCATTACTCTGCCATCGATGGTCCAAACAGACGCCAGCTTACAAGTTTTGATGAGGTTTCTTGCCGCGTTGAAAATCTCCCTTGTGTGTGCGGCCAGGTGATCATTCATATAAACAGGCTGGTCCGGAAAACTGCTATCGATTTCTCTAGCTGAAAGTTTTTTCTTGTGTCTTCTCGCTGCCAACCAGTCGGACTTCACCGATCTTGAGACGAAATTCACCGCTATGGATGGGGGAAAGGAATTTTTTCCAGGTAGAGAACGACCTCGACGAAGCCTGTGTGCTATGGATATGTTGAATCTATTGAATTCAACCTGTAAAACGACGGAAAGTTTTTCTAATATCACATACACGTTTTCCTCCGTTGTTACTGGGATGCCCGTTATTACAATATTGTTCTTGCAGGTTTGTTGTTGCAGGTCCGCAACTTCTTTTTTTAATACAACAATTTGGCCCCGCAAAAGTTCTTCACTTTGTGTTAAATTTTTCACTGCGTCTGTGTTACGACCTGACGTCTCCTTCAGCTTATTCACGTCTTCTTTAACATTTTTGAGGTCGTCGAGTTGAGCTTTGATAATGTCCCATCGCTCGTTATTTTCTTTTCGAAGAGCTGCTATTGCTTCAAGCACGGTATTATTGTCCTCGCGTAATGTCTCACCCTCACGACCAGCACCTGTTAAGCGATGCACATTTCACACCTCCAATTGTTACGCGTTGTGACGGATGTGGGAACGTCATTATTTATGCACCTGGGGTGGAATAGTCCATCGCAGCCTTTGCATTTGAAGTGATTTTTATTCACGGCTACATCGTTTGAACACTTTTTACACTTGAAAACCATTTTTGTTAGATAAATAAGTTAAATTTTTAGGTTAAACACAATTCAATTCAAGCACGAAAGGAATAAACCGAGTGACAGATAAGAAAGAAACTAGCTACTTATCAAGCGCACTGATAGGCCATGCTCACTCATTGGACTCCGAACTAGAACTGACAGCTCATCAACTGTGACCGACAGTCGTTACATTCCGCATAGAGGAAACCCCACCTTTAGGAAGGAAAAACAGCATTCATCCCAGGGCTAAGATCAATTACAACAGTATAAGGGTTGGTATCCAAGAAAAAGAAAATCATTATTATACTATTTTTATTTATTGCTACAACTTATTTAATATAATCTGTAATATCCAATTCTAACCATTCACAGTTCAATTTCAACTCTATGAAAAATATAGCAATTCCTATTTTTTCATCGACCCGTGTCAGCTAGATACAACCTACAAATCATAATATTGGAAGATACCCAAGTCTTATTATACCTTGCAAGGCTTGTGCTAAGCCAAGTTAATTTAATTCACGTAAATTTAATTCAATGTATCTTTAAAAGTAAACTGAATCAAAATCATTTAGCTCTACAAATTTATATAAGGTATATTGCTATGTTTTTATTTGAAAGAAAAAATCACAATAAAGAATATTATCCAGGACCCATTTTTCAAAGAAAATCATTATTTTTATTTTTGAAAAATATTTCTCTGGTATTTTTTTCACTTTGGGAATATGATGTATTTCAACTGATAAATTTTCAACGATTGTTGTTCTAGGGCCAAAAGTAAATTACCTACCTGATTTAATTTATTGGCAATTCAAAAATGATAGAGTTCCCAACAAAAGATTGGCAGCTGGTGAATGATGTTTTTCGAATGAACAGCTTAATATGCTACTCTGGAGCAGTATATTTATAGTGTTTGATTAAGAGGAAGAAAGATAGAGAACAAGAAAGTTTCATGCTGATCAGCTTTCACTCGTAAATTTTATCGCCAATTTATTCTGAACAATTTTAATGAATTTATAATAATAGTTTCTCTATTTGGATAAGTATCTTGCAAATAAGAGTTTCCACAGTATTGTTATGGGTTTCCACTATAATAAAAGACTTGAAATTTATAACAATTAACTTTATTAATTACACTGCTATAACACACTGGAAAAAGATGAACTATAACAGAACAGAAGATAGCACAAGAGTTTATAACGTTTCACAATACAAAATGACACTAAGTTAATAATGCACTGAATAAGAAATGATGAAAGTGTTTATCACGCAATGCTATACTAAGAAGAATAAGAACTGACAGAATGAATATTACTATAGAGTGTCTATATACAACGTCTGGTTTGTCTCACACAATACAACTGACACAACTTCTTCAAGCGCTCGAGTAAGACTGACTCTCAATGCAAACATTCACAATTATATACAGGCGATGGAACATTCCAGAAGTCACAAGTAAATACTAGTATGATACTTCGAGACAGTTTGAGATAATTGTCTGTTTACAAAGCGATATCTTGTTTACACAAAACCTCTCATCCCCGCCTGCACATCACTCGGTGTATAACTGTCTCAAGGCCAAGACACAGTCGAATTCCATAACAGTATAAATACACAAAACAGGCCTAAACTTTGGATTGAACAATATTCTCATATACAATCACAGAAAAAGTTTCATTACTTGTCAATTAAACTATATAATGCCACTCCAGATTATTTCAAGCACTTAACCCTGTATAAGTTCAAAAAGATTTCAAAAGAAATATTAATTAGACAGTGCTTATATACTGTAAATGAATTTTCTGATATTGAGTGGATTGAAGTCTTGTAGCTAGTGTTCTCTATTGCTGTATTATTAATGTCTTGTATTATTGTTATCTTCAAGCAATTTATAACTACCTGACGATGTCAATGTATTTCGTGTAAATAATTAATAAATAAAATAATTAACTACAGTAATAAAATTCTTGATTCTTCTTGTTGCAGGAAGAGATACGTTTACTGTTTTCATTGTCCAGATGGCCCCGGCTTGAATACACCTTTAACAATTGATCCAAACCATGTTTATTTCAGGTGAGGTCAGGTCAAGTAACCCAATATACAAATATTTATACTGAATTCATTAATACATCCATAACATTAACATTTTATGATGAAATTATAAAGAATCCTATTATAGATTCAAATTCACTAATTGGTGATAACAATTATTGTTTTTAAAGGTTTTAAATATAAAATTATCATTTTTTATATGTTCAATAGATAATTTTGGTTTCATGATTGAGTCGTCTATGTTTTTGTTTTTTGTTAAATTTGATATTCTAGTCTATGGCCTGCTTTACACGGGGTAAGTAGTGATGACCAGTCGAACAGCTGTAGCCAGCAATCATCGCTCTTGTTGTATACCTCAAGAACAAGACAAAGGCTGTGATTGGCTACAGCTTTTCGACTGACCGGTCACTATTTACCCCGTGTTCCATGTACAGCAGGCCTATTTTATTGTTGACAAAGTTCACTCATTTCTCAATTATTATAAATTGATAAGTTCTTCTGTGTGATACTTTGAAAAATTTCTGTCTCATTTGCTGTTCCTTGATAGGAATTCAATTTGAATGAATCTATTATATACTGCATTAAACAAGATGCCCCAAATTGTGAAATTATTAATATTATTCATTTTTATTTGTTAATTATTATTTTGTTCTATTTTATCTATTTATTCTTTTCTTCACTTTAATTTAGTTTTTTACTTTTAGTTGGAGTAGAAAATTAGCGGAGGGTTAAGTGAAAGAGAGGGCCGGCTGTGCCCTAATTTCGCCCTCCCGGGTTTAAAAAAAGGCAGCCATTCAGTTCAATCCAATTGAAAATTTGTTGGAATTTCTTATTTTGTTTCATATTTAATGACTTCTCAATTGAATATCCGATTACCAGGAGAGAAGGTCTTGGTGGAAACTACATCTGTGGACGCTCTCCAAGCCCTGAAGAAGAACCAGATGTATCAAATCTTGAAGTTGATCACAGCTATTTTGAAGAGAAAGTTTGGCCTGCGCTGGCCAGCCGAGTTCCTGCTTTTGAAAAACTGAAGGTAAACCTGAAATCTTTTACTTTTTAAAATTATTATAATGATTCAAAATGAATTTACCAATTCCAAACAATTATATTCATTTAAAAAAACCGCTGCACACGAGCCTCTATTGAGACTTGGACTACATTCTTTCTTTGGTAATTATTTATAAACCTCACTTGTGGATTTTCTCGGAAATTTTTTGTAGATCTGTTCTAAGCTACCACTACTACTGAAATATGACGGAAAGCCATACTCTAGCCGATATTGGCACCTCAGCCTAACCCAACTAACCATCAATGCTATATAGCTTAGTAGAGTGGCGATTTCGATGCTGTAGTGTGACTGCCAGTTCTAACCTTTCTGGGTTATCTAACCTAAGCTCGATAGGTTAGTAGAGTGATGGTGTCAATGCTGGGGACCAGGGTTAGCTAACCTAAGCCTTACCTAACCTATACTAGATAGGTTGGAAGCTACTAAAACTGTGAATAGAGTTGAGCCGAAATAACTCACTTACCTAACCCAAACTAACCTAAGCTAACCAGCTACCAAGGTTTTGAATATTAATTTATGTGCCTTAAACCACTCACCAATACAATATCTTGGAGCATACATATATCCGCTGCTGTATTGAAGGCGCTCCTCGGGATTTTATGTTCTATTAAAAATCAACCACTTCTTCCTCATTCATTCTAATACTTGCAAAAAACTTAGTGTAGGTAATTAACAACCATTGCAACGTTCCATTTTTAAACTTGAAACTTAAGATTGAAACTGCAAGAAACTGTAGGTATCTGGTAAGATCAAAAATCAATAATAATTGCAAATCTCAAATAAACATTTTTATAATGATAAACAGTTAAGAAGAAGAAGTAGTCGGCTTCATATGAAGCTAAACATGTGAACTTCATATCTATTTTGGAAAAATCTGCTATTAATTAATAAATTATATAATTAGTTATAATTATTCATATAATTAATTATTTATATTAATCTGGTCGTATTTATTACTCAACTTTGAAATGAAATGATCAGTAATAATTAGAAAAAGATAATAGAACATTTTTTGGTAGAACAATTTTTGATATAAAAAACACATGATTCTAATAAGGTGACCAAATGTGTTCGGAATTATTGCAGTGGAGGGAGAATTTTTTGTTAATTTGTAAACATTTATCTTTATTCATTTTTATCTTGATATTGATTTTTATAAGAGAAAAATATTGATGTGTTTTTGGCCATTTAGTGTTAAAACTACTTAAGAATAAGTATAGTGATTAATAGTAAGTTCTTGTGTAGTGAAAGGTGTGAAATAATGTGATGATGTGAATTCTAGAGCCTACCTGTATTGGAAGGTGAATAATTATAAATGTACCAATATCAACTAAAATATGGCTTTCCGCCATAAAACTCGGTCATATTTCAGTAGTAGTGGTAGTTTATAGAACAGATCTACAAAAAAATTTCCGAGAAAATCCACAATTGCTGTTTGTAAATAATTACCCTTTCTTTATTCTTTTCTTTTATTATTCCTTTACAATTGCGACTTGGTTTCCAAGTATTTTAAGCAAAGGATGAATGAATGGTGATAAATGATGATGAAGGTTTAAGATGTAGGTTATATGTCTATCCACAATGTCCACTTTCACTATGCTCACAAAATTCAACTCAAAAGAATAATAAAATCATGATTTATCAATTTACAATTTGAAAGTTTGGTAAATGATTCAAAACAGCATCGAAAATATCTAAAATGATTTTAAATTATCAATTCTCACTTAAAATTTCAAAGCCAAAAAATAGTTAACAAACTTCAATGATCGTTACTAAGCAACTAGAAGGTAGCGAAATCCCAGACTAATTACAAGATTCCTTCTTGGACTGTAGCTACTGCATCAGTTATCTAAGTTTTCATCATTCAGGTTTTGTCATCATTTCACTATCATTGAAGGCGTTTGAATGCAAGAAGACAACTAAATCATTTTTATTGAATTTAGAAAAGATTTAGTTGTCTTTTTGCATTCAAACGCCTTCAATGATAGTGAAATGATGACAAAATGCAAACAAAAAATTTTTATATAGTGACATAAATAGCATTTAACTTCCGAGCATCATTGACATAAATACCCGGGTACTGGGTATTTATGATTTCATTTGTATCTGTGTGGTTAAATCCTTTTAAAATGACAAGAATTTTTTTTATTAATAACTATTATTTAGCGTTGAAAGAGATGGGAATTTGACCTATACTCTATTCACGATCACTTGAGACGGGATAAACAAACTTTTTGAGTGTGTGTGCGTCTTCTTCTATGCAAAGCCTTCGTCCACAGACCAACAGCTGTAGCCAATCACAGCTCAAGACTACAGTTTTGAGACAATACAAGTCGGACTGTAGCCAATCACAGCTCCAGACAAGAGTCAGCTGTTCGACTGTTTCGCATAGAAAAAGACCTTCCATTACACGCACACACACTCAAAAAGTTTGTTTAGTCCGTCTCAAGTGATCGTGAATGGACTATAGTATGTATCACTATTCACTTGCAATCCATTTTCTAGGGAAAAAACATAATAGAACGAAATAACAATAGAAGCATGTTCACTATTTTTCTAATGTGGTGCTGTCATGATTTCATTGATAAAGATTGACTTCATTGACGATTTCGTTGAAAAAACATCACATTATGCCATTGATACGAGCGAATCTGATTAAGGGTGGATGGTAGTGGACGGCCAACTGCCGAACGACCAAATCATGCCCCATAAGAACAATGTAATTTTTATTAATCTTTTGGAGCAGTTAGCGCCGTTATTTATGGACAAATTTACACGTTCTTTATGTGATTGGAAAAACATAAAGCAGATTATTTACTCAGTTTTTTATTGAAATTTCTTTTATGGTACCGTATAGTCTGTATAAACAAAGAAGATATTCTAGACTCCAGATTCGGAAATATCAGTTTAAAAATTATAAATTTGGTCTCAAATTTATAATTTTTGAACTAATATTTCTGGAGTCATTTTGTCATCTTGCCAGAATTTTTTCTTTGCTTGGACAGACTATATTAAGTATTATTTAGGCTCAATATTTCCAAGAGAACAGAAAAGACCTACTTCATCAGGAAAATATTTAGCGAAATTTAAACGTGAGGATATTATTCAGGAATCTTTTTCATGAAAAGTCTACATCCTACATCCAAGACACCTGAAAAACATTTCTTACAATCTAAAACTACACGTGCTCTATCCCAATCTATGCCAATAAGCCTCTCATTTTTAGAATGTTGATAAAATAAATTTCCCAATGAATTAATTTTATTTAAAGTTAAATGTTTGAGTTCCCAATCTATGCCAATAGGCCTCTCATTTTTAGAATGTTGATAAAATAAATTTCCCTATGAATTAATTTTATTTAAAGTTAAATGTTTGAGTTCAATCCATTTTTATGCCCTTTATCAGCCTTGAAAAATATTTCAATATTATTTGTTTCCATCTACAGAATTTTAATTTATGATTCAATTAAAATTACAGATTTATAACAATTTCAAGTAGATACATAAAAATATGCATAGAACTTCCATAGGTTTTTCTTGACACAAAAAATTCTCAAAAACATTTTCTAAGAGTTAGTTTCTTATTTTTGTTTTTAAATCATGCTTTGCGAGATTTTCAAGTTTGTAACTATTGCTTTTAATTTTTTTCTTATTTATTATTTTTATTCATTAGCCTATAGTTTAGATTAGAATTATATACATAGAACTCCTGCAGAGTTGGTCTAATCTTATTTACCCAGTTTTTTTTTCATGAAGAATCCTATTCATTCGAAACTTCAAGTAATACTTAAAAAAACTATATAAGGTAATTGAAAATAGCAAATAAGTTTTTATAATATTATAACAATACTATTACTATGCCAATATATCATCAATGCCAATAATAACATATTCAGGGGTACAAACATCAATGATTCAATAAATACCCAATATACACGGGTATTTATGAATTTTGGGTATTTATCCCGAGTTTTAAATACCCGGGTATTTTACATCACTAGTGTCAGGGGACCGATGAGGTCAGACATCATGTTAACAGCTAGGATTTGGCTACCGTCCAGATTTCGACCGTGCATCAAATGGATTACACATACAATACAGTGCGAGCGTCAGTACAAGGCTTAGGCCAGGCGTATGCTGGGACGCATGCATGCACACGCACGCGTCCCAGCATACGCCTGGCCTTAATGTTGGGTCTTAGACGAGACGTGTACAAGTCGCTTTTTACAAGTCACTTGTACAAGTCGCTATTTACTTACCGCTTCTACTTACCTTGGAGGCGCTTGTGGGCGTTAAGACGAATTATTAAGAAGTCACTTTTAAATGTCAGCTTGTCGCAACAGCTGTTGCAGTAATGTATTTATTTTCAAGGGAAATTTCAAACAATTAGAGTACTTAAAGTAATAGAGTAGTTAGTATGACAAATAAAGTTAGTCAATGGCTGTAATAAATAGGTTTCAAAACTTTTCTCTAGGAGCGCTGTGGTGAAAAGGATTCAAAACTTGTCACTAGGAGCGCTGTAGACTGTCACTTGACCTCCTACAACCTGGTAAAAGTTGACAAGTCACTTGCTACATGCTGAACACGTTCAGAATATAACTGTCCCGGGGCTTGTTACTCACCTGAGGCTTGCTACTGTCCTATAACCTGGCTTGTTGGTGTTTGAACAAGACGTATAGCTAGCCGCCAGTAAGAAGCGGCTTGCTACACGTCTCGTTTAAGACCAAGACCCCCTTTACTGGCCGTCACTACCTATCCCGTGTACAGCATCTTTTGATAATACTGCATATTATAAAGTTCGCTATTATTCTCTAATATTTTCAGGTAACTGGTTCTTGGGCAGGTTACTACGATTTCAATACATTCGATGAGAATGTAATCATTGGTTATCACCCATACTATACAAACCTCATGATGTGTACTGGATGTAGTGGTCATGGTAGGTATAACTTTTTTGAAAAATTGCCAATCTCTTCTCTGTTCAATTATAGAAAAGTCTATAAATTTAGTGTATTTTTTCAAGTATGAATTGTTATTAATAGTTGAAAAAATAGACTCCCTTTGAAATATTGCTGTTTGGGCAATTAGTTCAAAAAAGACCAAACCTCAACATCCAAAGAGAAAGGACGATTCCTATGCCAACTTGTATACTATACAAGCTATATGTAGTATATTATACTTTCTATACAACCACTTTTTTGGTAAAAAGTTGCACCATTTTGAGCGTCGGGCTTTTGGGGGAGGTGTAGGGTGAAAGGTGCAAAATTTCAGTTTTTCGTGAATTGTAGCTGAACCAAGCGTCGGACGAAAAAATACCATGCATGTTTTATATAGAGAACAAACAAAATTTGGAAGAGATTGAAACCAATTATAACTCTGTATTATCAACCGTTTCTTTGAATTGGAAACACTTGCATCTGTATTTCAAAATCTCTCTCGGCGAAATTCATTTCTCTACAATTTGAGACCAAATTCACACTTCGATGTTGAATGATTTATGATTTTTTTATAATCGCCACAGCGATTCCATAAAATCCTTACACCCCCAAAAACCCCTAAAATTACATTACATACCTCTAAACCCCGGAAACCAATTGTATAGAACAAGTTGGTATAGAAATCGTCCTTTCTCTTTGGATGTTGAGGTTCGAGTTTAATTGCACCCTACTAAATGTTGAAATGTTTTTTCTTGATGATGAATTATTTTTTATTACTAATTCTGTGAATAATAAGATTGCTTATAGCATTAATCAATAACAATAATCAAAACGGTCCCCGGTATTATTTGTTGAGCCGCGTATCGACAGTCCGAGGCATGTCCTACGAATGCCTCGCTGTACAGTCTGTTGACACAAAATAATACTACTACTAGTCTACTAACTACCGCGTATCGACAGTCCGAGGCATGTGCCACACATGCCTCGGACTGTCGATACCGGGTTTGCTAGCAGCGAGGCAAACGCTGCACACAATTCGCAGCGAGCAGTGCCTGTTGCCTCGCAACGCACAACGAACAATTCTACAAACTAACCTCAAAATTGTACCCCATTCCTATGCATTTTTGTGATTAAGAATTCTATTTGGGTGCAGAAGGTTCTAATAGGCAATAATTAACATTGCCTTAAATTTGTATCTACTAATTGAGCACAAACTAACCTTCAAAGTCGAAATTATCAATTGTCAGAGCTTAGTTGCTTTGTCTTCCGCTTGATGGCGCTAGTCAATTTGTTCACGTGCTCGCATTTTTGGTTACAAAAAATGCAGATTTTTTATTATAATTATTTTTTTTATAATTATATACTATATACTATAATTATAATTATTTTTGATTATTGCAGATTATATTCACATATATGCCTCAGCCATGAGTTTATACTTTTTTGCGTCACCAGACTGTACTGCGAGGCATTCGTGGCACATGCCTCGGACTGTCGATACGCGGCTTTACTGTTATAGGGTACATCGAGTGATAAATATTTCACCACTACCATCTACAAAATTCTCTCCTATCCATACAAAAATTATATAAAAATCAATTTTTCTGTTAAAATTTTTTTTTTCATAATTCATTTTTAGCATATGGCTCATTAGATCTTGATTTTATACACAGTGAATAAAATTTTTGTAAAAGTTCTTCTGATTTTATAGAGCCAAAAACACCAGAAGCACTAATACACTACTATTATAGTTACTGGTTACTCTTGGAAAATGGAAATTTTATGTATTTACTAAATGTTTGATTCATGGCATCTTACTCTGATACTGAAAGACCGAATACAGGTTGAATTCTTGCACTCAAGTTGACTTGATCAAGTAGGGTTGATGTAGGCTGCTGCGGATGGTCAGAATAAAATAGGAACTAGAAATTTACACGAATAGTCGTTCAAAAAAGGAACCATTCAGGATTTAAATAATTAATTTTTTTGATCATAGATACAATATGCAGTAAAAAATTAGTTTTCCCAAACCTTCTTTTACTACTTAGTTAGAAATGCCCAAAGTCAGGTATCGTCTCTCCTTTCCTTTCAGAAAGACTGCTTATACTCGTAAGCTGACTGGTGTCATGCTTATACTCAGTGCCCATCGTTACACTCTTGCGGTATTCAGCATGTTATAATGTGGAAGATGCTCCTCTTTCAATATGCCCATACCTCATGAATGTGATTTCAATCTTCATATACCATTCCAAAAGCCACTTTTGCGTCCCGTTACATGTTCTTCTCTTAAAAATGTCCCAGGCAAACACGTGACATCAAGCATCTAGTCCATAAACATCAAGTAAATAGAAGCGTATCGTAAGTAGTTCCAATTCTCAGCAGCGACAAAGTTGTGAAACTATTTACAAGGGGCGCGGATTTGTACTACAAATAATAAATAAAATAAAATAAATAAATAATAATTTTATTTCCATGAAAAACAAACAAAAATGAACAAATAAAAGCAAGCAAATGTAATGAGTACAATTTAAATTTAAATCCAGTCAGTGTTTAAAGAATAAAGTTTTATTATTATTTTTTTTGGAAATTAACCTACTCAACTATGGGAAACCCATGTGCTAGAGTAGGTATTACAATGTAGGTGTTAAATAGTGGTACAATGGCTTTAAATTTCCTATCAAAGAATTGAATGTTGAAAAAAATCAACCAGCAATATCTGACATGCTGATAACATAGGGTAGGCGACTGCCTACCAATTCCTGTATCAATATGGTATGCTTTTATTCTTATTCTTCATTTAATGAAGATTGTCAATCAATGATGATGAATACGTTTGATTTTTTAGTGCCTTATTCTAAACCTAAAGGCATCCTATATTGTTCTATATCAATCACAAAGTCGTGTCACCTCTTTCCTTGTCAGCTCTATTTATATTACTCTAAACTAGGCTATATTTGTTTCAAAACTCATCAGAAAACGTTTGAAAGCTTCCCTGTAACTGTAATTAAATTTCCTGATGTACGGTAATTATTTTCAGGAACAAGCCTAATCCAGAAATTATTTCGAAGATTATTAAAAATATTATTCAATGCATTCATTTTGGAGAACCACTGTTGCTGGTGGTAAAATTGAGGCGGTTTAGTCTGTTCCTTGTATGTTTCAATTACCAGCCAGTCATTGGACCAGCTGACTAAAGAATTTGGATTATCTGGGGGGTATTAAGGCCTTGAATTAACTAGGCCTGGGTGAGGTGGAAGGAGTAGAATGGCAGAGTAATGAAATCGTCCAATTTGGCGAAATTTGGGTTATTGGGGAATTCAATAAAAAGCAGAAAACTACAGAATCGAGGCGGACTTCTTCCACTGTGAAGACAGTTGTATAAGTACCATTGTACTTATAAATTCAAATGTGTCACAAATGTAACAAGTAAATCAGTATATCCTTTCCAGTACCTGAGGCACCCTCAAGCTGAAGGGTAGTTGATTCAACCACGCTGAATACAGAGTGAGTAAAAGAGCGCCGCAGTCTCCCTTTTATGGCTCAGGGAACTTCCGGACCCAGCCGACAGCCCCTGGTTGACTAATTGAGGGTTTCTTCTAATTGACTAATTGAGGATGACGCGTTGTCCAACGTAGATGAAGCATCTCAGGCTAGTCAAGCGCGCTAGCCTACTTAGCTTCGAAACAATAAAAATATTTCGTAACAATAGTTCCTGTAATGACCATTTAACAGGAGCCGACGCATCAATGAAAATCTATTAGCAAGTCGACTTGAATTCATAAATGCATATAGTGTATTTTACCCTCAAACTAATAAACCAACAGCTTAAGTTCCATGATCACTTCGTATTTTTGTGTTTGCAGGAATTCAACAAGCACCAGCTTTGGGCAGAGCGGTTATGGAACTTGTAATTGATGGTAAATTTTCAACCATCGATCTGAGTAGATTAGGCTTTCAAAGGCTGTTAACCAAAGAGCGTATGCTAGAGAGAAATATTGTTTGATTTTATAATAGTTTATGACTGTTTATAATATTTATCACGTGAATAATATTTTGTAAATTTAACTGCACAGGATAAACAATAAAAGCTGTTTCTTAAAAAAGTTGAAAGTGTCTTGAGAATAATTACCTATTTTACTTTTTTATGAAATATTATCTACCGTACCGTTCTATTGAATTTTCCATGATAATTCTGTATATATTTATACTGTCAAAATGAAAGTGCTCGTACTACTCTAATTGTCTACTAAATTTCTTGGACACTTGATGTGGTTCAAAACTGGAATACTAAGAATACATTAAATACATTTTTTTAATCCAATATTTTCATTCTAGAGCAAAACATATAATTATATATCATACAATAACAATAATTAGGTATGCAATTTGTCAGCATTGTATAAGAGGTTTATAACAATAAACAGCAGCACTTATACAAGCCGGCAGCACTGCAATAAATCTAAGGTTCATACAGACTAGACTGGATCAAGAAACATCTACTTCCACATGGCTCTTGATAAGTTTGATAGCGATAAGTAGCTACTATCCAGTGATTTGTTATGCAGCCCATACACTGGTGATGCCAAACCAAACCATTCAACCACGTGAAACCGAATCGGTTGGATGAGTTGGTTGCACGGTTTTTTGTGGCTTCATGAAAATTTAGTCAGCTGGCTTAGTGATCAGTCAGCTGCATTCATGATTCGTAAAATTTTATGATTTTCTGGAGTTGTTTTGCGTTTACATTCGATTTAATAGTACATTACACTACAAGCACAGAAAGTAGGTGTTTACGGTATGAGGATAGTTTCCCGGGCGAGGCTTGCCGAGCCCGGGAATATGTTATCTGAATACCGTAAACACCTTTCTGTGTGAGTTGAGTACGATACTTTTCGCCACACTGCGAGAATAAGAATAATAAATATTGTATAAGAATGTTTGCGGCGATCGCTGATTCGAACTGAAGTAGGCTAAGCAGTGAAGTAGGCAGAAAGCAGTGCATTGTCGCCCGATCTAGCGGCCGGATAGGTCTCTTTGACCAGTCTCTTTGTGTGCACTAGCTCCGAAAGAGCCCTCTTTCGGAGCTAGTAGGAAAACCGCCTGTAAATGGCGTCTTTCGAATCTCTTTAGTGCACAGAAAACAGCTGCTTTCTGTGAAGTGTGGCGAAAAGTAATTTAACCTAAATCTCAATTACTAAGATGACTGAAAGAAGACGAAGAGTTTTAGCACTGCTAATTATAAGTGAAAGTAATAAAAAGAAAGAGAAGAAAAGAAGAAGGGAGACGTGGACGAAAGAGTGGCTGAAGAATCGTGAAAATTTTTCAGACATGGTATTAGTTAAAAGTTTATGTGAAAATCACGAAGATTTTAAAAATTACTTGAGAATGGACAAACGTTGTAAAATTGTGTTGACCTATGAAAGGGGAACAAGTTTCATTCAAATTTTAAAAATTTATAAGCATCATTCACCAGGCTCAAAATACAAGTTGCCTTTGTAAAAAAATGAATAAATTAATGAGTAACCGACAAAATTTTCATATCAAACCTTTAATAATTATCCCAAAATGTTTTCAAATAACCGTGCCAAGAGTTTTTTTTTCAGAGAAAATAAAAGTCAGTCTTGTTCAGCTGATTAATCTTGGAATCATTATAAACTTAACATATGTTGTAACAGTTTTGGTTGGATGAATTGGTTGGATGGTATCACGTACGTCACAATTGGTTGGATGGTATTGGTTTGGCTTAGCTTGGCATCACCAGTGTATTGGCTGCATTAGGTTCTCATTCAGATTTGCCCAGATCAATTTTGCCAGTCTTTTGAGCGATCTGATCGAGCCGCCCGATGTCCTTGAGAGACACCTGAGCCGAGCCTCTTTGCGCCGGCTTCGGCTGACTGGGATCCGGCTTCCACGCCACCGCGTACAAGATCTGAAAGGTGGCCGGCACGCCACCCCCTTTCCCCTCCACCTCATCCCTGCCATACAGCTCCTGGTAGATGGCCGCGGCGGCGAACATCGTTTCGCGATCCAAGTGTGCACTTCGCTTTCTCGCTGCATTATTCTCTCCCATTCCTATTCAAATAACACAAAATATGCATTAATAGGTACACTCGTTTATAAACAATACATAATTATTATTCATAAAATACATAGGCTACTAACATACAGTATTTCTCATATTAAATTAAATTTTTTTTCGAATGAAAAAATAGACACATTTTGAGAATAAAATCAGTAGATAGATAAATGACTTCATTTTTCCACTAAGTTCATTACATAAGTGATGAGGGCGAAGTTGAGGCACAAGAGCCTCAATATAAAAAATATTACATTTCTCAAGATACAGTAATAACAATCTCGACAGTAAATCACTTGTTTATAAACCCTCAGAAAACTGAAATATAATATAACACTTATTATTTATACTATAGTTGACGATTGAGCCCTCCACCCACGGAATAGCAGCGTTGTCAGATAGCTTTTGATACGCAAACTATATTCAAATATATTTTGGATATTTAAGGCGAGCAGTTAGAGCATTGTAGTCTTCCGCCACTTGCAATGTCCAATTCACGTATACTAATTATAGTCGAGTGATTCAGAAAGAGCGCCGGTTTTAATACACCAAATTAAGAGGCTAAGCCTATTTGAACGAAAAATTGGAAATAAATCAGAATGTAGGCTACATCTCACTTTCCAATTTCATTTATGAAATATGATGTCATTCATGTGGCCTTCTCTACCGCGCTGGCACGCATCAACTCATCTGTCCACGACAAGTTTCAACCTTTGGGTGGCTCGTTGGATGAGTGGTAAAGCGCCGGTCTGATAACCAGGTGGACCCTGGTTCAAGTCCCAAGCGGGGAAACAATTTTTGACCACAGCACAATCACATAAATACGGCCACCCCGTCTTTCGGAGGAGACGATAAGCCGTCGGTCCCGACTACATAAAAAAAAGTAGTCGTCATCTATCATCCATTTCATTACCCACGCACAAGCCTAAGAGCTCATGTGGGCTTCACCCTCATAAATAAACAAACAAACAAACAAATCATTTCGTCGATAACTCGTCAAATTGACCCTCAAGGTTGTGGGACATGGAGGCTTCTTAGTTTCATTTTTGGGTCATCTGAAGTCATTGGTACATAAACCCCGAAACATCAATGACTAGATGGAAGAGATTCGACCGGTTATCGGCGGGCGAAAGAAGTGGAAAATGTTTGTGCAATAATAGTGAATTTCATGGACACAATTAATGCGTGCCACCGTGCTTGAGGAGGCCACAAGCTTGACATTATTTTTTATACATGAAATCGGAAAGTGAGATGAACATTTTGAAGTATTTATTTTTGATCTTTCGTTTAAATAAACGTCTTAACTTGATGACTCGACGAGTTGGTTCCAGTAAAACTACCCATTTATGATACTGCTACATTTAGATCTTGGTCATAGTTGAAGGAGAAAGTAGTAAAATGACAAAAAATTGTGGAATAAAAATATAGACTATCAATTTAAGAAAAAACTGAGGAAGAGCAACTTTTAGATGAAATAGACAAATCAGGAGAATTATTGCAGTGGAGAAGAGTGGCACATGAGAGAACTGAAATTCACTGGTTTAGACAGTAAAACGATAAAAAAATTTCAATAACTTAGTTTTGTTAATGGTGTTCATAAAAACACAGAAGTGAATTACCTTTGATATCGTTCATCAGCTCAAACATTGAAGGATAACCTATGCATATTTCATCCACGTCAATCGTTATCATATTGTAGCCACATCTATGCAGCAAAGAAGCCAAGTCCTGCGGCTTAACAAAGGGTGAGATATGTGGCGATATGCCACCTTTCCTCTCTAAATCCGCCAGTTGGAGAGAGCACCTTGAAAAAAGACTTTCAAGGTTAAAGTCTAGAGAGATCAAACTTAAATTTTAAACTTAATAACAGGATTAGATATACGATACAGTGGTAATAATAATAATCCAAAGAATTTGGGTGGCTCGTAGGAGTAAGCGATAACACGTCAGTCTGATTTCAAGAGGTTCCAAGTTTGATCCTAGTTGACAAATCGCGTTTTTACCACAGATATGGGCTCTCCTTATTTTGATATAAGCCTTCGGTCCCGAATGCCTAAATCTTTTACAGACATCAACCTTAAAAATAAATAAGTCTGGCAGAGTCCACGCATCTATAATAATGAATGAAACCTGTCATAATTATCACATTCACATACGAATATGAAAACCTGCAAAACAAAGGTGACCAAAGCAAAAAATACTACCTACTTGAAATACAGATATAAAATGCTGAATTCAAGGACACTAGTGGATCTAAGTTAAATTTCATCAGAACAACCAATTGGTAACATTTGTTCTAACATGAAAATTATATTGAAGAGCATGCGTAGAGCAGGATACATAATCAACACAATCTTAATTAAAATTACAATGATAATTTATGTAAGTTAACTTACAAATTTATTGCTAAGAACAAATTGAAGAAAAAATAACCTTTCTTCTATTATAATAACTTACTTTATCTACATTAAGGAATTTGCACTATACCTTAATTCATAAAGACTGTCGCCACCAAATAATGATAATAAGAAGACGCCATCATTCACTAAACAGTTCTTTATCTTCGAGAACACTCCAGGAAGATCATTAACCCAGTGAAGGGAAAGGCTGCTTATGACTAGATCAGCAGAATTGTCTTGAAATGGGAATGACGACTCTTCGTCAAGAAGAACTCGTTCAAGATTGACTCCTTTTTCAGGAGAGGCTGCTTGTTTGAGCTGAGTGGGACTGCTGTCACAAATTATTAATTTTTCCACAGCATCAGCAGTAACATTCTTAGTCACGTGTCCACGACCACAGCCTAAATCAATAGCTAATTTGAATTTTCTTTTAATGTCAAATATTCTATCAGCTAATCTGAAACCCACTTCGTCTTTCAAATAGTCGTATACTTTTGGTTGACTAAGATGAGCAGCTCTTTCCTTTTGCAAGAATTTGGACTGCCGATCAAAAACAAGCATTTGAGAATCAGGATTGGATTTTGGAACCGTTGAATAGGGAGATATTATTTTAGAAGACATCAATGGTAAAATCTGGCTGTAGTTGCATAGTTTACAATTTCTCATGCTCATGATGGTTTTCAGTCCGGTAGGTCCAACACTTGAAGTTTACTCAAGACTTACACTTCCAGTATACCTACACTCAACGAAATATTTAAAAATCGGATTGAAGTTTCAATAGTTCACATCGGGGATGATTCTCACTTGTAACTAATCAGAACTTAAACTTTCCTTACTTTAATAACTAAGTTACTATGTAAAAATAATTATTAAAAAGTAAAAATAACTTAACCTTTATCGGCTTGTTTTCGAAACGTCAAATTAAAACAGCTGTTGCTGTTCTGAGATTGTACTGGTATCAGCTGGGAGGGAGGATCCTGGTAGACCTTTCTCCTGTACGACCTACATAAAAAAGGGTGGCCACAGATAGGCTGGACAAGCCACGGAAATGACACGACACAACGAACCTAATCTCTCAAGCAGTAATATTGTTTCTTGAATATTGGCTTATATTCTATTATATTGGTGGAATGAGTCAAAATTATCGATTGGGATATTAATCTCTTTTATTTTATTTTAATTTTAAGATGAATTCATCATTTTTTCTCTCTGCATCATGATTTTTCACGGTGTGTAACAAACTGGGCCCTGGCTTATAAAGATTTACAGCTTGTTTTTCTGATGAAAAACAAGTGATTGGGATTGTAGATTCACCAATAAAACTCTCAATTTACAATGTTCCAAATTTTGGAACGAATCAGCTGTTGAATCAACGATCAGCCAAAACTCACTAGAAGACCCTAACCTTATAAAATCCAAATCCTTATAACCTTCGAATCCAAATGGCCGCGATGGTTCGAGTAGAATAGGAAATCCCATGTATTCTTTATTCTTTCTTCACAATTGCGACTTGGTTTCCAAGTATTTTAAGCAAAGGATGAATGAGTGATGATGAATGATGAAGGTTTAAGATGTAGGTTATATGTCTATGTAAATTGGTTCAGACAAAAAATTCACAATATCACTGTTCAAACTCGAATCATCGCGGCCATTTAATATTACAAGGCTAGGGTCTTCTGACTTGGTTTGTTTACGATTTTCTTTGTAGGTTATGATAATATTTTAGCGACAAAAATGATTCCTGTTCAAATCTTACTATAAAAATAATGGTTGATATTTATTATTAAATATATTCATAATAATAAATCAATTTATATATCAAAATCATTAAATTAGGAGCAAAGTTTTGGTTTTAAAAGAATAGCATTGGACTATTCCGATATTCTGTTTACTTGAGGTAAATTTGTTTCATGTCATTTTTTTAATCAGCTGAAACTGTAGAATTTGCTTTTTATTGGAAACGTTTATGAGACAGAAACGCCTATAAAATCCACGAATTATGAGTAATGTGGATTGTAAAATGTTTATAAGCCAGGGCCCAGGGCCCTGGCTTATAAAGATCTACAGCTTGTTTTTCTGATGAAAAACAAGCAATTGGGATTGTAGATTCACCAATAAAACTCTCAAATTACAATGTTCCAATTTTTGGAAAGGATCAGCTGTTGAATCAACGATCAGCCAAAACTCACTAGAAGACCCTAACATTCGAATCCAAAATGGCCGCGATGGTTCAAGTGAAACAGGAAATACCATGTATTCTTTATTCTTTCTTTACAATTGCGACTTGGTTTCCAAGTATTTTAAGCAAAGGATGAATGAGTGATGATGAATGATCAAGGTTTAAGATGTAGGTTATATGACTATGTAAATTGGTTCAGACAAAAAATTCACGATATTGCTGTTCAAACTCAAATCATCACGGCCATTTTAGATTACAAGGCTAGGGTCTTCTGACTTGGTTTGTTTACGATTTTCTTTGTAGGTTATGATAATATTTTAGCAACAATAATGATTCCTGTTCAAATCTCACTATAAAAATTATGATTGATATTTATTATTAAATATATTCATAATAATAAATCAATTTCTATATCAAAATCATTAAATTAGGAGCAAAGTTTTAGTTTTAAAGGAATAGCATTGGACTATTACGATATTCTATTCACTTGAGGTAAATTTGTTTCATGTCATTTTTTTAATCAGCTGAAACTGTAGAATTTACATTTTATTGGAAATGTTTATGAGACAGAAACGCCCATAAAATCAACGAATCATTAGTAATGTGGATTGTAAAATGTTTATAAGCCAGGGCCCTGGTCTAATTTTGTTAGCTGGTCCAGTTGCTTTCAAACTAAAAAAAAGACGAATATTCCCATTCCCATACAATATTGTCAACATTTGAGTAATTATACATAATAATGTATAATAACCTATAATATATTGATAAATATTTTTAATAGCAGATCTTTTCCATATTCCAGTACACAGATCATTAACAGTTTTCAGCATCGTATTCATTCTAAAAGTGGAAAATTTAGTCAAATTATTGTTTTTTGACAATTATAATTATCTTTTAATTTCTTGATTAAAGATAGCAAACAATTGAAACTGTCTTTTTTTAAATAAGTTATTGTTAAAAATGTTGAAAGTGCACAGATCAAAAAGGCATTATCATGGTGACGCCATCTTGCTTGTACCAGAATTCAAATCGCATAAATCATTATTCACATCTATTATAAAACTTAACTTACCAATTTTACCTAACTACAAATTTAATCAAACTTCAAAAATTAATATCATTCACATTAAAGCACTGAAGATTTCTTCATCATATATTCAAACTATATCTACATGTATGAGTATTATTTTATTCAACCAACTTTTGCTGTTCATCTTCATCTTATGCTCAGAATAGCATGTCTCACCCAATTATTGATTTAGGCCACAGAGAAGGAACCAGAGGACGTTTTCAAACGGGGAGCTGTTGCGCTTGAAAATTTTTAGCATTTCATACCGATAGGGAGCGCTTGTGTCTTCAGATGCAGATTTCTGTTCGAGCGGAGCTGTTGTCATGGTGGAGGGGAGAGATATAATATTTCCTCGCCGCTAGAAACCTGTCCTTCCCATCACCCTCGCCCCTCACCAACTCAAGGAGTGCTTGCCCGTGCGCGTGTTGTCTAGTACGCCGACCTGCTTTACACTAGCGACCACCGACTCAACAACTGCTCAAGAATGACTTCAATGAAGAATGAACAAATGGAGCAGTGGCTTGGGCTGAAGAAATGGCGTTCAAACTTCCACCTCTTCAAGTTGACTTTTGCTTCAAAACTTCACAATTAAATTTTGCAGTCATGATAATCAAGTTAGACCATAAATTATTAATAAGCTGTTCCTATATCAATTACAATACAATTTCATATCAATACCATTTCAATTTAATTTTAATATCAATTTTAAATATTGATAGATTTTATACAATAGATAAAAAAATGTCGTACTGAATGATTCCTGAATTGTCCGATCTTGTTCAAACTTGTTTCATCATTATATTTCCTGATTTACGACATTGATTTACAAATGGATGGTTGGGGGGAAATAAAAAGCTAATCTTCTATAATTTTTTAATTATAGATTATTGATTTTTTCTTGTATCGACTAAGAATTTCTGATGATGCTCAACCAATTTTTTGCTATTAAAAATGGTGATTGAAGAAGTTCTACCTCAACCATTGATGAGGTAGAGGTTGTAGGGGCATAATTAAAAATACGGGTTAAAGGTGGAGATGGGCACATAGTATTAATTGCTGTCGAATGAGTATTAAAAAAGTATATTTCAGGAAACCTTACATATACATCAACGCGCAATTTCAAGAGGAACATTCCTGTCAAATTTCATCACAATCTATTGCCGCGTTTTGCTGTAAATGCGGAACAAACTAACATAAAGGTAAATGCAAAATCGCCGTCTTGAATCAAGACCTCACTTACGTTCAGTCAATTAGTTTTGTCTTTATTTAAACATAAGCAGGGTGTCTAGCAATTTGCATGAATGAAATTCAAGACTTTTTCCCGACTTTTTTCAAGACAGTTGGAGTTTCTCTATGCGTTTTTTTAACGTTTTTAAGCGTGATATGATATGATTTTATGTCTAAAAAACCACCCTAGATATTAAAATAGGGTATATTTTAAAACATACAATTAACATTATTTTATATTTAAATATAGTACGGTGCAATTGGACTCAAACCTCTATGTAATTCAATTTTTTCAACTAGTACTACGGTGCAATTAGTTCAAAAAAAGACCGAACCTCAACATCCAAAGAGAAAGAATGATTCCTACGCCAACTTGTTCTGTACAACCCCTTTATGGTTTGGTGAAAAGTTACACCCTTTTGAGCATCGGGTTTTGGGGAAAAGGGGATTGAAAAGTGTGAAATTTCAGTTTTTCGTGAGGTGATGTCGAACCAAGCGTCAGACGAAAAAATTTCATGGATGTTTTTTCAAGAGAATAAAATTGGGAAGAGATTGAGAGTTGAGACCAATAACAACACTGTGTCATCAACCGTTTTCAAATAACTATTTCTTAAAAACTCCATAATTTTTTCACAGGAATAATTCAGTTTCTTTAAAAGTTTGTAACTTTGAATTGGTAACACTTGCATCCGTATTTCAAAATCCCTCTCAGCGAAACTCATTTCTCTTCAATTTGAGACTATATTCACTCTTCTATGTTCGGTGGTTCATGTGCTACAGCGATTTTAGAAAATCCTTACACCCCCAAAAAACCAATAAAATTACAGTTTATAGGTAATACAAAAAACATAGGTACTAAAAATATTAGGATTGGCTGATACTTCTAGATTTCTTCTCTTGAAACCCTAGAGTGTCATAAATATTGTTTGCACGACCAATAATATCATATACTTTATGGGGATTGGTCAAAAGTATCCTTTTATTTTTATATTTTTACATATTAAACTTTTGAATGTTACGTTGGATTGTATCGTTCAATAGCTCATCATTTTCTGCACATCACGGTGGTATAAATTCATATATTATAATCCAAATTCGGTGAAAACCTCCAAGATTCAGATTTGAATTATACTCTTGAATAATTTTAATACCTGCACATAGGAAATTCCAATTTTCCACATTTTAATGCTCCCAATCCGGAAGTTGTGATCGAGAAATCTGAAACTTATTGAGAAATGTGGAAAAATCGTCTCTTTCAGATGGTTACTGATGGGAGAATTGCGAGAACTTTGACATAAGAAGGTTTACAACCGGTTTTCATCATCCTTCACGTGATAAATTCTCTCATTTTTTCAATTTTTGCAAATCCTTCCAAATTTTATTCTCTAGAAAAAAAACCATTCACGAAAAACTGAAATTTTGCACCTTTCAATCCCCTCCCCTCAAAAGGGTGTAACTATTTACCAAACAATAAAGGGGTTGTATTGAACAATTTGGCGTAGGAATCGTCCTTCCTCTTTGGATGTTGAGGTTGGGCCTCTTTTTCAACTAATTTCACCGTATTTATTAATATGCTTTATACCCAAATATTAACACTCCTGTGTGAATGTGGCTTTATAAATTTATTATTAATCTTTTATTTTATTTATTTATTTATTTACATTGCTGTCTTACATTCATTTATACAATACATCAATAAAATCCACAAGAGTAAAGGGTACATTATTAACACATACAAAGTTACAGGAAGTTACAGAATAAAAATCATTACATGAGTTACTGGTAACAAAATAATGCATAATACAGAAAAATAGGTGGGAGTGTCAATAGAAGGAGAAATGAATGTAAGCCCCACGAAAGCAAAGCTTGTGTGTGGGAATTTTCTGTTAAAAAAATCAATTAAGAAGATAGCTAAGTTGGTTGAATAAATTTGTCTAAAAAGTACTTAGTTGAGTTTATAGTTAACTTTGATATAAATGTCTATTGATGAAATAAGGTCAGGTAGTTTATGAAGAAAATAGTATGAAATCATCTATGTGAAAAATTGAAAAATGAAAATAACATGAAATTTCCAAAAATGAAGAGTACATTTCTGCTGGTGTCTATTCAAATTAGAATACAGATAGTAAGCTTGACTTATTTTCCAGGAGAAAAACTTTTAGTTTATGTTTAGAAATAGGTGTATGAGGTGTGGAAGGTAGAATCCGTTCTATCTTATTAAAGAAATATTCCGCCTGTCTTTGTCCAATAGTTTTATTTTTGAGGATGGAAATGTTTTTCCTTCTGAGATCATATTGAGTGTGAGTATTCATGTTGAAGTCTTTTTTTATTCGAAAGAGTTTATATAAAAATAATAGCCTTACATTGAGAATATTGAGGTTTGTAAAAGCATCTTGTGAGGAACTACGGAGAGGTAATTTTAAAATGATTTTGATTATTTGTTTTTGTATTATTTCTATTGGTATTAAATGTGTATTGAGGGCACCCCCCCATCCTATGATGCCATATTGAAGTAGAGATTGAAATAAGGCATAGTAAACTTTTTTTAGAAGAGTAATGGTAAGTATACTTCTCAATTTATAGAAAACATGATACATTTTTCTTAGTTTGTTGGCAAGATTTTCCAAGTGTTTAGTCCATCTAAAGTTTTCATCAATTGTGAGACCAAGGTATGATACATGGTCCTTGTTTTTCAGAGTCACATTATTTACACTAATAGATAAATTCTTATTAGGTTTGTATCTGTTTTTTAATATGAAAGATAGGTAGCATGTTTTTTCAGTATTCAGGATGAGTTTATTTGAATTTAGCCAATTATATACTTTGGCTATCCCAGAAATTAGCACAATTGAAAGATTCTACCCATGTGGGTTTGGCAAAAATCAGGAGGGTGTCATCAGCAAATGAGATGATGTGACCATCAATATTAAGTTTACATAGGTCATTTATATAGATTAGGAATAAGGTAGGGCCAAGGATGGACCCTTGAGGTACTCCACATCGTTATTTCCAACTCTTCACTATGGACGTTTCCTATCTTTGTTATTTGAATTCTGTTGTGTAAGTAATTCTCAAAAAGTGAAAGTAATTTACCTCCAATACCTATTTCCTGAAGCTTTTTCAATAAGAGTTTATGGTTGACTACATCAAAAGCTTTTTGTAAGTCCAAGAAAATTCCTAGAGGTTTTTGAGAGGTATCAAGGTAGTTGTATATGAGAGATGTAGCATGTAGAAGGGCATCATCACAACTTTTTCCAGATTGGAAACCATACTGATTAGGAGAAATTATATAGTTGGATTTCAAATACTGCATAAGTTTGTTGTTAATATATTTTTCTAATATTTTAGATAGGTTGGGAAGAAGAGAAATAGGCCTATAGTTGGATATGTTGAGATGATTGCCTTTCTTAAAAATAGGAATAATTACTGACTTTTTCAGCTGCATTGGGAAATTTCCATTATCCATGCATAGATTGAAAATGTGTGCTAGAGGACCAGCAATAAATAATTTAGAGAATTTGATTACCTCAATTGAAATATTATCATATCCACATGATTTACTATTTTTAAGGGTGTCAATAATTTCAATTATGTCTGTTTTAGTAATTTTGGGTAGGTATTCTATTTTACAAGGGATATTGTTCAAAGTTGGTGAGATTAAAGGTGTATTATTATTGCTTAGGTTTTTTGCAAGAGAGCTTCCAATAGTGTTGAAGAATTTATTGAAGTGGGCTGTAACGTCTTGTGGATTGTCTATTTTTTCTCCTTCAACTTCAATATTTGCAGGAGGAGTTCTCTTTTTGGTTGGTCAATCACCTAATTCATTGATGAGTCTCCAAGTTTTAGTTGGATTATGGGTAAAGATGTGGAATTGCTGTGCAAAATAGTTGTTTTTTGCAGATTTTATAATTTTGTTCAGTAGGTTTCTGAAATTGTTGAATTGGTTTATTAGACCTTGGTCAGGAGGAAGACCAAGTGATTGTCTATAGTGGTTGACAGTTTTCATTTTGTGGAATAATTTTTCTTTGTATCTGATTGATAAAACAATACCTTTAGTAATCCAAGGTTTGATGGGTATGTTTTTTGAACTGAAAGATACTTTTTTGGTAAAGCTGCAATTATTCACAAATTCGTTGACTTTTTCAGTAAAATTTTTAAGAGCTTCCTCAGAATCAGATGAAGTGTATACATTTTGCCATTTTTCTTTAATAAATTTATCCAAGAGAGTGTTAAAGTCTATCCTATTATAATTAAGTGTTTTGTTTTTCATAACTGGAATGTGAGGAGTATCTATGCCTATTATTACTGGAAAGTGATCAGTTATTTTTATATTCAATACTGCAGATTTGAAAAGTTTCAATGGGACTTTGGATTTGATAAAAATATGATCTATGCAAGTGCTTGAGTTTTTTCAACCCTTGTAGGCTGCTCAATTGCTGGAGTAAAATTTCTTGCTAGAAGGTTTGATACATAATTGAAACTTGAGTTGTTCCTATGAGCATCTATTATATTTATGTTTATGTCACCTACCATAATTGTATGAGTGTTATCACATAAGTGATCTAAAATATTGTAAAGTTCTGATGTGAATTGTTTGATATTTGAAGAAGGAGATCGGTAGCATGCTAGAATTTCAAAAGATTGTGAATATAGGGACATTTTTACAGATATCAAATTAGCAGAAGAGAAGTACAGGGAATAGAATTAATAATGGGGTTTTGAATGGTGTTGGACCTAGTAAAGATGGCTAGGCTGTCAAAGGTATTTAACCTTTGAGCTACTGGGCGATAATCATATCCAGGAATTGAGTAAACCTCATATATTGTAGATCTGCATTCTGATAGGATTATTATATCAAACATTACATTTAAGGTAGTTAGATAGCATAAGAGTTCTTCAAAATTCTTGTTGATACTTCTGATATTTAAGTGAATTAAAGTAAAGCTACACTTTTTAAATTGTATATTGCATTCAGTAATGTCAATGTCTTTTAATATTTGTATTGAGTCTTGTAAAAGACAGTTATTGAATTGTTTTTCGTCATTTTCCATAACTTAATCTGGTTTTTATTTGGTCCAGTTTGAGATGTCCAATGTTGTCTTCTCTTAGTGGTGGATTGGAATTGGTAGATCAGCTGCTTTGTTGATGTGGATGACAGGAGAGCCATCGTCTTTACGCATTTTTATCTTTCCTTCCTTCACCCAGACATACTTGAAGCCATGGACTTTCATACTACGAGCTAGGAAGAATAGATTAGCGTTGGTCTTTGTCAAGTGTTCATTCAGGAATATGGGTTTGTCTGCTCCTCCATAACCTAGGTTGCCTGATGAGAGTTTGCCAAACTTTTTGCTGCTTGCATAACATCACTCTTATCATTCCTACTGTAAAATTTCATTATTATATCTGGATGCATGGGTGCTGATTTGTGATGAGGTGAGTTTGGATTTGATTTTTTGATTGGGAGTCGGTGAACATGTTCAATGATATTTTGGATAGGGTTTGGGTAGTTAATAGTTTCAAGTACATTTTGAACCACTTCGTGAATGTTTTCATTATTGGTAGATGGAACACCTTTTAAAACTAGGTTGAAGTTTTTTGAGTATTGTTCAATATTGTTCTGTTTTGCTTCAAGAGTTTCAACTCTCTTTCTCAGCAAAAGGTTTTCTTCTTTCACTGTTTTGAGTTCAGCTACCACTTTTTTGAAGCATTCATTGTCTTTTATTAAAGAATCATATTGGTTGGAAATGAATTGTACAGTTTCTTTAAGCTCAGAAACAATTTTTAATAGTTTGTTCATCTCTGAGCAGTTTTCATTGGAAGTTTGATCTTGAGTTGCCCTAACCTCACTTTCACTCCTACACATATCACATTGCCACTCCTTACCTTTTAAGATTTCTTTGAATTGTACATTTGTCACATTTGTACATTTCTGGTGAAACCATAGCATACATATTACACACTGGATTTTTTGTGCCTGCAGTTATAATATCTTCACATAACTCACACTTTACTCTAAGCTTTTTAGTTGTCGCCATCTTGAATTCCAATGAATTCATCTATAATTAGTTAATCTAGACAGTAGTGTAATGACAGTTGAAAGAATTTTTATTAGTTTCAAATTCATTCAATTTCAAAGAATTTACAGTTATCCTATTAAGTTCATTAATTAAACTATCAAAATTATTGACCCAAGTTTCAGCAAACTGCTGAGTATTTTATATGTAGCTTTATAACATCTGTAAATATATATTCATCTTTTATTAGGTATAATGTGCGATTTTGGATAGGCCTATAAGTGGAATGAATTTTGAATAGAAATAGTTTTGAACCAAAGCTTATTATTATCTCTTTAAAATAGTACAAATAGATGGTTATTGATATAATTGGATGGTAAATGCAAGTGAATGAGAAAGACAAAATAGATGGATTATTATATTATATATTGTCATAGTACCTTTATAGATATTAATATGCAGATAGCCGAAAATAAAAATTCAAATAGGTTGATAGTTTGATAGATGTAGTTTCAGATAGATGTGCTTTCCCTTAGTTGCGTGGGGAAAACCTCACTCACTTAATTACTCTGTTAATGTTGAAGAATATTTATTTTTCTATTGTTGACAATTCCTCAATAGAGCTGAATTATTGGGAAAATTAAGCTTCTCCAGTAATTTCTCTCTCAAATAAATTTTGATTAAAAGTTAATGTTGTCTGAGGTTACAATAATCACAGCACAACTTACAATAGGGACAAAACAGATTTAAACATGAAGAGATGATATTAATCTTGATCTCACTACAAAATATCTTGTCAATCACAAATTGAAGCTATTCATGATATTCAAATACTATAGTATTATATAGATAGCTCATAATTATTTGAAGCACTTTTTATTGTTTTTATTGCACTTATTATTTGTTTGTGCTGAATACAGTTCATCACATACTATTCATGTAATTGGTTGAGGCCCATATTACACGGTAATTTTTATATTATCATATGAAAAGAGATGGAAATGAGAAATCATATTTTTATTTCTCGTCATTTCTTAAGATTCACTTGAAAAAGTTGTAGGGTTTTTATGTATCGAGTTACAAACGGCCAACAACAATTGACACTGTCTCTTACAATAGAGATATAAGTAGAATACCGTACCCAAATATCGGACGCCTGGGGTGTAGTAGCACTGAATAATTGTGATTATAAAATTTCTTACTGTGTAATTTGAGACAAAAACATCTTCAACTGGCAAGCCAAATGTCACTTTTGATAACAAATTTCATATAAAGATTGAGTCTAGAAATATTTAATATGCTTTTTTTGAGAGTGTGGTTGAAACCTACCTTTCTGACTTTCTTCTGGACACGTACCGTAACTCTTTAATATCGGACACTCAGTACCAAATTATGTACACAGCACCAATATTGGGCTACTGAAATTCGGATCACAAAGTTCAACTTGGGATGCTTTTCTTCTATTATAAAATTAATAAAATAGGGTCTAAAAACTTGTTGAAAGTTATTTCATGGATATTTCTGAGTGAGAGTTTATGCTATGTTTCATGAAAAACCAAAGTCATATTCCGATATTTCAACTATACCGTATGGTTCTATTGGCTTACTAAATATGGTGAAAATAGACAAAGTTAGAATGCTTATCTATAAATTTAATAAAATATAAAATTAGTCGAAAATGTACTAAAAACGAGTTAAACAGTTATTTTAATCCAGTTACCCCTTTGACAATAATTATAGAATGTTAATATCTATCAGATAAATTTCGGTCATTCATTATTTAATATTTTGTATCTTTGATTTCCAATTTCCAAGTGTTGGAATATTCTAGTTTGTAAAATTACATGAGAATACATTATTATTATTATTATCTTATGCCACTTTTGGTGGGGAGTGGGGAGTCCCAAAAGGAAGTTCCACCGGCAAAATAAGGTCAATAATTATTCTCGATAGGAAATTGTATTTCTTGAAATTATCCACGGAGATTTAAATGTTTAAAAGTTTTGAGAGAATTCAAAACACAAAAAGATCACCAAAATCACTTCTATTCAATTTCATACATTGTCTATGAATCTTAAGACACTTACTTAAAGCCTTGGCAGAATGACTAAAGGCTATTAATGACTAACCCAGATAACACACAAACGTTTTTTTCACCTAATAAACACGTTTTCAGTTTCACTTTTCCACGTTTTTTCCGGTGAAAATATCGAGAAAATCACGTTTTTTTCACGTGAAGGAAAGGTGGAAACGGGACACTTAATCGCGTGAATAAAACGTGAAAACAAAACGTGAAAATAACGGGTTTCTTCAACATTTGCCACGTTATTTTCACGTTATTTCCACACCTTATTTCCCAAAATTTCACTTGAAAAATACATTTAATATTAAAATAATATTGGAAAATATCAAGGTTAGTGGTTCATGAACCACATAACTTCTGTTATGAACTTTGATTAAAATAGATTTATAAAATTATTGTAGTTGGTTACCTGTAGTAGGCCTGATTATTGCTAAATTTAATTTGGGAAGGCAGTAATGATTTGATTGAAAAATTAAAATTGACAGAAATCATTTGAATGCAAAATTTTATAATGTTACAAACATTTAAGTCTCAAAAATTTGTCATCAACCAGGAAAAGGGTTGTCATTCTCCTGAAAAGGAAGCTAAAGGAAAAGGAAACAATAACAGAAAAAGGAAAATAAACAACAGTAGTATATATTATAATATAATTTATTAAAAAAATAGTCTGAAGACTTGTGAGAATTGAAATAATAGGTTGAAATACATTAACCAATTAGTTCTCTTAACAAATTTTGAAAATTACATGATTTTACAATTTCATGAGTTATTTAAACAATATTTATGATAAAAATAAGGAAAGACTTTTAAAGAATGATGAATTGAGTATAGAACATTTGGGAGACTTTTATAACTTCAATACAGTACTAGAAATAACAAAATAACACCACAATTCAAAATACAGTAGATTTTTATGAGATGCATATAATAAAACAGGAGCTAGAATAATAACACCTAACCTAATCAGTCAAAAAAAAAAAAAAATCAGTAGACCTCTTTCAAAACAGAAGATAGAAAATAACATCAAAGTACAATATATTTATATGGGATGAAGTGAATAATACTAAATAATCTTCTAAATACTAGTCAATTGACTAATTGTAATTGTATTAATGGATTGATAATAATTATGATATACTGTACTTTCAAAACTATTAAGGGAAAGATTTATATAGAATCCAAGAGGTAGAATAATAACACCTAATCAATAAAATAACATTTAGTGAACCTCTTCAACACTTAGTCCTATTAGAAGTAGGAACATAAAACCATAATTGAAAATACAATAATAATATGGTTTTGTGGAATGAAGTGGATAAAACTAAATAATCTTTTAAAAACTAGTCAATTAGATCTAAGAATGGATTGATAATTATGAGATAACTTACATAGATTATCCTTTTACTTAAGTTCAAATAATATTATATACAGTACAACTTTATCTTGGAACACCAACAACAGTTCTCTGCACAGTTAATTGTCATCGGTCCAAGAATTCTGTCCCTTCCTGTGAAAAAAAAGAATTTTATATCAAATTATCAGTGTTGTGCCAATCTTGTGAATACATTTTGCGTCCACAGATACAGAAATTTGCAACTCAATTTGGCAGATTGTGATTGAACGACTGCTATTTTTTTATTCTCAACTAAATTGAAAAAAATACAGGACTGTCTGCCAGTGGTCTGTGAGACCACATTCTCAACTCTTCAAGGACTGTCTGTGAGAGTTCATTAAAGAACTGTAGACAGTTACATAACGCTTCTACAATTATTCTAACATATATCTGACCTAATAGGATTCAATTGAAATTGGACTTTTTTTTGGAGTTAAATTATCCCAGAGGGCTATAGCTTCGGTCTGCTCATCAGTCTAATAAGGTTCCTGGGTTCAAACCCAGTTGATGGCAAAGCCTCTGACCAGAATTTGCTTTGTCACTCACGTCTTTCTGGAAATGTCAAGTCATTGGTCCCTACTGCCCAAAACGTAGTAATCTCTCATAATCATCCATTCCATTACCCACAAGTGTAGAGTATATGTGGGCATCACTCATAGTAAAAATTGTTCTGGTTTATATTCTATTTCAGAGTACCTCATGAAAATTAATACATACTTTGATTTTTCTCCACTACCAAGCCGTGTTTTTGAAGATTTCAGCCAGTCTGATGAATCCTTCAATATCTTTCTCTTTGGCATCTGCGAATTGAATCAGCACAGCTCCTATAAAAAATTGAAACAAAAGTTTACTTAGAAATAAGTCGTATTTCAAACAATATTTCTTGTATGGAAAAATTATTTGAGTGTATTTCTTCAGAAACTCCCACTCAATAAAATTCAAACTTGAAAGTCTTGACTAGAAGACAAAGACTTGACATAGCAGTTTTTAAGACAATTCCTCTTGATTCATAAAAGTATGTACTATAGGGTGATTCAAAAAGAGCATCGGTTTTAATGTATCAACTTAGGAGGTTTTGAATGGTGTTGGACCTAGTAAAGATGGCTAGGCTGTCAAAGGTATTTAACCTTTGAGCTACTGGGTGATAATCATATCCAGGAATTGAGTAAACCTCATATATTGTAGATCTGCATTCTGATAGGATTATTATATCAAACATTACATTTAAGGTAGTTAGATAGCATAAGAGTTCTTCAAAATTCTTGTTGATACTTCTGATATTTAAGTGAATTAAAGTAAAGCTACACTTTTTAAATTGTATATTGCATTCAGTAATGTCAATGTCTTTTAATATTTGTATTGAGTCTTGTAAAAGACAGTTATTGAATTGTTTTTCGTCATTTTCCATAACTTAATCTGGTTTTTATTTGGCATATCTTTCTCTTTGGCATCTGCGAATTGAATCAGCACAGCTCCTATAAAAAATTGAAACAAAAGTTTACTTAGAAATAAGTCGTATTTCAAACAATATTTCTTGTATGGAAAAATTATTTGAGTGTATTTCTTCAGAAACTCCCACTCAATAAAATTCAAACTTGAAAGTCTTGACTAGAAGACAAAGACTTGACATAGCAGTTTTTAAGACAATTCCTCTTGATTCATAAAAGTATGTACTATAGGGTGATTAAAAAAGAGCATCGGTTTTAATGTATCAACTTAGGAGGTTTATTTCAACCAAAAACATAATGTGAGAATTAAACTTTAAACTTGGGGCTATTTAAAATAATTGATAAATAAAATGAAAAAAAATCAAATACCTTTTTTAAAACTTTAAAAGTATTACTTAAAGTGTATAATACATGAACATATTCATCTGACTTCCTTATTCTATTATGATTGATATCTGACTTCTATTATGATTGACTTGGGCTACTGTTGAATGTTTATAAAATAATTGTATCAATTTAAAGAGCTTAATTATAAGAATCTCCCAGGTGTATGTTGATTAAAATAATAACAGGTACCCAAATAATGTATGTACTACACGGGGTCTCAAAATTTCTTTGAGGCAGATTTTGAAAGCTAATTGAAATTATTGCAATGTTCATGTACTTCCAGCATCAATTTCGAGAAATCTAGAAATTAAATTGAAATTTGAACTTGAAAAATATCAATATTATCTGAAGCTATACAGAATTTGTATATTGAGAATATTAGGTACTGTTCTTTCAGATGCCTGGCAAAATCCAAGCTTGCATTTTGCACAAACACCACCTCTCTATCATATAAAAGATAAATAGTTCAAATTAGAGGACTAAATTGGAATGAGGAATTAAGCAATCGGTGCCATGAGCACCGTTTTTCAGTTTTTCATGAGCCATGATCAGTTTCTTTCAAATGATAATCTTATTAATTCAGTAATTAAGTTTATTGGGCCCATTTCACCCAGGATGGGAAGCAGACATGAGACGGTGAAATATAATAAATAAGATATTATGTTCATTTATTAGTAGAAAAGTTTCCTGCTGTTCAGAAGAGAAATTAACTCTTGAATTACTTACTCCATGGTGCTACAGCCCGTTAAGGGCCTTGACCTCCTTCAAAACGCCTCTCCACTCCTCCCAGTCACTAGCCTTTCTACTCCATCCCCTGATACCCATCTTTCTCAGATCCTGCTCCTGCTCTGTTCAAAGTTCAGACATTCCTTGTGGCAAGAAATAGATTTCTGCCCCTTCTGATTGTCTTTTGTTTTCTGTCATCCTAATTCTGTCATGAGGTATCTGTTCATTACTTCTTTTATTCCGGTCCGTTTCTGAGGCACTTCTAGTTTTTATAACAATTGAGTTTTAACAGGGCAGGGTGGTTAGCCATGCGCTCAACCCTCAATCTGGAGGACCTAACTCTTGAATTTGCAGTGGACAGAGCTGGGTGAGAAATGTTTTTCTCAGCACACATGGACCATATCAATAATGCATAAAAAATTATTTGAATAGTTTGAGTTATCCAAAAAAAACTTCTGCATAGGCAATTTCTATACTTGTTAAGAGTGAAAAAACAGTTTCAGACCTAGTAATAGGTGCAAAATATACTAATACATACCTTGCTTTATCCCTCCTCAGCTGTCTATTCTTGGATAGCCTCAACCAAACTTTTGTGGCTTGCTCTAACTCTTTCTCTGTTCCATTAAGATGAAGATTTATAACAGCTCCTAATTGGGAAAAAACAATAAAAGTCAATAAAAAGACAGTTACTAAAAAGCAAACAATTTTAAATAGTAATTGATCCTGATACTTTTTGATAACTCGGTTGTAAATTCACTGCAATAACGGATACTTCAAGGATAAATTGCTCAAAATCAAATATTTCATCATTATATTAATATGGGGAACAATACTCAGTCTTTAATGACTATCAGCAAACTGACAACTGCGTGTACATCCATAGCTTCCTTCACTGTTTTAGAATACTAATATTATTACTTTACTCAATAAATTTCGCTGTTTAGCAAGTTTTTCAAGTTAAAATAGCTTTAAAATTTTTGTCTGAATACCCGATTTCCAAGATCAATTCAAGCCAGAATTGATCATCCTATCATCCAGTATATCTGCATACATACTACCTTATACTACCTTGATGTATTGTTATATATATTTCCTTTATTTTAGGGCTACTTCATCACTGATTTTCATTTTAAATGGGAATCGCAGTACCCTTTTCAATTATTTTAATTTATGCATTTGAAAATGACTCTGAGTAGTCGAAACATGTTACTGGTAGCCTATGCATAAATAAAAATAATTGAAAAGGGAACTGCGATCCATTTGAAATAGAAAACTCTAAATTCTCATTCATGAACATGTGTTTGTTTATGACTGTCACATACATTTTTAGTAACCCAAGGGAAAAGGAAACATACAATTTATTAGTATAATGAGAGCATCAATAGCGGCACAGAAAAGCGATAATACTAGCAAATAGGAAATTTAACTTGGCTGCGGCTTATGTGCGTCAGACAAGCTGTTCAGTGTTCAGTTCTATTCTATTATGATGTGAACTGTCAGTTCTCAGTAGCGGTGAGAATACTACGACTCTAGTGGAGGGATTCTGAACAGGCGGAGAGGAGTTGTCGATGGTGCTGCTACATCGTGGCGCAAAATGTCTCCAACAATTGGTGACCCAGGCAGCCTAAAAGTCAAGGTCATTTCAGCGCTGGTCACCCAATCCGCGCAACACAGAAAGTGTCCTCTGTTTTCTTCTGTGTTTAGGCCTATAGTTTTCATAATAGTAGTTTATGCAACGGTTGTATAATGGGAGCCTTTATAGCATGAGGTGAGATGTAAGTTAGAGCCACGAGCAAAGCGAGTGCTCTAAATATCTCACAAATGCTATAAAGGCCTAATACAACCGTTGCATACACTATTTTATCTACAACCACCAGTGTAGTTATCAGTATCAGACCATTATCAAGCTATAGACCACCAGTATCAACCTATCAGTGTACGCTATTATAAAAATCAACATACCATTGTTTATTCAACTTCTTTTGTCTTCATCCTACTTGAACTGTTATGATAATCAACTTATTACTTGTTAAATATGTTAAAAATAAAATATCAGTCAGAACCACAAAACGCATTTGACAAGCAACAAAATCATGAGTGTTGTTGTAAAAGTGAAAGTTATTAATATATTCACAAACAAAGTTATAAGTATATTAAACTATTTAAACTTTGCACAATTCAAATTAGTTAGATATTCAAATATGTGAATTGAAATATTGACGAAAAAATACTGGTAGGCTACTCAATCCCAGTTGCAGTTTTGATTTTGAGGTTAGTTGAACACTGTTTACTTTTTATCACCTGATTTTGAAATGAAACAAGGAATGTATCATAAAGTGGAATTTGGACTGTATCAAAAAGTTCCTCCTGTATCAAAAAACGTTCATTACAACACGGTTCTGAGATTCCGTTTTGAAATGGTAGTCATTTCAATTTCAATTGTAAAACTGAAATAGGAATTTTTCAATACACCCGTAGATAAAAATTATTTAAGCTATATTAAATTTTTTCAATAATATTGTATTATTAGTCTATCAAATATTTAAAATAATTTGTTAACTTCTTGCAGACCCAACATTATTTACTCTGGTACCAAAATATTTAATTATTATTTCAATGACTGAAATAATTTTCATCTGGCCCAAGTTTATGAAACAAAATCCAACAAGAAATTAATATAAGAATTATTAATGAATATAATTGGACAATAATAGGCCTATTTGTGTTGACTTTAATAGAACATACCAGTACTTTATTGTATGAATTATAAGATGATAATTGTCATTTGAATTTTAATCATGATAATCTGGTATTTAGGCTATGATGTTGAAGTGAAATAGTGAAAATGGCTTTGATTCTGAAACATATTTAAACAGTTTGTATACCATCAAGTTTTCATTTACTCAATATAAAAATTTCATTTAGGCTACTCAGTTTTCATGTCATTTCTCAATAAAACCGTTATGAGAATAGAATCTCATATAGTTTCAAACCCATTCAGTAATTTGATTTAAATTCTTTTGAAAAGTACAGTATACCTTTATAATAAATTATTGACAAAATCAACAAAATATTATAATAACAATTTCTATAGGCGCTATTTTTATTGTCAAACAGGTTAAAATATCCATTTTTGATAAAAAACTACAATAAATATTCATTGTATGGATGAAAACAGTCAATAATGTGTGGGCAGCACTCTATACTGCCCGCGGGTGATCTACTCCATCTCATAGGCGCGGGTGCACGAGGGTTAAGTTATATGTAGTCAACTTATTATAGGCTATTTATTGTTACCCTCCTTTGGGAGATTAGCTGTCGTTAGTAAAGACAGTCAGTCGTTTCCCGTCTCTGGAGGAATAGTAATAATAATTATTATTATTGCATTACACTCCAACTGATTAACTGGATGTTATTCAGAGGTGTTCTGTGCCAATTGGTTGCAGAGACTGTGGCTTATGGTTGAGAGGATCAACGTGCTAACCACACGTTACCTCTATCCTGGTTGATGATTATTTGCTTGCTGTATGGTCTGACGGCTGGGGGAAATTCTGGCGGGGTTTGTCTCAGCCAATGTTAGTTCAGGGACTGTGAGTTCTGTTTGAGAATTTTTGGCTTTTGAGCCGGTATTGGCCGGGCTGGGGCCATTTTCCCGTCATGCCAGGGTGTCTTCTTGGCTTGGACGAGCTGTATAGTAGAGTGAATTTGAACCTGGCAACCAGCTGGTAGGCCCTTCATGGGCTGTTGAGCCAGACATACATTTATAGTTATGTCTTAGAAAAAGCTTGAATCTTGCATACAATGTGATAGCCTATTAACAGTAAGAATAATAAATTTCAATAACATAATTATATTACAATGAATGATGTTGATTCCCAATTATATAGCTGATGCAGTGTTTTTGACACACATTAAGTACCTACCATACATTGTTTGATATGTAGAAATTATTCAAATTCAGCTATATAGCCAAACATATTTTTGGTTGTGATATTTTCATCAGTAGACTAGGCCTTGTATTGAATATTAGCCTAAGTTACTATTAAAGTCTTTAAATCTTGACAGAGAAGCCTACAACCGTATAAATAATGCCTTTCTATGAGTTCTTTTTGACATAAAACGTAAGTGAATAAATAAAAAGTGATGAATTTTTAATAAAAAGAATTATTAGCAGTAGTCTTAATCCAATGATTGATTATGTATTAATTATTCAATATACGTAGGTACATAGGCCTACTGGTAGCTATTTGATTGTTGCTGTATTCCAGCAACATTCAACATTAATTTACTCAAAACTGTGACCCAGACTGGAAAAGTGCCCTATAAAAATGCAATCCAGGCAGGGTTTAAATAAAATTACTGAACTATAAGTCTATTGAATAACTTAATAGACTACAGTATTGATTTTTCTCCAAACAGATAAGTAGGATGAGGCTGAATCAGAATCTGAGGGTATAAATCGTTGATCAATGATCAGTAATGTGAAAATCCATTAAGCTACCGTGTAAATCCTTCAAAGTTAAGCTGTAGGCCTACCTAAATTGAATTAATTATATTGTATTGACTTATAACGGATTATATTTTCAGAAGCACAAAAAACATAAATTTAAATCTAAGTCCATATTGACAAACAACTTTTGAAAATGCGGTTGTTGAACGCCCATGTCTTTCATCATGGCCTTTTATAAAATCATTGTCCATCAGAAGTCAATTTGAGCATAATATTCTAAAAATCAATAACATTAAATTAAATTAGTTTCTCTACATGTTGGGAATAAACTTTCCAAAAATTATTTGAAATAGATATAAGTGATAAATTGATGAATATAGAATGTGATATATGTATGAAAATCTTATAAATCTTAAAATCTTAAATCTATGAATCTTATATGTATATAATCTCAAAATCTACAATAAAATCAAATACCATCAACTAGAATAATCCATTTATATATTTTTATTTGTGGTTAATTATAAAATATATCATTTGATCGTATTTCATTCAATTCTACTGGGTAAGCTCTCAACTTCTCTACCATGAGGAATATTCTAAAGTTTGTAGGTTATTTTCCTATTCGAAGCATAGTCAATGAATTGCTAGCCCGTGTCTTGGCTATCTTTTGTCTAGGCTATTGGTAGCCACCCTTTTTTTATGTAGGGTCGTACTAGAAAGGTCTACCAGAATACTACTAACCGTATCAGTTTACTACGGGGATTACTCGATTAGTCCAGTGCTCAATTAGTCCAGTCCCTATCCTACATTAAGAAACTGAAAAACTGGACTAATCGAGGGGACGGGGCAACTCACTATTTTGACAACTTGCTGTTTATCCAAAAACACCGAACTGTCGCTGGGGAGGTGACTTCGCTGTTTAGACAACTGCGTGTTTTTTGAGAAATAGCGAAATTACGTTTTGGCTATTGCAGCTTGGCAGGCCAGGTCAGGCAACTGGCTGTTTCATGCCACAGTCCGTCATCAATAAAACTCATCTGTCTAGGAGAGGCATGCAAACTTTGACGCTAGTCTGATACCTGATATACTTTGACGCAAGTCTATGCAGCTCGGTCAATATTGGTTTGAGAATCATGAATTTGATTTCAAATTATTGTGGGGAACATTGTGATCTATAAAAACTCGGTGAATATTGGTTTGAGAATTATTAACTTGATTTCAAACTATAGGAAACATTGTGATCCATAATGACTCCAGCTTGGTCAATATTGGTTCAAGAATTATGAATATGATGAATTATTGTGATCTATAATTTGAGACAAAAAATTTTATGTTTTAACACAAGTTTGGCATATATCTTATATTTTCAATTAATCATTGATAAGCCATGTACGCTAAGTAGGCTAAAAAGTCTGGTAGTAGGCTTAAATTATAGGCTTAGAAAATAATAGGCTTAAATTCTGCTAATTCTTGACATCAAATATATTTTTTCGTGAAGTAGGCCTATCTATCATTCCCAGTTTTGTACACGAACATGACCTCTTTTCACATCTCTTCCCTCAAGCTACTGTATGTCATTACAGTAATGAGTAATCTGTAATTGAGAGATCAATTAGACCATCAATATATGGTCCACTACATAGTTTGTATTATTAGGTACCTATATATTATACGGTAGGCCTATTAAATAGAAGGTTTTGTATACTGTAGATGATGGAAACAAGTGTACTCAGTTTCTTCTCCTATCTGTTGGTCTACATACAGCACTTTGCGCCTGAGCAGTGTGTGTGAATCTGTAGGAATCTGTTCCAGAATTTGTTGCAAATTGTTTCTGATAACTTACTTGCAACTCACATAATAAGTGAGCAGCATTTTCAAGTCAGTATTGTATTTTTTCACTTAATTGGAAAAGGATAGGGAATTTAATTGGGAGAAGACAAAACATTCAGGCCTAGGATTGACAAAATTTAATATTTACACAACTCAAGATAGGCATACAATATTTATAAAAATATGCACCTATAATTAATTAGGCCTACATTTATGTTGACTACCGGTAACTAGGCCTATAAAACTGTGAATTACTTATACAGTAGGCTACCTATCACGGATACTGGAATACGGTGTTATAGTATCCGTGGTAGGTACCTATTAGCCCATACATAGTGCTATAACAAGAATTCAATTCATAAACTATTCTGTGAAGTTACACTGAACTTGAGTTAACAAATACATGTTAAGACCATAATAACCTAACTTATTTAACCTAACTTATGTAACTTACATATTTTTTAAAATTTATACATTGTGCTATAACAAGAACTCAATTCATAAACTATATGAATAAAGTATTCATAAATAAATAAAGTATTTATAAACCTCTGAATAAAGTATTCAAGTACAACTTAAACTATAAAAAGTGTGGCTTGAAACTATAGTTTTTAAGTATTTCTTCAGAAAATATTTTAACTTCATAGATAATGAAGGTTTACTTAGTTTTAGCCACACCTTTTTTTATCGTTTGAGTTGTACTTGGATACAGTACTTTATTTAGAGGTAATAATAATATTCTTATTATATATTCACAGGTATGAGAGAAAGAATTCCTATTAACCAATAGTGTGATCAAAGAAGTCAATTCCTTCTTTTTGGTGCATTTTAAAAAGTTTTTATCATTTTCAAAATTATCTTTATCTATTTACTTTTTATATAAAGTTAAGAATTTAAGAAATTTCAACAGAATCTGCAAGATGCAAGTCCTGAACCACACAGAATCTTTGGGGGTTAACTGGTCGCTAAACCAATTAGAGCACAAGTCTAAGATAAATTAATTGATCCCAAAAAATTATTTGAAAATTTTTAATTGAGAAGGTTCATTTATAAAGGTTAAATTGAATAAATCAATACCTACACTAATAAAGAAAACACTTGAAAAATTTCACCAATTCGAAAACTCATCAACATTAAAAAAAATATCCTCATGTGTAAGGTACAGCTGGATGAACACATTCTTTAAAAAAATTAGAGTTATGATGGAATTCGCCAAACACGTGATTTACTGATATATACGGTACATGTATACACAAGATACATAGATACATATTTACAGATACATACATATATACACATTTGCACGGTAAATATATACAAGCAAACTAGACTCACTTTAAATTTAATTTATTCAATTTAACAACTAATTAATACCGAATCCAATAAAATTTAAATAAAATAAGTGATTTTTATTGAGTTTTAAATTTTAAAGTGGAAAAAAGAATGGATACACAACACCAATAAAATTGCTGCTCAAATTGTAGCGTCGGATGGAAGCAATCAGTTAGTAAAATCCAGAAGTCTCTATGTGGCCTATGAGCCAAGATACCGTGTAATTGAAAGTTTTCCAAAAAATTTTCATAAATACTATATTATTATTATTCACATTACTATACTTGAAATTTCAATTAATTTAGAAACGTTTAGAATTGGGAAGATCAGTATCATAATAATTATTGAAATTGTATAAATGAATAAATTCATGTACTGATACTGTAAGTTTGTCGCCGGACAGAGTAACTAGAGAAAATGTGAAAAAATGAATATAAGGCCTTTCTGACAAAGTAGCTCTTGCTTACAGCATTGTACTTCAATACGGTACCTTTTTCCACTTTTGGCAGTATTTATGAATAAGGGATGAGGTCGAAAATCATTTGCAAAGGGATCGACCGTGAAGTTGAATAAATTTTCTTTGAAAATCTATTCTACCTACGCAATTGAAAAACTTCTCTTCTGATAAGAATTTGAAAATTTTCAGAAATACTGTACATTTATTAATAATAAAGGTCCTTATCAAATATTTGAGAAAAATATATGGTACCGTGCGGCAATTACTACTTACTAAGTATTCATCAAATAGTGAAGTATAGCAAAACTCAATAGAGAATTGAACTTTAAACTTAGGGCTATTTAAAATAATTGATAAATAAAATGAAGAAATCATATAACCTTTTTCAAGTACCGGTATTATTTCTCAAAGACATGTTTCAAGCTTAAGCCCATTTTCAATGTGACAAGAATAATACTCACATTATTATTCTAGACTTAAGCTCAAAACATGTCTGTGAAAAATGATACTTTCAAAGTTTTAAAAGGATATTTGATTTTTACATTTTATTTATCAAAACTCAATTGTTCATTCATTATTTTAAACAAAAATAGAGAATAATTCAATTTTAAAACACGTCTAAAAGCTCTGCTAATAGGCCTATCTATAGTGAAATTTTATATCACTCAAGAAAATTAGAATATTTCATTTTCAAATCCAGTAAATTTTACAAACTATACAGTGAGTGGTAGCAGATGTATCACTGTTTAATTTTAGTGGCTCAGACCACTGCGTTGGAAACGAAACTAGGTAGGTACTGTACCTATAATTCTTTTTTATTCTATGATTCATTTATCAAGTGTTATTGTGGGTTGCTGTATCTTATTTTCTATTTGTTTTATTTGTAGATTACTACTATTGAAATATAGTGATTCTGTGTTTTCATATTTTGTAAATAACGAGTTGAATTTGAGCAGCTACCCAATTTAATGAATTAGAACGTTATCAGTTTGTGAGAAATTGGAACTTTTCACCAGTTCAGTTGGCATCTACCAAAATTGGCGGTAGATGAATGATTAGGGAATCAATAATACTGAGCTTTGTCAGGATAATCAGCGAGAACATAATATGTTCATAATATTATTCAGTGGAGAGCGACCTCAACCAACCCATTTCGCTATACCAGTGTGGACATCAGGCTTTATTGACTGGACTATATATAGCGCCTTGCATTAAAGAATTACGTTAAATACGACAGGCTTCAAACTTATAATTTTATTGCACGATTTAAGGTGAAATTGCTTGTTCAATCACAAAATTATTCAAGATTGAATATTATTCTTTATACATTTTTTAATCGTATTTTGAAGAAAATTCATGAATCTCAGATAACAATTTCATAATCTTCTCAAAATTATCTTGTCATATATTTATGATAATTTTTGTAGACTTGGATTACATTTTAATTATTTGTCTTCATAGAATTAAGTTACAACAAGACTAAGAATTAAAAAAAAAAATAGAGTATTTCAAGAGCATGATAGATTCCGGTACATAAATTATTATCACGACCTATGAGTTTTAAAGCTCATAGGAACAAACAGGTATAAATCTGACAAATATTATGATATTACAAATAGTCTGAAGGTCATAACAATTATTGTATTTTCATACATTATATCTCAGTTGGTAAAGTCTTCGACAAAAATTGCAGAATCATTTTAGATAAACTTAATTGTACTATTAGGCAATTTATCATTTTATTTCACTATATGGTACGCCACAGCCACGTTTACACCAGAATGTTAATAACATTTGTTAATAACTTTTTTATAGTGAGTTAGTTATATAATATACTAGTAGTTCTGTGAATAGTTGACCTCACGAAGTCACCCATGGATGGGGCATTATTCATGAAGGGAATACTGTTGAGTTTCATTAATTGCAATGACGCATGCAATTAATAATAAAATCGACAGCTTGTTAAGCATGAATAATTTTATAGTGTGAGTTCTCCTGTGTTTAGAAGTATGAATGTATATAGTAATATTTTAGTATGGAAGTAATACCTTTTCCTTTCATATTATCCTTAAAATGCAATATTTCAAGAAACCTTACATATACATCAATGCGCAATTTCAAGAGGAACATTCCTGTCAAATTTCATTGGAATCTATTGCCACGTTTTGTTGTAAATGCGGAACAAACAAACAGGCAAACAAACATAAAGAGAAATGCAAAATCGTTGTCTTGAATCTAGACCTCACTTACGTTCGGTAAAAATGTTATTAACATTCTGGTGTAAACGTGGCTGTGGCGTAGTTGAATTCAACAATGTTCCATCTTAAAGCTGGAACCATGATGATCTAGTAAATCGCTTTCTCATTATAACACGGTTCTTGTTCTTAGATAGGACCTTTATGATTCGAGATTGATTTGATTTGTAATGCATTGAAATTCTATCAATTGATTAAAACCTTATTGGATTTTGTCTGATCTATCACAAATGATCCATTAAAGTAAATTTTATTACAAAAACAATAAATTGTATAAGATAAATTTATTCATCAATTTTAATAAAACCTATTTACAAATTAATATAGTCATTTGAATTCTAATATTTGTATTTACTGATAAAACAATGAACAAATTTCAAGACTATAATTGAATAGAATATGCTGTTGATGAATAATTTTTTTATTATATTATTGTTATCTTTTATTACTATTTATATTATGCACATCAATATCGAGCATTTGAAGTAGTATCTTATCTTCATCAATAATGTCCATAATGAACAAAAAGTAGAGCAGAATAAAATGAAGAGAAGCTAAACTCTTGACGTACCGTAGGCCTATCACAACCATCATGTTCTCAGTATGAAAGAGTAAAATTTCAACAACAAGGTTCCATGTAGCACATAGAACTTTGTTGAATGTTGAGGCTTCCTAGATCAATATGATTCCAAGTACAAAATGGAACCTTCTTGAATTTTGCATTTGGTCTTTTTGGACATAGAACCTAATTGTTTTGCTTTATAAAAAAAATTACTTATAATAATTCGCAACTGAAACTTTGAAAAACATCTGCTAGAAGTAAAATAGAACCATAATGCATTAAAATCTCAATTTGTCAAAAAATGTCAGTTAGAACCACGGGAGTCGGGAACTAGAATACACGGTAGGTATCATAAGCCTGATGCACAGAAGATTGATAGTATTATGCCGTTTCTGGAGCCCCCAAAAAATAGTTGATTACATTACCATAGAAGCGTCAGTACCTATTCAATTTTTTATAACGTTTTTTGTGGGCTTCAGAAACGTCATAACTATAGAGACTGTATATAATAATCATTGACAGTGTCACTTTTGATTGGTCAGCTCGGTCAATTTCACCATAGTTTTGCCAACTCTCATAAATCCGCATATCGACAGTGCGAGGGATGTGCCGTGAATGTCTTACGGTGTGTTGATACTTGTGCGACTAGAACGCAGTCGATCAGCTGTGGCCAATCATATCTCTTGCTATTGAATTTAAAGGATAAAATAAGGATTCTTAATTCTTCAATTTATAAAAAATTCAGAATTTCTCGATTTTTAAATAAATCAGTGGTTTGACAACATTTTGTCTTTTCATTTAACATGGATAACTACCACAATATCAACTTCACTACTACTCAAAAAGTAGAGCATTCTACAATTTTTTAAACTAGAGAGGAGTAATAGCATAGAGTAACTAGCACAATCTTAATTCTTATTGTCTTTGATAGAGTAATGAAAAAAAAAAACACGTAGAACCAACCCCTACTGAGTAATGACTATTACATTATTTCTTATTATGAGTATACATATATGTTCTTAGACATTATTTTCTATGAGATAAGAAAATAAATTTACCAGGAAAATCTCCAAAGTAAGTTGCTCTTACTCTAATAGTCTAATTGATGGCAAACACGTTGCTGTATTTAATGTTACTGATTTTCAAAGCTGAGAATGGTGCTCAGAATCTTATTAAGATATTTTGTTCTTGTCATATACAGGATAAATCACTAAATGATAGTTACGGCTAAAAATAATTCAAATGATAGGCTATTCTTCCATTAACAAATTGACTGTAGGAAAGAGAGGAAGACTCTGCAATCATACAATAGTAGAACTCGCTGAAAAGACAAAAAAGCAAAAGTTATATTTAATTTAAGATATTCAATAATTTTAGAACTGATATCCATTTTATCAGTCTCTAAACTCAATATTAACATTAAAACGGTATTGTACAAATTTGAGTTCAATATAGCCTTTAAAATATTTTTTTCAAATTCAAATAGGCCTATATTGATAAACTCAAATTTTTTAAGTTAACTCCATTCTCCTAGTTAAAATTTCAAACTTCAAAGCTGACGTCTTTGCTATATCTAATCACTAATTACACTGGGTGATGATAAGTTTATTGGTTGAATTACACATATTTGTAACTTGGCTTCTTCTCCATCCATTGATAACACTTAACTTAAGGTTTTTATAGAGTTTATTAAGGTACTTTACATTATATTATAATCAAATTACCTTGGTGTTTATAATAAAATTAAAAATCAATCATAATCACAATTGAGATTACAGTCAAAAACAATTCAATCAAATAACCGTTTTCTCACTAAACCATCATATTAAACTTATCAAATTAATAATAAATTACTACAACAAGTCCAGTAGGATTGTTGTAAATATTAGCGTGGCTTTAACATTGGTGTATTAGGTATTAAGTATATCAAGCCTCATGTTTTGAAATTTGTTCCTCTATAACAACATATATAGGCTATGATATGGTGATTTTAATCTTGAATATTATGTCATCATAGAGATAAATTCATAAAAAAGAGGCTTGATACATAATAGGCTACAATACCTCAATTGGAAGCCAGCTAACATCAAGTTATAAAAAATAACCACTTGGATTTTTATTTTTAAATAGCCTATAACTTTATTAACCATGCTATTGGATGCTAAATCATGATACAAAAGTCATTGAATCGCTTCCCCAGAATACTTTATACTTAAAAAAATAAATCCAAATGGCTTCTTGTGATGAGCATTTGCCATAATAATCGATAATACAGTACCGTACATGAATAGATAGACGTAAATAGGGATGTTGGAAAGTGGTGAGAGTAGAGGGGTAGGAGATGGTAGTTGACTACCAGACTCAATTAATATTGCAAAAACTAATGTATAAATGTATAACAAAAGTCATTTTCAAAACATAATAGCCGAAAACGTCAATATATTGCTTCAGATAGGCTTGAAAAGGTGATACCATAGAATAGACAGTTTTTGTTGAATGTCATAGAATTTTTATTTTGCGACTGTTCCCCCCACCCTAGAGGTAAATTGGAAAATAAAAGGTGGAACTTGTTCAGAATGGATTGTACTTTCACCTCATGTGTGAATTTTCTACATATCTCATCTGGTTTCAAGTTGTAGCAAGTTGAAGTGAGCAATTCTGACTTTTTCCATAAAAGCACAAAAACTACCGCTTTTTTGACGGTTCATAGCTTGGCAGTCATTGATCCAAACTTCGAATGTGACCACTCATTTTGTAGCTAAATTTGTTTTCTTCAATTTGTACTGGAACACATTCTTTGATAAACCGACTAGTTTTCATAAAAAAAAAAGAAAAACTCAAAAAAGTCACAAAATTTAAGGGTTTTTTTGGAATTTTGGGGGTGAAGCCGTCCCCTGAGGAGTATGCAAATATTATATTCGAGTTCAGCATCCTAAAATACATATGAAACCGTCGAGAAAAAAACTTTTGCATCGCTTTCCTAAAACACCCGTCTGAACATACCATTTGACTGGGCTACTCACTCGATTATGTCCCACTCACTTTCTTGACCCACTTAATAATTAGCGGGTTTTTCGTCGGTAATCTTTGACACGGTCTTGTATGGAGTGGGCGGCTAGCGGGGAAAACAGCGAGTTGCCGACAGGCAGCGCGATCACACAAAAACAGCGAGTCACTCATCATAGAAAAATAGCGAGTCACCTCCCTGGCAACAGTTTGGTGTTTTGGCTGAAACAGCGAGTTGTCGAAATAGTGAATTTACCCAACCCTAATCGAGGCACCTGGACTAATCGAGGCGCAGGAGTTCGATTAATACAGTGACTCAATTAGTCCAGTTCTTCAATGAGATGAGCGAGTGCCTCGATTAGTCCAGAACTGGACTAATTGAGGCACTGGACTAATCGAAGCCCTGCGTCTCGATTAATACAGTGCCTCGATTAGTACAGTTGGCGTACTGAATTCGTACCAGGTGATGAATCCACTATATGCGTTGACAAGGAATTGACTATAACTAGACGGCGTCAAAGTGGTCGTCTAACAAATTTCAAATAAAACCAAGGCGGCGCGGCGCGATCTTTGAATTAGGTTGCAAATGACAATAGCTTGGTTTTCATTATACAACCATGTTGTATTTATTTATAATGTAGTATTCTGAATAATTCACCGGTATCTTTCAACTTATTGAATCTTATTATCTTTGTTTAATCTATTAAATTAGGCTACCCCTATGAGAAATTCGAGATTTAATATTGTTTAATTCATGGAAGGACAGTTTGATTAATTAATATTAATATTTTTATGATTTACAGCAATATTTGAAATCTGTATTGGTGATTATTCAGAAGCTGAATTATTGTATTCATGAAACTAAAAATCTGATGAACCAAAAAACCTTTAAATTCGGCTCTCTATATGTGACTTTATTTACCATAACTTTTTGTATTAAAATTTTAATACAATTTTAATATTATCAACAGTCTTGAGGGTGGCCGTGGATGAGTGGGTTGAGTGCTAGAGTTAAAGCCTCCACATAAGGCTAATTTCAAAACAAAGAAATATTTACGAATCCACTAAAATATTTTTGGATTGGAAGTATTCAAATTATACATCGTGAAAGCGTATATCATTGTCAAGAATATATGCTTTTATAAAATAAAATTGTTAACTAGTAAAGATCTGTACGATTTAAAACCTATCAGTAATGATCTATGTTTGAAGGAACTCTTCATAAACCCAATTCTGCGTTTAGAAATGCGAAAATATCAATAAATAATCAGTTATCAGTTCAATAATCAAAAATAAATGAGCAGTCCAAATTCAGTTTATTATCTAGGTAGATCACTCCGAACTTTTTGAGTTTTCATTGCATTAAGATATAAAATCCGAAAAATATGAATAACTTTTTTATTTGTTGTCAGATTGACTTGAATTTTTATGGGGAGGACACTAATATAGAGAGGAATGTTCCTGTTTTTTGTAGAATTTTTCCAAGGCTCCTTCCCCCCCCCAGATCCAAAAAACCGATCGGGCGATTTCAGTCATTTTAAATTTCCCGGCTTAGAAAGACTTGGCACGAAGGCATGTGATTGGTTGATAATTGCACGCGGAAGAAAAAATACATTCTTAAAAGTTGAGAGAATGACTCCAGCTTGGTCAATATTGATTCAAAAATTATAAATTTTGTCTCAAATTGTAGATTAGAATGTTTTCTACAATTTGAAATTCGATTTTTGATTTTTGAAGCAATATTGACCGAGCTGGAGGCATTTTCCCATCTTACGAGAATGTCTTCTTTGCTTCTTCTCTGTGTGAATTGTTGTCTTAGATCAAACGATCAAAGCCTTTTGAAGTTCCAAGAAACCTACACTTGTATGCGCATGTCTGTCCAAGCAAAGAAGACCGTGTGGCAAGATGGGAAAGTGACTCCAGCTCGGTCAATATTGGTTCAAAAAATATTAATTTTGTCTCAAATTGTAGATCAGAATTTTTTCTACGATTGAGACTAGATCAATAATTTTTGAACCAATATTGACCGAGCAGAAATCATTTTCTCATCTTGCCAGGGGCTTCTTTGCTTAGACAGACTATTATACTAGGCTACATCATCATTCTATAGTATTATTGCTGATAGTGATGTAAAGTCTCTCCAAGCAAAGAAGGCAATTTGGCGAGATGGGAAAATAACTTCCGCTTGGACAATATCGGTTGAAAATCATAGATTTGGTCTCAAATTGTAGGAAACATTCTGATCTTCAATTTAAGACCAAAATTTTACTTTTTGAGCGAATATTGACCAAGCTGGAGTCATTTCCCCATCTAGCCAGAATGTATTTCTTCCTTGCACAGACTACAGTAAATAGCAAGAATTTACTACAATGATCATCAGACTCTATAAATGAGTGCCTTTTCGCTTTCATTAAATTAGATTAATTACTCATATCGGTCTCTTTATCCTGTTGGTCAAGTGCAAGGCAGGACTTGGTCCTAACTTCGCCGTTTCAATGCTGTAACGAAGTAGTCATATTCTATTATCTATAATTAATGTACATGGATAAAGTTATTCTATTCACCTTCTCTCATTTTACTCTCTCTTTAACCTCTCCTCTCTATCTCCTCTCTCGTTTTATTCTCTTTATCCTTCTCTCTCATTCTTTTCAATCATTTCACTGCCTCATTCACTTTTCAATCCACTTTTTCCTTTCTCTTTTCTCATCTTACTATTCTCTCTATCTCTTATCTCATTTACGCTCTTTATCCTGTGCTTTCTCTTCCTTCTCTCATTTTACTCTCCCTTCTCTCTATCTTTTCTGAAGTTTCTCATCTAGTAATACACCAAGATATATTATAGTCAGATTGCATAACTATTTGACAATCACAATTTATCTGATTGCACGCATACCGGGTAACTATGAAATTCAAGTGAAATTGACAAGATGTGGTTAAATTGAAGAGCAAATATTTTGTTTTTGAAACATGAGGGACTTACGTAATTACAATGTGCCATTAAAGGTCATACAGTTCAATATCATTATTGCTTCCATTATGTTAAATTTTTGATGAAACACTTATTGTATAAAATATAAAACTTGATTTCTTAATTTTCTTTTCATTTGCTCTTTTATCAGTTATATAGTCTTTTTTTCTGGGACTGATGCTCGCATAGGCTCCTAGGCCTGTGCGGGGCTAATGGGAGATGGCGACTGTTTTTTAGGCAGTCAAGACCGACGGCTTTACGTCTCCTTTAATAGACGGGGTGCCGTATCTATGTGATAGTACTGCGTTCGAAAATATTGTTCCCTGGTCAAGGATCGAACTTGGGTCCTCTTGCTTATCAGAACTCGGACCAAAGTTTTTTCCCTTTGCACCTTTTTTCTCCACAAATTCAATTTTGTTAGTATTTATATATTATGACATTTATATAAATATGAATGACATTTATTTATATCTATGGTATTTATAGTATTATTATTATTATTATCATCCATGCTAGCTATTATGTCATGAATAAATTCAAACTACAAAATCAAGTTGTCACATTTAATTTTGGCTATTAATGATTATTTTATAGAATTAAGTTTATTCTGAGCTATATTCTGCAAGTCTTATGAAGTGCATAAAATGATGTTTTATGAATAATCTTCTTTTTTTTTTTTGAAAAATGACAATACAATTTAATTGGAATTTGATTGGATATGGGTATGTATTATTACGGTATGTAACTGTATTCATCATTCCTCAAACTAAGCATAATCAGAATACAATTCATTCAGTCAACTAACTAAATAGTGATAACGAGAAGCAAAGATATTATTATTTCCTTCTTCATGGCCATTCTTGCAAATATGAAGAGAAGTTACTGGGTGTTTTTGAAGTAAGTTATATACATATACAAGTTCTTTATTGATCTACTCAACAATGAATGTAAGTCGCTATAAATGAAAGACAAATCGCTATAAATCACTACACCATTAGAAAGACACTGATTTTTCAATTCATAACTTAATAGCTAATTCAATTAACACTACTACCAATCTATATACAACATTCTTAATTTTTCAACAATTTATGTATAATATTACATCTTATCAAGATAATGTAGGCTATATTGAAAGTATTCAACATTTTTCAAGATCATTTAAAGGTGCCCATAACCAGATGAGATAAGGAAGCACCCTGAAAGCTCTCTTAAGCTTAAAGGAATTCATTATAGTCAGCCAGCATTTTTAAGAAATGAACTATACAAGAATGAATATGGTACTTGTGGTAGGTATTTAGTAGTAACTTAGCCTACATACAATGATTCTTAGCACGGGAGTAGTGAATAATACAGGACTAATAGCAAATATAATTTTAGATTTCAAGTACCTAGCTGAACATTCATATTATAGGCTAACTTTTGCTCTCTTCAAAATGAACTGTGGAGCCAAAATTTGCTGCCAAAATGACGCTTCCTCCTCAAGTCTTCAATACTCTTGCCTTGCCTGTTACGGAGATTTACTTACTCCTTTGGTCTTCCACATGGATCAGTGTCTGAGGAGTCGTCCTTACCGTGTAGAGGCAAATTTTCTATAATTTTACTTATTTATTGCAAGAGAAATAATTTTAAAATTTTGAACTTTGATGGCATCTCCCACATAGAATTTTCTCGGGAGTGCCTCTTATTCTCAGTAAATTTAGAAATCATATCTAAACTATATTTTTTAGAGTACCTCATTGTATACATTTCGTGGAGGTTTAATGTTTTCTTAGTACTAGTTTGCTTACTGAGAAATAAAAATTTATTATTATTCATTTATTCTTCCGTGGCTGTTTTCCTACCGGTAACCCCCTCCCCATCCTCCAATTTATGAAATTGAGAATGCAATTTATACGAAATTGATCATACATTCCTATTATACAAGAGTTTTTACAAGAGCACATTCATTTAGCCTATATTCCAAGTAAGCATACTTGCTGTGAAATCCAAAGGTTTTGACTTGGACTTTCAAAGACTGAATTAATCTACCCCTTTTTGGTACGTATCAGCTCTAAAAGAATAGATCAAAATTCAACGTGTGACCTCAAATTTTCCAAGTAATTTTATTGACTATAATCTTTAACCGAATATTTTTTCCATAAATAAACAATATCAATATTGGAAAATCAGAAACAAAAAATTACCAAAATTTAAGGTTTTTTTTCAATTTTTAAGGGTGAAGCCAACCCTAGGACGGCAGAAAACTTCAATTTTGGATTCAGCGCACTGGAATACAGTCATAATATAAAACAATCGGAAAAAAAACTTTCGCACCACTTGTCTGACAAAACTACCATTATTTTACTGGGCTATCATAGCGTCAGAGTTTTACTGGAAACCTGACGTCAGAGTTTGCAAGCTACTTGAACTGATCGATAACTTTTGCCGTCGGCGATTATGGCAGCGTCTCTAGTGTAACGCTGAGAGAGTGATATAGTTGATTCCACATATTATAACCGGTTCAGCGGGTCGCATGAATTGGCTAAACTGGACTAATCGAGCGCCTTGCACATCCTACCTAATAAACCAACTTTACTGTACTAATCGAACCTCTAGACAAATTGAAATACACTGCCTCGATTAGTACAGGAAAAACTGGACTAATCGAACCACTCTCAGCAACTTAAAGCAAACTCTAAAGCAACTTATGTATTTGAAAAACTGGACTAATCGAGCACTGGACTAATCGAACCCTACCCGTTTACTACATAACAAAGCGGGTGGCTACCGTAACGGCTACAAACCAAAAGGTCGACACGACACAGCGTCGACAAATCACGTGTCTTTAGCTTAAGCGATGCTTTGTGGTGTGGATAACCAATAAAGCTTGAAACCAAAACGGCGACAAACCAAAAGGGCGACACGACACAGCGGCGACAAACCACGTGACATTTTCACCACGTGGTAAATCACGTAACATTCTTTTACCAACATACCAAATGTAAGCAAGAAGAATAATATATTATTCATTATTTATTTGCGATTTATTGATTGAGATGAATCAATTTCATTTCATTACAAATCTTTTAAGGTTATTAATGAGATAGATTTTGGAGGGTTGCCTCAATTATTATTCAAGAACTTGTTGTGTTGAGTCAATTAATTAACTGTTGGTAGGCTAACAGATTCAAAAAATAACCGCCAATTTTGAACTCCAATTCCAAGTCGCAATCATTATTGATTAGTTTAATTGGATCCAGATAATATAGAATTGATTTTCAGTTATATTAACAAATTGAGTTCTAAATTGATCAAATTGTAAGGCAAATTCCATTATTTAATCATTCAGGCTACCAGGGGTGCCCATCCCCCCCATGGCTGATGGCGCAAAATCCCCCCCAAAATCCATTGCTTGTCCAATAGTCCCACAAAAAACCCCACTCACCCCCCCTACCACTAACAAAACCTGAGAAACGAAATGTTACCAGTAGAATCATGAACTCTATTGATTGAAAGTATTGAATAAATTCAATGAAAGCTGATATCAGTTTATCAGCAACTACACTCCATTTGACGTAACACTTTTAAAATAAAGAATAAAATGTAATAAAAGAATAAATGTGTCTTATTCAAATAAAAAGACAGATATTTTCATATTCATACTCCATAATATGGAGTATAACTTACTAAACCCTTGAATGCTTCTTCTAATAACCCTCTTTCAGGAGCAATGAACTGGGGGGTGTACCATCGCAGCTAAGCAAGGGGTCCGGGGGCCCTCCCCCGGGAAATTTTGTAAAAATTCTACTTTAAAATTGCTTTTGAGAAGGCCATTTTATGGTCTATTAAATTAGGAAATCCTTATTTTTTGAGCATGAAATATTGATAATGATAGCCTATAGGCTACTGTAGACTGTCATTTGTCAAGACTCAAGACCAATTCAATACTAAGTTTAAGATTCAGAAACAAAGAAAAATTCAAGAAAAAATTATTATGAGTTATTGAAAATTCGTTCATTTTCAGATTGAGATAAAATTTAAAATTAAACAACTCATTCTTTCAATCTTGCAGTCTTTAATAGCAAATCTTCACTTGCTTACTTTGCAAAATTGATCCTGATAGAACCACTGCATGTTTCGATTTTCAACCTGAAGTTTTCATTTTATTCATTCAAAGTTAAATTAAATAAGTAAAAAAAATAAATAAGTGCCAAACTGCCAATTTTGGTAGTGCGAACTGCCAAAGCATAATTACTTATTACAATAATTTATTATTCACTATCAGTCCTATCAGATTCAGAACAGCTTGGCAATATCTACAATTTCATACTTATTGCTACGATCATAGATTGATAAAAATAGCTATGAATGATGATCGACTGAACAAGGATTTCTCCCATTACGGAAAATCTTTTACATAAAAAGTACTCTAAAACTATATTTTGAAGAGTTTCAATCCTTATTATTAGTTTCATTATTTGTTACTGTTATCAATAGTATATTGGTTTCTCAATTATTAAGTATACTGTATAATATGTGATTTCAAATAATTGTAAGCTTAAATCCGCATTTTGAGCAAATAAAATTCATTTGAATCCAATTCTTTAACCAGGTAGGTGAACAGCTAATCGCAGTCCTATGGCCAAAGAGAGTAATTTTATTCAAGAGGGTTTTAAATAGGTTCAACTGGTGATATTATTAAACAGACACATTACATTTAACAGATACAGAGTATATTACACAGTTTGTTGTGTGGCCATTTATTGATATTTGTTTGCTAGAATGCAGGTTCAGGGCCGGATTTAAGAGTACGCCGCCTATAGGCTAAATGTAAATTTGCCGCCTCCTTGAGACTTATGCGTTATACTTTGCTTATTCCGAGTCGTTATGGGTTGATGAGGATACGTGGGTAAGCGGCAGTCGCAGCCAAATCAGTAGTAAGATATATTTATATAGATGGGCATGTAGCAAGAAATATCTCGTGGACTACAGCAGGGCCGGACTGGGACCCCTAAAAGGGCGCATCTCACTTATGAAAGGGCGCATCCTCTGGAGGGGGGTTTGTTGTTGTTAATTGGGGGGAAGGGGGTGTTTGAATCTGAAATAAATCTAAACTTGAAATTTAAAAATAACTATGACATTTAAAAGCTTGAAAATTGAATATTTTTATTAGATAATAAGAGATTCTGTTCTGAATTTAATGATAAAATTGATTTATATTAAAGCACATACAGAAAACATTCTCTTAGGCCGGTATTACACGATAATAGTTCTATTATCATAGTTGATCATATTTAAAATGAAAATATGAATAGGAAATAATGAAAATATGATTTCGTATTTTCATCTCTTTCTTTATGATCAATTTGATAATAAATAATTTTGATAATGCATAACTATTATCGTGTAATACCCGCCTTGGACCAATAATAAGAATTTGCAAGTAGAGAAAATAATTTTTTGTTGAAATGTGATTCAGTACATTTGGGAAATGGAAAAATTGAAATTTTGGATGGATAGAATAAGGAAATTTCACATAGAATTATTCCATCTAGTCTAGAAGTATATACTACTTCTAATTCTTGAAGAATTCTAAGCAACTTACTTAAATCATCTTCTATTTGTTTCTATAAGACAGTATCATTGATACTTGCGTATATTTTCATCTTAAATTTTTCCAAATTCAACTGTGTTACATTGACCTGAGAACCCTAATTTTTTAAAGGGTTCCCTAATTTTTTACAGAAGCAATTTTACGATTTTAACCATTCTGTAGCCAGCACAAATAACATCAACTGACATCACCCTTTGTCGTGATTAGGACCTGCTAGCTTCTGATATTTTTTCTGAGGGTGATGTCCTCGTGGGCTCTTAGCCCTGTGCGTGAGTAATGATGAGAGATGACAACTAATTTTTAGACAGTCGGGACCGACGGGTTATCGTCTCCTTCGAAAGACGCGGTGGCCTGGTTACATTCAATTTCTTACTTTGCATACGATAAGACACTAAAGTAACCTAATAAGGCGAGCCATAAAATAAGAGAATTGGAAATTAGAGAGAAATGAGAAACAAAAATAGCGGATTTTGGATTACAGGAGCTATAAATTGCGGTAATTGGGGATTTTTGGACAGATTGAAAATGATATAGGCCTACTCCATTAACTGCAAACGGTAATTTGAACGGTAATTTTTTCTTATGAATGGGGTGCTTCTTAGAGAATTTGTGGCGTCCCAGCCAGAGCTACTGGGCGCCCTGGAGCGACAGCAAAATTGTCGCTACCGAGATGAAAAGGAGGTGATTCAATTTCTCACTCTGTAAATAAAATTCATAGATGATTCTTTAAAATATGATAGTTTCATGCGTAAAACTCTATTTCTACATTTTGATATTCTATAAATGAATTTCAAGTTTGAATTTGTATCTCAATAAATTATCTGGAGCATATTGTGATTCTATAAGTTACTCGAGGGCGCAAGGGGAGCAAGATTGAAGGGCGCATCGGCCCACGAGCCGGTGGGCCGGCGGGCCAGTCCGGGCCTGGACTACAGTGCAATTAGTTTAAAAATAGACTGATCCTCAACATCCAAAGAGGAAGGACGATTCCTATGCCAACTTGTTCTATACAACCATACCCTCCTTTGACATCTATTAAAGGGAGCTATGATACCCTTTATTGTTTGTTGAAAAAGTTACACCTTTTGAGCGTTTTGGGGGAGGGGTGAAAGGTGCGAAATTTCAGTTTTTTGTGAATTGTAGCCGAACGTCGGAAGAAAAATTCCATGCATGCTTTTTCAAGAGAACAAAATTTGGAAGAGATTGAGACCAATTAATACTCTGTATCATCAACTGTTTCCAAGTTAAATTTTTTGAAAACTCCATTTTTTTCACAGGAATTATTCCGTTACTTTGAAAGTTAGTAACTTTGAATTGGAAACACTTGCATCTGTATTTCAAAATTTCTCTCGGCGAAATTAATTTCTATTTAATTTGAGACCAAATTCACACTTCTATGTTCATGTGCTACAGCGATTTTAAAGAAACCCTTACAACCCCAAAAACCCCTAAAATTACGTTTTATCACACAAAAGGGGCTGTATAGAACAAGTTAGCATGGGAATCGACCTTTCTCTTTGGATGTTGAGGTTCGAGTCTAATTGCACCGTGCTAATGTAGGCTACTATTAGTGTATTCAGAGATCAAACTGATTTTGTCATGCACTAAAATAATAGGCTAATACGTTCTAAGAATTACTAGTAGGTCATGTTTCTCAAAGGGAATTCAGAAATCGTAGAGAAAATGTAATTTATTTTTTGAAATTATTTTAGAAATTTTTCCAATTTGCCGCTCTAGGCTGCAGCCTACTTAGCCTATTTAGAAATACGGCCCTGTGCAGGTTGCCAAGATCTAAGAAATAACAGATGAAAAAAATCTCGATATTTTTGTGGTGCGGGCCCCTAGGCGCGCGCCTAGCTGGCCTGCCCTTGAATCCGGTACTGAATATAATCATTACGAATCAGTATTTCTCTAACAAAGCTCAATTGAACGAATAAATGGATACCGGAAATTTATATGAATCGATAATCAATAGAATTATTACATCATCACGATGAAATTATGATAATATATAGGCTATATTTGTTAGTGAAGAAAATAATATAATATATCAACATACCATGTTAATACTGAAATATACTGTAAATTATAAGTAAAAATCTCGTGAAATGAATTAAAATAATTCAAACTTGAAGTAAAGTTTTTCCATTTCAAGAAAATGGAGGGGTTTTCATTTAAGAATTAATTATTCAGGTTATTATAATAATAATTATTATTATCACATTAATAATTGTATTAATAATTAAAATTAACAGACAAAAAACTGTTTTAAGAATCTCCGCCCATGAACGTTTTATTAGGTAGGGTCTTAGGGTCTCCGGACCCCGCCATGTGCAAACTTTTCAATAAAACATTCAATTTCAAATCAGAAAGCTCAAATATCCTGATTTTAAATAAGTTGGAAAACTTGTCAATTTGAATGCCTTTTTATTTATTTCCATTTCCAGATTTTCCACTATTTTCTTTCAGCCGTGCGTCCCCTGGGATCTTGTGCCCAGGCAGCAGGCACTGTATTCTATACAATTCATGCAAAGCAGAAATTAGTCTACCGCTTGATACTTGAGGAATAATGTTTTCATTTTACCTTTACTCGCCCGACGAAGTTTTGTGATTGAAGCTTCTGTCTTTTTTCGGCTTGTTTTTTCCTCATAAGGTTTTGATGAACCGTCCTTCTTTCATTATATTCCACCGGAAAATTGTTTTTCACCTTATAGCCTACAAGAGTTTTCTCTTAGAGTGCTCTAGCCACTTGTCATCCTTATGTACAGTATTTAACAAAAAGCTCTGCACATTAGTATTTGAAAGATTTTTCCAAAATCTGAGACATTAAAATTTAGTTTGTCTACATTAAAGTTGAAAGAAAAAATATAAAACACTACAAACCGCGAAAATTAGTAATAACACTACAGTACTAAAATCTTTAAAACCACGTAGTACCATGTACACCGAACACAACCGCTCAATTCCACACTGGAACAATGACTGAATATGAGCATTGTGTAAAATTGAAGGACCAACTATTTTTACGACAAGTCGTCAACTATATTCTATATACTGAGAAGGAATAATTATAGATTACAGGAACCGATTAAAATCGATTTTGTTTATGTTTGTTTAGGTCTGAATTCTATTAAAAGTTTTGCGTGCATTCTGAGAAATGATCTGGCAAATATTGCTGAAGCATGGCTCCGTTTAGCTTGGCAGCAGTGATTATTTATAAACAGAAAGAATCGTTAGACATTTTTAACCCATAATAAGAATAACTTCATGGTTCTAAGGCCTACAACTGTCATAGATTATTCTATTATACAGTAATTCTATAGATATTAGTTGAATTATTCAAATGTAGAACACGTTTACATTTAAGTGAAACATCAAAAATAATAACTCCATTCTACTGTAATTAAATTACTCGTAATTTACCGATTCCCCCCCAAAATTTTCAATCTTATAATAAATTTTCAATATTATATTGAAAATCCCCCCGAAATTTCGGGCCGATGGCGCAAGTTGCGCCATCAATCCCCCCCGTGGGCGGCCCTGCAGGCTACTCAGTACGGTACTTACACCTTTAACAAATCAATAGTCCTATTGTTTGATGTTGAATTTATTCTCAAAATGTTAGAGGTGGTTGCGGTTGAATTGCTGTTTTTTTTTGTTCCTTACTGAGAGAGTAACCAAACCAAGGGAATTATAGCTGACACCAAAAAACAGCTAATATTGTCAATTAGAGGTGTGCTTCAGCTAGGCAAGCATAGATGATGTTTTTTTTTTAATTATTAAAAGCAATAGTAGATGCTTAACATCAACTGTTGGTAGGCTACATCAGCTGGGAAACTGCCCAACCTTTTGGCGATAGTGCTATACCATATGAGAGGGGTACTGGGACAAATGGAACATGAAAAACCACGAGGTTGTACCGGGAGGAGGAGATTGGTGGGATAATAATTTAAATAAGAACCAGTGTTCAGAGATAGAAGAGTATCTTGGTTGATGACATTTTAACAAGAGAACAATCTGTTGCTTACGTGCTCCTCTCCTTTGGAGATAAGAATGTTGGAAGCAGCTTGACGTTTCTCTTTTCGGCTCCTCAAACTATACCCTATTTTCTTGGTTTTTCTTATTCTATCAGTACGATTTTTTGTCATCACAATTGCTTAAGTGTAACAGTGTTAATTTTTGAAATTTCGTTGGAATCAGTTCTATATTATTAGTGTGATCAAAGAAATTAAATTTTTCAAACACGTCGAATTCACCACCGAATCTTCGTAGCAGCTCAAAAGGCCAGGCCACAAAAGATAAGGCCACGGGAGATAAGCGTCCGGCTTCGCCAGATAAGAGCCAACGGCCAAAGGCGGGCTCCTCATCTAAAGGAGTGGGCGGTAAGGCGGTGGGGAGGAAAAGCTCGAGAGGTGTTCTCGGCGTGCCTCTCTGATGACGATTTCCTCGTCAAGTTGGCGGATCGAGTTGCCGATAATCTTTTTGAACGGCTTGCTGACATCATCGCCGCTCGTTTCATCAAGGAGTTTGAGCCGCGATTGACGGCGTTGGAGGCGAGGGTGGAGTCACTCGAGTCTCAGATTGTCGCTGTGCGTGAGGACGTTGCGGCCCGTCAGGAGCTGCTCGAGAAGAAAATCGACGATCAAGAAGAGTGCCAGCGGCAGAACAGTGTCCGAATATTTGGTGTGGAGGAGGTCGATGGTGAAGATGTTACAGCCACTGTTACGCGCTTATGTCGTGATAGACTCCAGCTGAATATCGAACCAGTGCTGATTGACCGATGTCATCGCGTCGGCCGAGTTGTTGCTTTGCAACCCGGCGAGCTACAGCCTAGGCCGCGAGCCATCCTTGTCAAATTGATCAGCTATCAGACAAAACGTTCCGTAATCTCTGTGCGGCGGCAGCTGAAGGGCTCCTTCCATCCGCGACGACCTCACGCGGAAACGGATCATCTTATATCGCGAATTATGTGCGCGTGTAGGCCATGCTAATGTTTGGACAGTTGATGGAACTGTGAAGTGGAGAGAAGGTGACAAAGTGATGTCGTAATTTTTTTCTTTTTTCTCAAATGTTGTTCTGTTGTAACTTCGATGATACTTCACTAACTTATCTGATACGAATGTGGAACTGGAAATTTATCGAATAGTAATTCTATATACTGTATTCATTTTCATTTAAATCTTATTATTTTCTTTATAATTGCAATTTGATGATATCAAGTGTTAATTCGTCGTTCATGTAATGTAAATTATTCTTTAATTATCTTTCTATTGGCACGATTTTCACATTGCTAAAGAATTCATAGTTTTCCAGCGATATGTTGAATTTCTTTCAATCCATTTTTTTCATGTTAGCTCTATTATAACGTAATTAACAGGATAAGAATTTTATTTTAATGTATTTTATTAGAGCCGAAAAGCTTAGGCTTATTCATTACGCTCTATTAAGTTGCTTTTCAAGTCTAATATTTTCTGATTTCATCTCACTCAAAAAGGAAACTTTTATTATATTTCACATTTATGCTGTTTATAACTATTATTAATTATTTTTTTATATTATTAAATTCTGTATCATGTTTCTGATGTTGCCATAGGTCTCTTCAGACCTGGCAAAGGAGATTATATTCAATCAATCAATCTCCTTTCACGATTAAAGGGAGGAGGAGGGAATGAGGATGTCAGATAGGGAAGGAGTCGTTGATACAAAAACGGATCTTCCTTCAGTGCTCTTCTCATCTGTGTCCGACAGCTGGTTAATGATATCTGAGTGCTAATTCTTTCCACAACTCACTTTTATATATATATATATATTTATATGACAATCCCACATAGCACATGAACATATCAGATACGTATTAGATAAGTTCCATTGATACTTACAGTATGTATTGGATACGTAAATTTACATATCTAGTACTTATCTGATACGTGAAAATGTCCACTTTTGAGATACATATTATTTAGGTATTGATTATACATATCCGATATGTATCACCCTCATGTATTGGATATACATCTAATATGTAACTAACAAAAAAGAATTGCCAAAATACTTTGTTGATCAATGATATAAATATTATCAAATGATGATATTGATATTTGTAATTGTTGAAATAAAATCATAATAATCCAGTTAATCCCATTTGGAAAGACATAAAAAGGTGCATAAGAAACTTAACCTCAAAAAACTGAATGCAATCAATAGCCTACTTAGCATTGGATAAGATTCAAATCAATTCATAAATGAAACACAGATTCATATAATAAGTAATATATTATAATATTACATTCAAATAAACAAATATGTAATACATACTTTAAGGGTAACATTGATATGTACTTAATATGTATCGGATACTTTGTGTGCTATGTGGGATAATATTTCACGGTCTTTTTCTCTAGAACACTGACAATATAGGTGCAAAGAATCTCAGAAATTATTAATTCAACTCTTTTAAAAACCTCGCCTGATTCTTCCAATTTAATTGCCAGGTATCAACATGCTTTAAGCTGTGTAGGCTTAAATCCACTGGTGGCTCGTGCCCATGAAACAGGTGAAGTGCTGTACAGTGAAAGATACGGGCACTTCACCTATTTTGTGGGCACGAGCTGCCAGTGCTTAAATCTGATCTTGTTGTTCTTAGATACTATCACATTTCACAGCCAGTAAACTGATTGAGCTGGCATTTTTTAAACTTTGGTGGCAAGTTGCGTGAAAATCAAAACTAGGTCTAACTGCTGTAAAAGTATGATGTCATTCAACATAACCAATGGCGTCAATGGTTAACACAACGATAATGGCGTCATTTTACAATAGTGAAATCAATGAGATTTTCATGAATTTGGATGTGTGTGTTCATTCAAGTTAGTACCTACTCAACTACCTAATTAATTATTTTACATTTTATTTCATCATTACATTTCAATATGGAGTTGATCATTCAACAAATTCAATTTTTTTAAAATAAAAATGATATTTACAAAAATTTTCTCAAAGAAATTACGGCCTCATTTTTTTACGTAATTAGTAAATGGTTTATCTACAGGCTGTTATACTGGCAATATACGAAGAAGATTGATGTGGCAAGTAAAGTAGATTACCTGCTACTTTCTATTTTAAATGGTAGCTTATTTAATAGAAAATTAATTGTAGATTGTATGGGAAAAGAATAGAATTTTTTAGCTATAATTCAATAAGCCTGTATGTTTTTCAAAACATTTCCATTCTCAAGAGATTATTTATTCTTATCAACTCAAAAATTTAAAGAAATTAGAATTAGCTAAGTTTGATATATCTAATAATAGGAAACAGCAAAACTGGTATAAAATGAAAAAGTAACTTTATCCAATTGAATTGATATTATATTGGTAGGCTTGTGAAGAACATTGGTGAAGAAAAGCTGGTAACATATCATAGCAATAAGGTAAGTTTATTAATTCATATTGAAAATAATAAAAACTCCTTATTTGATACTATTGATAGTTTTATTTATTTATTTATTTTATTTATTATAAACATTTTACTCCCTTTATAATAAAAGAAGAAACGTGTAGGCCCATTTAACATTGAATAATAATTTAAATTGCTTTACGTTTTTGGCATAGTGGTAGTGGCAAGGCAGGATAATCTTTTAAAAGTTTGGAAACCCATACGAAGTAAGATTCATTCAATAACTTTCTATTAATCCTCAAACAATTTATCAAAAAAAGCTCAATATTGGTGTATAGATTATGGTAGCAATTCATATTTAATACACTAAATAATTATTCCAAAAATTTATATTAAGCTATATATTTTGTAATTTTAATACTGATATAGTTATTGCACCAGAAAATTAAATTCTGCTTACTATGATTGCCATGAAAGGTCTTAATGTTTATTTTCAAAATGATGCATCAAACAAGATACATAATTATTAACACATAGGTACCTACCATAATAGGCATAGGCCTTCTGGTATGATATAATAGGCTATTCAATATGATCTGTACCAAATTGGACAATCAATTTAGAAAGTTGAAGTATCAATTTTAGTGCTTGAATAATAATGATACAAGAAGAAGGTATTTCATTGATAAAAATTTATAATACAGAGTGTCTAGCAATTTGCATTAATGAAATTCAAGACTTTTTCCCGACTTTTTTCAATACCGTACAAAGTTGGAGTTTCTCTATGCTTTTTTAACGTTTTTAAACGTGATATGATATGACTTTATGTCTAAAAAATACCACCCTATGTATTAAAATAGGGTACCGTATATTTTAAAGCATACCATTAACTTTTTTTTATGTTTACATATAATACGGTGCAATTATAGACTCGAACCTCTATGTAATCAATTTTTATAACTAGTATTACGGTGCAATTAGTTAAAAAAAGACCGAACCTCAATATCAAAAGAGAAAGGACGATTCATACGCCAACTTGTTCTATACAACTTCTTTATGGTTTGGTAAAAAGTTACACCCTTTTGAGCATCGGGTTTTGGGGGAAGGGGGATTGAAAGGTGCGAAATTTCAGTTTTTCGTGAGTTGATGTCGAACAAAGCGTCGGACGAAAAAATTTCATGTTTTGGATGTTTTTTCTAGAGAATAAAATTTGGAAGAGATTGAGACCAATTACAACTCTGTATCATCAACCGTTTTCAAATAACTATTTCTTGAAAACTCAATAATTTTTTCACAGGAATTATTCCATTTTTTAAAAGTTTGTAACTTTGAATTGATAACACTTGCATCCTTATTTCAAAATCCCTCTCGGCGAAATTAATTTCTCTTCAATTTGAGACCAAATTCACTCTTCTATGATCGGTGGTTCATGTGCTACAGCAATTTTAGAAAACCCTTACACCCCCAAAAACCACTAAAATTACATTTTATAAAACGAAAAACATACTAAAAATATTAGGATTTGCTCATACTTCTAGATTTCTTCTTTTAAACCCCTAAAGTGCCATAAATATTGTTCGCACGACCAATAATATCATTTAATTCATGGGGATTCGGTCAAAAGCATCCTTTTATTTTTAAACTATATATCTATAAAAGCGAAATGGCACTGACTGACTGACTGACTGATTCATTCATCACCAGAACTAAAAATCCACTGAACCGAATGCGTTCAAATTTGGCAGGCATGTTCAGTTGGACGTTTAGAAGCGCGCTAAGATCGGATTTTAGAAAGTTTCCAAGGATACGCAAACTATTAAAGTTTTTCTATAGTTTTTCAGCGTTTTCTCAATTTTTTCGAGAACCAATCGGTAGAAAATGTTGATATTTGGTAGGCAGGTTCAGATATAAGGTCTAGAGATTTTGTGTTAAAATATTTTTGAATGCCGTTCAAGATTACGCCACTTATCAGTATTTTTTAAACTCTAGATGTATTGTGGGTTGCATATCTTCCGCCTTGATACGCCCAATTCTTACTGAAAATTCAATGGTTCAGCGAGATTATAGATGAGCTAATTTGGAAGATATTGAATCAAGTTTCAAACAATGTCCGATATACTTCCCAAGGTTACGCTCAATATTAGCGTTTTACTATTTCTCGGAGCTTTTCTTGGATTATTGAGAATAAATAGGTAGAAAATGTTGAAATTTGATAAACAGGTCCAGATAAGGTCTACAAATGCTGTGTTCAATGAATTTTGAATCCCACGCTCTTCTCATTTCTGTGTCCGACAGCTGGTTAATGATATCTGAGTGCCAAAAAAAGAAATGCTCTCAATGAATATTATTATCTTTCCACAACTCACTGTGACAATATTTTACGGTCTTTTTCTCTATAGAGCACTCTGACAAGTGACAAAAGAGGTGCAAAGAGTCTCAGAAATGATTAATTCTACTCTCTTGAAAACCTTGCCTGATTCTTCCAATTTAATTGCCAGGTTTCAACATGCTTTAAGCTGTGTAGGCTTAAACCTGATCTTGTGGTTCTTGAATAGGCCTAATGTCACCTTCCATAGCCAGTAAACTGATTGAGTTGGATTTTTATAAACTTTGGTGGCAAGTTGCGTGAAATTCAAAACTAGGTTTAACTGCTGTAAAATGGTGTCATTTAGAATAACCGATGAAAGAGAGTGACGTCATTTTACAATAGTGAAATCAATGAGATTTTCATGAATTGGGATGTGTGTGTTCATTTTTGTTGGTACCTACTCAACTACCGAATTATTTTAGATTTTATTTCATCATTGGAGTTCAATATGGAGTTGACAATTCAACAAATTCTTTTTTTTTTTAATAAAGATGATATTTACAAATATTTTCTCAAAGAAACAACGGCCTCATTTTTTTATGTACCTAATTAGTAAATGGTTTATCTATAGGCTGTTATACTGGCAATATATGAAGAAGATTGATGTGGCAAATAAAGTAGATTACCTGCTACTTTCAATTTAAAATGGTAGCTTATTTAACAGAAAATAAACTGTGGATTGTATGGGAAAAGAATAGAATAGTTATTTGTGTAACTATAGTGCGTGAAGTGAAGGATTGCTGCACAAGTGAAACAGTTTTTTTCATGAGCCAAAGGCAAGTGAAAAACGTTTCTCGAGTGCAGCAATAAAACTTTATGCTCTAGTTACACATTAAATTTTTCCTACAGTTACCATTGGGCCTATGTGAAAAGTAGGAAAAAGTTTCAAATGTGTTTTTTAGTGTAATTTCAAGTATTTTTTATTGCAATCTCCTCAATTTATTCTGCTTTTGAAATCAATATAAGAATCATGTAAAGTACCATCATCTCACAATATTTACAAATCCAAGATGGCGGAAATCTTGAGTTGGAACTTTCAATTTTAGAAGCCTACAATGTCCAATGTCATCTATTATCAAATAATTACTTTTATTTGAGTAATATGAAGTAATATAATTCAAACATTTCATCTATTCTATGTATCACAGTGACTATAGAATAATAAATTATTGTACTCACTGTACTTAATGGCTTTTGGGCCAGTATTGGTCCCAGACGGGCTGGGGCCGTTTTCCCATTGTGCCGGGGTGTCTTCTTGGCTTGGACAGGCTGTATAGTAGAGTGAATTTGAAATTGGCAATCAGCTGGTAGGCCTAGGCCCTTCATGGGCTGTTGAGCCAGACATACACACATACATACTCACTGTAATATTTACCAGTAAGTTATGAGCTAAAATCAGTATAAACTACTTTTTGAGACCTTGAAATATTCTGGGTAACTGATAAGTGTGAAACGCCCTTTCATACCTTTATGGTTATAAATAATCATATTTACTAGAATTCAGCGCAAATTAGACTTTTTAAACATTATTTAATGTGACTGGAAGGGATTTAGAATCTTCTAGTTCACAATTAATCGAACTCGTGGTTTTATTTTCATTGAAATGATAGCCTATATAACTCAATAGTGCTATGAATAACGTACTTTCATGTAAAGTACTGTATATTATTCATTCTGGGAAAATTTTGCTGCTTCAAATCACTTGAGACAAAATATCTCATCAGTTCTAGCAGGTAGGCATTTGATTGATGCAACCCGCGAGTGATTAGGCTATCTATAGCATAACAGCTAACTGCTTCTATGTTAAAATTATGCAAGGTTACAATCGTATTGATTATGATTCTCAGGACTTTACAGGCCCGTTCCTTGGGTGGCTGGCGCCCTGGGCAAATGATCTACTGGCGCCCCCTTCCTAGATTTGCATGGTTGCTATTTTGACTAGGATGCATTCCATGTGACAGCAGAAGATGCTACGCGGATGCACTGGTACCAGCTGTTGTACCCAACAGTAATGCCTATATATAGTCCATTTACAATGGCTTGAGACGAGATAAACAAAAGCTCTGCATATGTGTGTGTGCACTGGAGTAGCTTCATTTTAGCCACGACATAAACAAGTCACAGAAATGCCAAAATCCCGAATTTTACACATAAACTTTCACTATAATTGTTTGTTCATTTTAGGTTCATGCAGTCAAGAGACAACCGAAACAAGCAATTTCCCAATGTGTATCTATATTAAAGATTACTTAGAGATACTTTTTCTGGATTGCCTACTACAAAATTCGGGATTTATGCATTGCTGTGTCTTGTTTACATCGTGGCTAAAATGAAGCCACTCCAATCGCACACATACACATGCAGAGCCTTTGTTTATCTCGTCTCAAGCCATTGTGAATGGACTATAGGCATTAGTTACGCAAGTACCGCCAAAAGCATATTAACTGATTGCGGTATTGCCAGATCTGATATTATTATTATCATATTTAAACATATGAACAATAATGCTTCATATTAACTTTTCATTATTATGTTTATTACTATTTTTATTTTATTTAGGCTTCTTGTTCTGTTATACAGAGTGTTTCAGGAGGAAAGTGCAATAGGTACTTCTCAGACTGATTCCTTACCCACAGTAGAGCAAAAAATCCATTGGACATAGCACAAGAAAGCTTTGTTTCTGAGATAACAATGGCGGAAAATTGACATTTTTAAAATTTTTCAGAGGCTTTATTCAGGTTTGAAAATGGTCAATTCCTACGTAAAATTCAGCTGAGGAATTCAATTAAACTAGTTAGAAGTTTGTAACTTCAACTGTTATTGAGATAATAGATAAAATATCCTAAAACGGCCACTTTCCAACAATTAAGGGTTATGACTGAATATGAAATCATAAATTTGTATTTCTAATAGATGGAAGTTGAAGAGAGTCCAAATATTAGAAATGGTGATCAAAAATAGCAAAATCGCGACCAAACACAGATTTTCCTCTTGTCCTATTTTTTCTTTTTTTCGATTTTTGATCGATATTTTTGAGATTTGGGTAGGATTTATACAATCGCCGCCATCGAACTTCATCTTTAGAACTGGTTTCTCTTCAACTTCTATCTATCAAAAATAAAAATTTATGATTTCATATTCATTTATAACATTTAATTGTTAGCATTAAACGCTTAAAGTGTTTTTTAGCATATTTTCCCAATTAAATCAATAACTGTTGGAGCTACAAACTTCAACCTGGTTTCATTGAATTACTCAGCTAATTTAACATGGGAATTGATTCAGACCTGAATAAAGCCTCTATAAAATTTAAAAATGAAATCTTTTTTAAAATTTAAACTTTTCGCCATTGTTATCTCAGCAACAAAGCGTTTTTGGGGGTATCTCCAATGGAACTTTTTGCTCCACTTGGGGTAAGAATCAGCCTGAGAAGTATTGCACATTCCTCCTGGAACACTCTCTTTATGTAGCATATTATTAAAAAAATTCATGTCACATATTTTTTAGTAGCTAATTTGTTTCTATAATTTACTATTTTATTTTAATAAAATATAATTTTATTTGCCATTTACACAAATATTATTTTATTTAATTACGCAATTGCACCCCCAAAAATTTGGCGCCCTAGGCATTTGCCCAGTCTGCCCATTTATAGGAATGGGCCTGGGACTTTATCATGCTTTTATGCAAAATTATTTAGTCATCGGCTGTCACCTGCATCTGCATTGCATAACAGAAGCCTACTTTATGAATTAAGTGCAAGGTTTGAAGCTGAACCAGCCAACAATTAGACTGAATTGAACTAAAGCTGTAATTTAATGATAGTATTAAATTAGAATGTTGCATTTACTATGAATTCTATATCATGCTTTCAACCACTTTTCATTATATATTAACTTAAATATGTGGTAGTTAAAGTAGTCAGATCATATAAATGTGATCTGAGTTCGTTTTATTTTACCCTACAGTATTTTCAAAATTCCAGTAACTATGGCGCCAGTCTTCTTCAAAGTTGTAACTTATGTATTAAGTTACTTTCACATTGAAAAAATTATAATAATGCATTACGCCACTGAATTCTGATAGCTTAAATTGAGTCAACTACTGTATGAAACAGATTCAAGATCAACAAACAACAACCATCAATCATCTTACCGTATTCAAACAATTCAAGCTCTGGTTTTATAACCAATAACAATGAAAGGTATGATAACATAAATCCCTACTCTCATAATTATTATAAAAGCTTTGAGAATAAATTGACCTTTTATCACGGTAACTTACTTACAGTATTGATGTAAACAATAAGCTAACCTAAAAAATTCAGTGAGATGTCTGACAGAAGGTCTGGCTGGGTTACTACCTTTTGGTCGAAATTCCAACTTGCCGCTACCAGCTGATCGACTCCCGTTTGGTCGACAGCCAGTGCTGCCACCTTAATCTTGAATTCCAAATACGGATGATGTACTTACTATTTCGTGTTGTTAGGTTAAGAATCTGGAGTGCATAACAATTTTTTCGCCACACTGGTATGAAATGGACTGTTTTACATGCTTTATACGGAGGCCGAAAACGCTCGTTTTCAGGCGAGGTCGCCAGCAACTCGCCGGGAAAATGCGTTTTTCGGCCCTAGGGCGGTAAAATAACCTTGAATGTCAGCTGACTGAAGGTCATTGTCAACTTAAGGGTTAGTCGATCAATAGGTAGCATCCCGGTTTGATTGCATTAAATGTCAGCTGTTTTGGGAGTCAATGTCGACTTATTGGTATTTCAATGTGAAGGTAGTCTCTCATCTGTTATTTTGATTGTCAAGATCCCTTGTCAAGAGAACTGAACGTTGAAAGTTTTCAAATTAATCAGTAGTTGAATAATAAAGGAAAACTGCTTCAATAAATAATACTTCAACTTTGATAAGATTAAAAATGTTTGTATTGATTAACTGTTGAATAATGATGAACGTGAAATCCATGTTTGAACAAAATTATTGTTGTCAGACTCTGTGTTACTTCATCTAGCAGGTAAGCCAGCGCCATCTAGCGGCTGATAATGCAACTAGACAAAGCTTCTCTGTTAGCCAATATCTGTCGAAAATCAACAACTTTGAATTGATATTGTATAATTTAGGATGATCGTACAAAAATTATCTTGGGCTTAAACGTTTCTGAACTAATAAAATCGAATACACTGATAGTTATGAAGTAATATTCAGTCACTAAATCAATAAACTTTTGACGCGAAGTTCCAATAGCAAGCAGATGGCACCTACTCCAAATTCAGCATAGGGGAAGATAGCATAATAAGGCTACTGGTCTAGCTGTTCATGGAAATGATTAACTGATAATTTTGTTTTGTTTTCATTGATGTTGTGTGCCGAAAAATAAAGTTCGACACCACGGGTCAAAAATGTAATATTCCGTCTCTCAATCTTTTCTAGTCCTTGGCCTACGGCCTTGGACTTGAAAACCGATTTCGAGCCAGAAAACGCACATTTTCGGCCCTAGGTACGAAATATACTATTAGGCAAGCTAATTTTACTTTAGGCACGTTAACTATCACTAGTTCAAGAATGGACCGTTTTACACACGATTTTCAGTGCAAAAATTGCAATTTTACAGGTATCTGTAGGAAAAGTAACTTATCCAATTGAATTGATATTATATTAGTAGGCCTATGGAGAACATTGGTGAAGAAAAGCTGGTAACGTATCATATAGCAATAAGGTAAGTTTTTTAATTCATATTGAAAATAATTTAAACTCCTTATTTGATACAGATAGTTTTATTTATTTATTTTCCTTGAGACAATTATGGATGCCATACACTGTGGATTATTCATACTTGCTCCAAAATATATTTTTAATAAACATTAATTAAGGAAGTAAACATTTTACTTCCTTTATAATAAAAGAAAAAACGTGTAGGCCTATTTAACATTGAATAATAATTTAAATTGCTTTACATTTTTGGCATAGTGGTAGTGGCAAGGCACAATAATCTTTTAAAAGTTTGGAAACCCATACAAAGTAAGATTCATTCAATAACTTTTTATTAATCCTCAAACAATTTATTCAAAAAAAGCTAAATATTGGTGTATGGATTATGGTAATTCATATTTTATACACTAAATAATTATTCCAAAAATTTTTATTAATAAGCTATAACTTATATTTTGTAATTTTAATATTGATATATTTATTGAACCAGAAAATTCTTAATATGATTGTCATGAAAGGTCTTAATATTTATTTTCCAAATGATGCATCAAACAAGATAAGGTACATAATAATTAACACATAGGTGCCTACAATAATAGCAGAGGCAAGGCGTCTGGTCATGTTTGGATTTGCCAATGACTAGACAGAAATCAATATATAATGTGTAGGAATTATCAAGTTGAAAATATTAAAAATAAATACAAAGAAGTGAAGAAATCAAAGCTTCTTTGAAGCTTGCCAAGTTTGAATAGAGTGAACTACTCCATCATCAGTTCCATTCGTTCAATATGCTCAACAGTGAGCGATTCCAGTAATGCTTTTTAGCGTTTGTTACCACCACTCTTCTGCATCCACTCTCCCACTCCCTCCCGCAAATGATGGATGGAGTATACGGACAAAAAAATCGCTATTTTCTGCAATTCCACCATCTCTGACAACAAATTCTCTGCACTCTGCGCTCAATAAAGTTTTGCAAACTTAAATCATATGATGTTTATTATATTGTACTAGTATTTGGCCTCTTGTACAATTAATGATATGATAAATAACTATGGTTAACTAAGATAAGGAATAATTTGTCATTGAATAAATAAATCAATATCATTTGGCTAGGTAATCATCAAATTATAATTGGTTTCTCAGAGATCTATTTCAATTCTTAATTTCTATTTCAATTAGCATATTGATTTGAATAATACCGTATTTAATTTATCCAATAATTTATTAATTTCCAGTTTTTTGTGTTCTTCATCTTGTATTATCTTTAGTAATTAGACTAGTTATAATAAAGCTTGATAAATAATTGTCTAAAATGGAACATTATTATCTTTTGGGTGTGGGAGGGGCGTGAGATAGATGGGGGTGCAGAACTAAATTTTTCCTAGAGATGACCAAGCCAAAAAGTCATGCCTCGCCCCTGAATAATAGTTATATAGGCCTACTGGTATAATATAACAGGCTATAAAATATGATCTGTACCAAATTAGACAATCACTTTAGAATTGTGCTTGAATAATTGTGCTAGTGCTTGAATAATTATGATACAAGAAGAAGGTATTTCATTGATAATAATTTATAATAGACCTACTCAATACTTCCAGATCTCCTGTGCCAAAAATTTCTTGTTCTTGTAGTCTTTCATTGCTTGTGTAGCCTACCCTTCTCAATTGAATATTGCCTATCATGTAGGGAGTGAATTGAAACACATAAACTACATTATTATATCACTCAACAAGAATATACTGTTGCTGTTAATAAGTTATACAATATTTATGTTCCACTGCCTTATTTCTAACATTTTGAGAATAAATTCAACATCAAACAATAGGACTATTGATTTGTTAAAGGTGTACTGAGTAGCCTGAATAATTAAATAATGAAATTTTCTTTATGATTTGATCAATTTAGAGCTCAATGTATTAATATAACTGAAAATCAATTCTATATTATCCAGATCCACGTAAACTAATCAATAATTATTGTTAGAATATCTTCAAAATTGGCAGTAATTTTTTGAATCTGTTAGCCTACCAACAGTTAATTAATTGACTCAACACAACAAGTTCTTGAATAATAACTGAGGCAACCTTCCAGAATCTATTTCATTAATAACCTCAAAATATTTGAAATGGAATAAAATAGATCCATCTCAATCAATAAATCTCAAATGAATAATGAATAATATATTTTTCTTCTTGCTTACATTTGGTTGATTTTATTGTAATCATGGCATTATTACTGTGTTGGTAGAAGAATGTCAAGTGATTTACCACGTGGTGAAGAGGTCACGTGGTTTGTCGCCGCTGTGTCGTGTCGCTCTTTTGGTTTGTCGCCGTTTTGGTTTCAAGCTTTATTGGTTATCCCCACCACAAAGCTTTGCTCAAGCTAAAGTCACGTGATTTGTCGACGCTGTGTCGTGTCGACCTTTTGGTTTGTCGCCGCTGTGTCGTGTCGACCTTTTGGTTTTTGCGCCCTCGCCCTTAAGATAGCCACCCTCCGGTTCTGCGTTGGTTGACCCATTCCGGGCCATTCCGTTTTGATTTTGAGGATAGAGGTTGAGACATGAGATTTCAGTTAATTGTTCCTTCAGTGTTTTGCAATTTTTGGATTTGGAATTCAGGCCTAGTGACAGTATAGTGACAATATAGTATACACAAATTTTACCAATTTAAGGCTTATCGTTCATAAAGTTGAATAACATTTTTCATTCTACTTATTTGGGAGGTAGTAGCCTATCCTGCAAATCAATTTAAAGTGTTGTTTTCCATGAAGATGATGATCAAAGTCACAGGTAAAAGCTAAAAGTAATGTTTATCAAAGTAGTACAAATAATTAGTGCTAAAGTAGTACTTATTAAAATTTCCATAATCATTTTGATTTTAATCGCGCCATATAAAGAGATATAGAGTTTGAGTAGTTGGACGGAATTTTATTTTCTATTTGGCTAGGCCTATTCGAAGATCGTTTGCATTCCATAAAACAGTGTTGAATGTGTAAGCGCAATACTTACTTTTCGTTATTATCATAGACTAGGCTACTCATCTGTCGTTAATTTCAATCATCATGGACATGAAAAACGATAACAGTGTCTTATGTTAATAGGTAGTCCACCCCAGGCCCGGACTGGCGCCCCAGGGTGCGCCCTCGAATAACTTATAGAATCGAAATATGCTCCAGATAATTTATTGAGATACAAATTCGATCTTAAAATTCCTTCAGAGAATATAGAAATAGTAAAATGAAAGGATAAGCTATAAATTTTATTCACAAAGTGAGAAACTGAATCACCTCGTTTTATTCTTGGTAGCGTATTGTCAATTTGCCTGTCGCTCGAGGGCGCCCAAAATCTCAGGCTGGGATCGCACAAATTCTCTAAGAAGCGCCCCATCCATGAGACAAAATTTAAATTGAAATGAATGGAGTAGGTAGATCATTTTCAATCCGTCAAAAAATCAGCTGATATCGTGAATTTGTCGTCTGAACCAATTTACATAGACATATAACCTACATCTTAAACCTTCATCATTCATCATCACTCATTCATCCTTTGCTTAAAATACTTGGAAACCAAGTCGCAATTGTAAAGAAAGAATAAAGAATCCTAAATTACCGCTAAAATAATCCAAAATCCGCTTTTTTTGTTTCTCATTTTTTCTAATTTCAACTTTTAACATTTCGAGGCTGCCTTTAGGCCATAAGGCTGAGGCCGCACTGCCGGTGGGTAGAGCCTGGAGGGTGGAGGGTAGTTGGTAAATCTATAGAACATACACACCATCCACAGTAATACATCGTATGAATGGTATGACGTCATTCTGTTTTTTGAGGTTATGTTAAGGAGCTATAAACACTAGTGTTTCTAGAGCCCTAGGTTATGTTGTCCATATTTAAGAATTTCAAGATGGCGGCTGAACACATACCATTCATACGATGTATTACTGTGGATGGTGTGTATGTTCTATAGATTTACCAACTACCCTCCACCCACTAGGCTCTACCCACCGGCAGTGCGGCCTCAGCCTAAGGGTACTTTGGTGTCTAATCTCATGCAAAGTAAGAAATTGAATGCAACCAGTTAGGAGTTTGTGACTTTGATGATTATTGAGATAACAAGCAAAAAAAGATGAAGAAAACTCAATTTTATAACTTCAAAGAAATAGAATAGACTAGGATGTTCTTAACGTGTTTCAAACTAGGTGATATTGTTGAAAATTTGATTCTAAAGAAAAAATGTTCAGTAGGTAGGCCTAATATTTGTTTTTGTCTTGAACGCATCCAAACCTACCAAATCAGTATTTGAAGAACACAAAACAGACAAGAAGGCGTTTTTAAAAAGATTGAGGGTTGATTAATAATAATATTATAAAACCTTCACTTTGGGGAGCTCTTTGGAGGGAGTGATAACACGCCGGTCTGATAACCAAAGGTTCAGAGGTTCGATCCTCAGCCAGGGAACAGTTTCTTAACCACAGCACAATCACATAAATACCACCACCTTGTCTTTCAAAGGAGACGAAAAGCCGTCGGTCTGCCTAAAAATTAGTTGTCATCTCTCATCATCATCTCTCTGATTACTCATGCACAGGGCAAAGAACCCATGGGGGCATCGCCCTCAGAAAAAATATCAGAAGCTAGCAGGACCTCATCATCACAAAAGGTGTTGTCAGTTGATGTTGATTGTGCTGTATACAGAATGTTTAAAATCGTAAAATTGCTTCTCTTCAATTTTTTATAGCCAATTAGACGGCTTGTTGAATTTGGAGGCGTGAATACGATAGAATCACCTCCTCTTGTTAGTTTTTCTCGTTATTTTCAAACTTTTCCGGCTCGGAAGAGTGTAATAATTTGATGATCAATTTAATTGAGAATTCAACAAAAACCTATTCAGAGAAAATGATCAACCCAAAAAAATTAGGGTTCTCAGTTCAATGTAACAAAGTTGAATTCGAAAAATGAATGATGAAAATATTTGTATCAATAATACTGTCTTATAGAAACAAATAGAAGATAATTAAAGCACGTTGCTTAGAATTCTTTAAGAATTAGAAGTAGTGTATACTACTAGATGAATTAATTCTAAGTAAAATTTCCTTATTCTATCCATTTGAAATTTCATTTTTTCCATTTCCCGAATGTACTGAATACATTTCAACAAAAAATTATTTCCTCTGCTTGCAAATTCTCATTATTGGTTTAAGAGAATGCTTTTTATGTGAATCAATATAAATCAATCTGAAGTTCAATTTTATCATTAAATTCAGAACAGAATCTCTTATTATATAATAAAAAAATTATTTTCAAGCTTTCAAACATTATAGAGTTATTTTCAAAGTTTACATTTAGATTTATTTCAGGTTCATACACCCCCACCCCCACCAGAGGATGCGCCCTTTCATAAGTGAAAGGCAGCGCCCTTCTAGGGGTCCCAGTCTGTCCCTGGTCCACCCCTACCGTAAACATTCATGCTTATACAGAAACAGTCACATTTTTTGTTGCAATTGATTAACAATTAAGTAATATGATGAAAAAAAATTAGCCGTCTCTAGCTCACCATTATTTTTTTCAAATAATTCATTTTTTCCTAACCTCACATTGTATGATAAGCTTTATAGTCTACACTTCGAAATTATTCTATTCAAAGTATTATCTTTTATTAGCTTCAACTGTAGTGAAATCTCTGGTGAATGCAGAGTGGAGCACTCTTTCAGGGAGGCAACCACATACCACAATACAACATTGACATTGTCATTCTACTTACCTATCTAGCATAGGTTAGGTAACCCTCAAAGGTTAAAATGGGCGGCCACCGCAGCATCGACACCACCATTTGCTATAAAAGTGGAGTTTACCGGCCACCCTTCTAAAAGTCAAATTTCCGGTTGCAATTGATTAAGTATGGTCTACTGATGATGAAATAAAAAAAATAGCCATTGCTGTCCATTAGTTTTGAAATAAATGATGTTTAAAGTTTGTTCTGCAGGGCTATAATTTAACCTTAACTCAGCTTCAACTAACATAACCTGAGCTTTAACTAACCTAATCTGAGCTCAAATAACTTAACCTGAGGTTAGACTAACCAATCACAATTTTCAGCTAACCAAACCTAAGTTTCAGCTAACCTACCCTAAGATACAGCTAACCTACCCTAAGCTTCAGCTAACCTAACCTAAGCTTCAACTAACCTAACCCAAGCTCTAACTAACCTAACCTCTAACTAACCCAACCTAAGCTTCACCAAACCTAAGCTTTAACTAACCTAACCTAAGCTTCAACTAACCTAACCTAAGCTTCAGCTAACCCAACTTAAGCTTCAACTAACTTGCTCCTAAGCCTAAACCTAAGCTCCAACTAACCTAACCTAAGCTCTGACTAACCTCACCTCAAACTAACCTAAGCTTCAACTAACCCAACCTAAGCTTCAGCTAACCTAACCCAAGCTCCAACTAACCTAACCTAACCTACTAACTCACCTAACCTAAGCTCCAACTATTTCAACCTGAGCTTCAACTAACCTAACAGAAGCTTAAACCAAAGACAATGTATTATTATAGACTGCCAACGTAGGGTGCGATTTTGGTCGTTATTGCACCAACCGTTAGGATTTCTCAGGAGTGCTCGCGTCGACCGCTAGAAATCCTAGCGCCACTGTCAAATTCACCAACAGCATTGCCACTTCATGCGCGCTGAGAGCGAAGACAGAGAGAATTGCCGAGTGAGAGAGTGAGAAAGCTAGAGAGCCTACTCTAGAATTTCATTTGCTTTCTGTCTTCTGTCTCCTGCAATCAATTTGCTCAAGGCGTCACGTGTCACACTACTATATGGCATGTATAGTAAAGAATATGGGTTGCATTTGGATTCTCTCTCATCTTTATGTGTGTGCTTTACACATTTACATCTTTATGTATTGTATTTCTTGAGCAAAACGCTTGATTAGATTAAATGAGTTCTTTTTCCTTCTTTAATATGCAAGGTTTTTTGAAATATAACATTTTGAATAAAATGATGAATGATGATCTGTAATGACATATTCATGTTTGTGAATGAATGAATAATTTCAAGTTTCTTGCCATATATTATGCATAGAAAATGTTAAATATTCTGTGAAAACATGGTAGGAGTTTATCATAATAAATTGTTTAACTTATTTAAGTCTCGAATATTGTAAAACTCACCCTGTAAAAGTAATATATTTATTAACAGGCAAGAAAAGCAAGCCTACTGGCTAGTTTCATACAGCTCTCAATTGATTTCTTTTCTTGCAAAAAATACACAATCAAATAAGATTTTATCCAGTTGTGGATTTTATTCTCGCTTCAATAAAAAAATATCAACATTCGTGATAAAGCTATGAGATGAGATGGAAATATGATCCAGTATTTTCATCTAAAATCATATAATATATTACGATCTAATAGCGGCCTAAAAAAATAAAGCTAAGCAAAAAATAATAATTTTCCACATAAAAGTACTCATAGCATTTCCCTTTATCAAAGTCAGGTTTTCATAAGTGACATAAGAATAAGAGTATGGAAAATCAGTATTATAGAACACTGTAATTTATTCTACTATCAACAATATTGGAGAAGTTGAAAAGATAGTGCCAGATACTACTCTACCACTAATTCTACTCATGAAAACACCACTTACTTGGTAATTGTTCATATTGATAACTTCATATTTTATTGTAAATTTTATTGTAATTTCAACTTATTACGGTACTGGATTCATTAACTCTTGTAAAATCTCTTGATATTCGTAACCGGATTGCTCATTGCTATTAGAGACAGATTTCAGCGGAGCTTGAAATGGAGAAGAATAATGGTAATCAAGAATAATGGTAACTTATAGTTTGATAATATGATAACGGTTTGATACGAGAAATCAAATTTTGAAATGTAGTTTCAGTCAATAATCAAACTTTACTATTTCCAACATAAATGCTTGAAATGAATACTACAGATTCGAAAAACGTGTCCCCCTACTTAAATCAGAAAAACTAGCAGTCCAATTTTGGACTGTATCATTTTATAAATTTGAAAGATAGAATAGCACAAGAATTACCTTAGTATTTTATCTCTCAATGTCAGTGTCATTTGTAACATAAATGAATAAAATAAAATAAATCAGAAACCAATATTGTTATGAAGGGTGATGATACAAAAAGATGCTCATTATTTCTTTTTAAATTTTCAATAAACACAATAATTTTTGAAATATTATTTTTTTAAAATTAATGTCAATTGAAATTGATTGTGAATGTTACATGCAAATGTCGTAATGAAAAATTCTATGACACTTCATCCACTGGCATTATATTACTAGTATTAGATTATGATTAAAGTTGAGCTGACTCTAATAGAGCTGGCACTTATAGAGCTGACAATAATATTCAACGACTGGGAAAAAGCTTGTGCAAACTTTAGCATGAATTCTAACTTTTTGAAATATTGATACAGATATCAGAATCTCAACTAGCCTTGTACATAATTTTTGTTTTATGAGTGAGTATAATACATTACAATGTACCGTACTCAATATTGGTATTAAACTATGTAATCATACTAATGAGAATGATACCATTTACAAATTCAAATATTTCAATAAAAAATTACATCCAAAATCAATTTAAATATTGAAAAAGCAATCGATATTCATCTCAAACTCAAATCATTAATCAAAATAAAAGTTTTCCTCCAACTCCAAGTAATCAATACCATCATTTAAATAGTTATTTGTGCATCTAGGGACTAAAGGGAAACTTTTTCTCCCTGAGGGGAAACTATTGTTGCCCAAGGCGTAGCCGAGGGCGACAATTTCCCTGAGGGAGAAAAAGTACTTTAGTCCCGTGATGCACACAACATTTTTCCTCCACCTACATTAATTAGCTATTGATAGGAATATATAGTGTCCCAAAATTAAAGTGCCAAACTCTGGGAATAAATTTTATGGCTCAAAATAAAGAAAAATCACGATTAATCTTCTTTAAAAAAGCAATTTGTTCATCAGATATCCGCCTTTCTGCATTTTTTACAAAATAATTTTCATCTTCAAATTCTTTTAACCGATCTTTATTAAACTCTGCAAGTATATTCATATAAAAGAAATCAGCTGTAAAATAAATCCAACTTGGTTCAATCTGAAATCTCAAAACTAGGAAGTACGGTAGGTAGCTGCTACTTCCCAATTTATAATTTTTGTAACTACAAACTAAACAAAACTGGTGAAATAAAAGTATGACAAATGGAATGACTGGCAAGTCAACTAATATAGTAACAATAAAAGGGAAGGAAATAAGTTGATATTGCTTCCAGTTTTTAAGTAATGATACTGATAATAAAAAAAAGTTATGAGAAACTAGATTGAGCAATGAAACTTCTATTTCAATTTTTGATTAGGCTAATATGTAGAACTAAAGCCTAATAAAAAGAAAAAGATATTCAAGCAATCAACTGAATCATTTCAAATTTACTATAATAGACTTCGTTTTAATTTACGTTACATTAGACATGTATGAAAGAAGTGAAAACAATCTTTTAGTTTTAATCTATAAGCTACAAAAATAAAAGAAAACAAAAGCATCAATAAAATTTATTTATTTAGCAAGTACATACCGTATATTACAAATGTTAAATTGTAAATTCAACTTTCAGAGACAGTACAATGTTTGAAGGCCTATTTCGTCCACAACACAACAGTAACCGATCGTGAAAACCTGTTCATTAGGACAATTAAAATCCAAATAACATAATATTTTGTGTTGATACAACTCATACAACATAATAAAGGCTATCTAATGGAGGATATTCGTTTAAATTTATGTTGAAAAGTCCGGTTTCCAATTGAAAAACTTTAACAATTTACTAAAGTTTACTAACTAACGATTTTACTGACCTCAACTGCCATATAAGTTGAGGTTAACTATACTTCCAAACCTCAAAAGTCTAATTCAACAAAGACATTCTTTTATCATTGTTCCAGTATAATATGACAGTGGACTATTGATAATTAGTCGAAATTAAAACGATAAACACACTATTATAATAATAAACTTAAATTATAACACACAGATCTCAAAGTACAATAAACCATTGTAGGAATGAATAATTGAATTCGATTCTAATTCTAATCGATTCGATAGTCGATATTCGATAGTGATCGAGAATTCTAGCTTTTAAATCATGAAGATTGTTTTTACTTTGGTACTATACTTCCATATGTATACATTTTTACATTTCTATAAATTTATGAATAATATACAAGTATTTAACTTTCTTCCATCATGATCCATTGTTTTATAAATATTCCTTCAAAATATCAGCGTAACCAACCTTTCTTCCAAACTGTGCACTCTGTACTGTTTACTGTTCTACAGTTCACGCCTAAGTTCCAAATTTAGACACAAAATATCATAGAGATGCTTCCCATGTTATTTAAATGGGTTTACTTTATTCCCTAGGGAATTTCAATCTTCTTTTTCTCCCAAGGGAGAGAATGAAGCGCTTTAGTATTTGATTCCAGGGAGTGAAATGCGACTTTAGATAGTAGGTGGAGGAAAAAAGTATTATTCCTTCATAAATTTAATAGCCTACACCAACTTTTAATTTCTATAAACAAATGCGTAATATTGTACCTTAACTATTTATTTCAACAACATGGATTACGAACTAACAAAGTGAGTGACAAGAAGATGATTCTCAAGTGACTCAATACAGTCTTTTTCCAATAATTGTGATGAAGATTATATATCCAGCATTTTAATTGTGTTGAGTTTAATTATTAGGTTATAAAATATAAGCAGATTATAAGTGAATGCCTACCGAAAAATGAAAGTTATTGAAATACTATTCAAATACCAACATTTTGAATGAATTCTTCCAATCATTACTTATTGATAAGCAGTGATATAGGCTCCTCACATCTATACAAAAAGTTACGTGAAGAACTGATTCAAGTAGATTCATAAAATGGATTCAAGAAGAAAAAATAAAATAGCAAATTACAGGAAAACTAAGAAGAATTCAGCATTTTGCCAATTACATTTTCTGTTTTTTATAACTAGAAGGACACCGTGGTAGTACTCGAATCAGTTCTTTTTGGAACAATCTGTATATTTTCCATCTATAAATATAAAAAGGAGAATATTCTTATCAATTTCATTCATATAGTGAATGTGATAAAAACCAGATAGGGGTGTCTGTTCTGTACAAATTAATATTCATTAAAAAAACTTTGGAGCTGGTGTCAAGAATTAAGGCGATTGGCAAATGACTATATTATTGATGTTCAGCTCTGCCGGGACAGTCTGAAGCTGTCTTCAAGACCGAATTAGTATAGATAGGATATTTTTCGTTTCAGCAATGTACTCAAACATGTCTCCTTGTGAGACATATAGAAATGAAAAAGATTTCATACTCATTTGTTTGGGTTGATGAATGACCAGTCCTGTATTACTTGTATCTTATTACTGTCTTGTCTCTTATCATTTATCTCTTTCTCTTTCTCTTTACATTTTGTACCTATTAATGTAACACATTCCATTAATAATTCTTCGATAATATTCGATTTTTCAATTTCAAGTGTGTTTTTGTTGCATTATAAAATGTTTTAATACCCAGTCCAAAATAGTTAGTTTATTAATTTTCCTCCCATCAAAGGATGCGACCACTACTATTATCCTTCCTTCGTTTCCTTTTATCCTGTCTTCTTCTGGTTCTTCCTCTTCTTCTTCTTCTAATCATAATACTGTGATTGTAATCATCTCTGATTATAGAGAGTAGTATGAATCCAGTATTGATTTACATTAGAAGGTTAACTTATGAGATGCAATAATAATTCATTCAATTAATGTTATAGAGATGATTTTCCAATTGATAATGAATCAATCTCAACTTCAATTCAATTATGAATTTATTCAACTTATCAATAAATTTCTAGTAAATCATTTTTATTGGCTAAAATTTATTGTATAGCCTACATGTCTAGTCTTATCTGAGTGGATTCGTTTATTACCAGGGCAATTAGACTGTCATCTGCTACTGACTGCTACCGAAAAATATACAAGAAAAAACATGTATCTTTACTTTCTTTCATTACACTTGATGCTGTTCAATTTCATACACACAGATATATCGCTACTATACTACAGACTGATTTATAATATTATTGTCTATGTTTTTCTACAACTGTCTCAGCCACCAGACAAGTGCAGGAAAAAGTTGTAGAAATAGAATACTCAGTCATCAATGACAGAACTGACAGAAGTAGGATAGGAGTGAGCGTGAGTGACAGTGTGTGGTGAGAGAATGGATGCATAATGTGACAACATTGCACAGTTTTTTGCATGCGTACACACAAGCACGTCACAGCCACTTGACTGGTTGCCGTAGTCACGCAACCTAGCAGCAAACCATTCAATCTACGTTGACAGTCTATAATAATACATTGTCTCTGCTTAAACTAACCTAACAGAAGCTTAGGCTAACCTAACCTCCAATCAACCCAACCTAACCTTTAACTAACTCAACTCCAACTACCCCAAACTGAGTGTTAACCAACCTAACCTAAGCTTCAACTAACCTAACCTTTAGTCATAAATAAATCTTGGACTCATAATTACTGCTGTTTTGTACAGTTTGGATGCACTTTAGAACTTCTAAAATAAGAATTAGTGTACATGTGAGCCTATTTTCTAGCTTCCACAGATCAAACTTTAAACTTGATTTATTTCAAAACTGATAGACAGCTACGGCTAATTTGTTTAATTTGTTGTCAGAATAACCGGATCAGATTATAACCGGAAATTTGACTTTCGGAAGTGTGGCCAGTAAACTTTCACTTTAGCCCCACCACTCTACTAAACTATCAAGCGTAGGTTAGATAATCAGAGGTCAGATACCTCAGGTTAGAACCCCGGGGAGTCACCACAGCATCGACACCGCCACTTGCCACTCCACTAGGTTCTTTACTCCTCACCAACTTCTCTAAAAAAGATGCCCTTTTCAGGGAAGAACAGGCTTTCACAAGCCTAGCGCATGAGTTATGATCAGCTATGACATTATAATTATACTATATATTTTTCTACTAACTGTCTTTCATGGATGCTAATATTTATTATAGTATCCATGGATGAACTCATCAAGTTATTTAGGGGGTGGGGGATTTATTATGGGGGAAACATCCCCATTGACCCCAGTCCCCCTTAGGTTTGTCCTGTGGTAGTGGTATAGGCTGGTTATAACCTCATCTCATCGAGCTCCTCTAGAGGAAAAGAGGCTTCCACATTTTAGATTCATTCTATATGGCCTAAAAAATCTCACTCTGAGCTTTCCTTGGAAAAACAAATGATGCATTCATTGTTGCTACTACTTGTTTTCATTCCTATCATTTTGGATTGTATATACTAACAGCTTAAGAAGGATTTTCTTCCAGAAATATACATGTTCTGGTTACATAATCTATTAGAATTGTATAAGTTTATAAACGGAGCTTAATATTGATTTTGAATAACTATTAAGAATTCCAGGAACACTTTTAAGCCGTATATTGACAGTGCAAGGCATGTGCCGCGAATGCCTCAAGGTAGAGTCTGTTCATGCAAAGAAGAGTCTTACCCCAGTCTCCAGCTCGGTCAATATTGGTTCAAAAATTATTGATTTGGTCTTAAATTGAAGATCAAAATGTTTTCTTTAATTGAGACCAGATTAACAATGTTTGAACCAATATTGACCGAGCTGGAGACTGCGTAAGACTCTTCTTTGCATGAACCTTGAGACATTCGCGGCACATGCCTTGCACTGTCGATACGCGGCTTTAATATTGATTGAATTATCCGCATTATTTACTCATCTATAAACTCATTGATTTCCTATTCTGGATCTCCCTCTTCAAAGAAGATAAGTCCATGTTGTCACATCTCAGGCCTGAGAAATTTGCACATAGACATATTTTTCAACGGTTTGGGTTCCATCCACTGTTTTGCTTTCGGCACTAGCATTAAAATACCAATTCATCTTTTTCAATTGAACTTGCTCGAGAGAAAGTGATTCCTGGGGAGCTACAGGACATACTGTTGTTGAACATGGACTCAAGTTCTCACAATTTTTTCTCCACCCCAGTCAAGCAGATTCTTCTTCTCAATCATCCACTGCTGTAAATGATTGTAGGATTGGAACAAATGCTGCGTTGCTGCCTGGAAGCTTCTCAAGTACAAGCTTGAAACAAATTTTTTAAATGAATGAATAAGATACTTTTCAAAAGCTCCAAGTAGGTATATTCATTTTGATTTCAAAAACATCATCTGGGCATAGCTCCTATGACCCTCCTGTGTTTTCCCAAACTTTATAAAATGGTGTATAGTACTTCAAGTGCAATAAACCAAAAAAGTTGCATATTATATCCAACTACAAGGGGCCCCTCCCAAATGATTTGTATCCCCCCTAAATAGATTAATGAGTTCATCTATGGCTACTATAATAGCTACTAGCATCCATGAAAAACAGTTATGAGGAAAATATATTTTCCACTAAAAGGAATGCCCTTGCTTAGAGAAATTGGTAGGTTACTCCCAGCCATTGCCAGAGGGCAATTCTACGGGGGAGGGCGGGGGTCAAAGTAGGATGTTATCCTCAAAATAGCTATTATTCTCCTAGAGTTTCACAAATTTATTGAAATAGTACAGTTTTTAAGGTGCAATAGTTCAGTATGTGAAATAAAATAAGGTGGCCTTGACAAATACAGCTTTCTCCTAATTTTGTGACGGAAATGGCCTTTTTGGACCTTATTGACTGGGCTACAACATTGACATTGCCATTCTACTTACCTATCTAGCATAGGTTAGGTAACCCTGAAAGGTTAAAATGGGTGGCCACCGCAGCATCAACACCACCACTTGCTATAAAAGTGAAGTTTACCGGCCACCCTTCCAAAAGTCAAATTTCTGGTTGCAATGGATTAAGTATGGCCTACTGATGACAAAATAAACAAAATAGCCGTCGCTGTCCATTAGTTTAGAAATAAATGAAGTTTGAAGTTTGTTCTGCAGTTGCTATAATTTAACCTTAACTGAGCTTCAACTAACATAACCTGAGCTTCAACTAACCTAATTTGAGCTCAAATTAACTTAACTAACCTAACAGAAGCTTAGGCTAATCTAACCTCCAATCAACCCAACCTAACCTTTAACTAACTCAACTCCAACTACCCCAAACTGAGTGTTAACCAACCTAACCTAAGCTTCAACTAACCTAACTTTCAACTAACCTAACCTTTAGTCATAAATCAATCTTAGACTCATAATTACTGCTGTTTTGTACAGTTTGGATGCACTTTAGAACTTCTAAAATAAGAATTAGTATACATGTGAGCCTATTTTCTAGCTTCCACAGACCAAACTTCAAACTTGATATATTTCAAAACTGATAGACAGCAATGGCTAATTTTTTAAAATTTATCATCAGAATAACCGGATCAGATTACAACCGGAAATTTGACTTTTGGAAGTGTGGCCGGTAAACTTTCACTTTAGCCCCACCACTCTACTAAACTATCAAGCTTAGGTTAGATAACCGTAGGTCAGATACCCTTTGGTTAGAACCCTGGGGAGACACCACAGCTTCAACACTGCCACTCACCACTCTACTAGGTTATTTAGCTTGGGTTATATAACCCAGAAAGGTTTTTAACTGGCTGCCACCACCGCCACTCGCTATTAACATATTGAGCATAGGTTAGGTAACCTAGAAAGGTAAAAAATGGCAGCCACTACAGCATCAATACCGCCACTCTACTAACCTATCAGCGTAGATTATAAACATTGTTTTATTGTGTTGTTCATGTCCACTTTTAACTAATAAAATTTAAATAGATCAATAGAATAATTCTGAAGCGTCAAAGCTCATCATAAATCAAAATGAGGTTAGGAAAAATTGAATTATTTTTTTTAAACTAATGATGAGCTAGCGACAACTAATTTTTTTATTTTGTCATCAGAACATCAGAAACATATTATGTAATTGATTACAACCAAAACTTAAACTGTAGGTAGGGTGGCGGGTGAATTACACTTTTACCAGGAAGAGCAATAATAATCTCATAAAGGGGTGGATGAATTCATAAGGGCCAAAAATTCTGAGAATTACAGGTGGATACTTATGCATGAAGTACCATCCATACGCCTCGGCTGGATTTTTGTAAGCAGCATCAGCGCAATGCGCTGTCATTTCCATTGCCAAATGTCTAACCCAGATGTTCTGAAAGTTAAGGAAAATCTAGGCCTATGTATAGATTTTATAAGGTATTTAATAAGGTGTTGAAAAACATGCCTGCTTCAAAAAGACTGGTTTTTATTAAGTCTTTAAAATTGTATTTTAAATTTTATAAAATACAGCTACAAAACATTGCTCAAGTTTGTTAGAGTTAGAAACGCTCTAATTTAAGTTTTATTTTTCAGAGACAGAGAGACGTTAGTTTGCAGTTTTGCACAGTTTCCTCCGTTTTTATTTTTACAGCTGGTTGCAGCTGATCAACGAGCATTATTGAAATTTACGTTTTCCAATACACAACTTGACGGTCAATCAAAGCTCTTGTGGAGAACCGTCGAGTCGTGTGGTGTATTGGAAAACGTGCAATGGGCTAAGCCCTAGTCTCGCTCTACGCAAATTAAAAAGAAAGTGGAGGTAGCCCAAGGTGTATAGAAGAGTAGAGGTGGGGCGGAGTGAAGCAGCTGTCTGTGAAAGTTATAATTTTGACATCACGGAGTTCCTCTAGCCAAAAATTTAGCATTGATTTCCCTATCCTAGACAAAAAATTGCGCAGTTTTTCTCAATTTACAAATTATAGAACTGTTTAATAGGTCAATTTCTTATATTAGCTTGTAGAGAATTTCAAGACCTACATTTTGAGTGATTTGAATCTATATTTTACTCAAATTTAACATTAGAAATAGTCTGTTAAAGTTTCGCGGGAATGGTCTGCAGCTGGGCTAATACAATTATGAATAGCAATGCTATTGATTGTAATGCTATTATGAATGTTTCCTTTCAATAGTATATCAAGCAAGTCTTGTCATTCAATTTGAGCGCAATTTTATAATATAATAAAAAAGCTTCTTCCAATATAATAAAATGTATCAATTATGCCTCAATAACGCGTATACTCCCAGTGTTTTTAATTTTTAATTGTTCAACACAGCTTGTATAACAACACAAACTTATAATTGAATTTCCATAGCAATTATTATTCTCCTTCTTACAAACAACTCAATTATTTCATCTTCAACCTCTCTAGTTTCACTTTTTATTAATTTTTTCAAGTTATCCTTCAAACAAGCCGATTTTGGTATGTCCTCTCCAATATATTTCAAGAAAGACTCTATAATTTGTAAATTGAGAAAAACTGCGCAATTTGTTTGTCTAGGATAGGGAAATCAATGCTAAATTTTTGACTAGAGGAACTCCGTGATGTCAAAATTATAATTTTCACAGCCAGCTGCTTCACTCCGCCCTACCTCTACTCTTCTATACACCTTGGAGGTAGCCAGTCTAGTCTGACGTCACCAGCAATTGCAATTCAGCATCTCCGGCTAATAGTTAGCTAACCCAGTAGAGCTCAGTGTAGAGTAGGGTACTGGATGCTGATGCAGCGTTCAATTAAAATCCTTGTGAACGCGCCTCCAGTGGTTGAAGTTTTCTTTTCGATATATCTGGTGGATAGTTAGCGTATAAAGAAGCTTATAAGCTTAGTTATCCAACGAATAACATCAGAAAATTTAGTGCCCCACGATATGATTGCTTAGTTTCTTTCGATCATACCCAAGAACATTACATTAAGTCAGCTGTCATTCTATTCATGCTGCTTAAAATTCTGTTTAAAAGTAAAAAAATGTTAGGCCTGTTTTCCAGGTGTCAAATTTGACTTGTGTTAAAAACTGGATAGTTAATTTTGTGGGTTTATTAATTTGAGCTTGTCAAATAAAATGTATTAAATTTTTCTTTCCAGATTGGTGATGGAAGCTAGATGAATGTTCACTGAAGGCTATCTGTTCATAATAAATTTTTATATCTGAACTGAAAATTGAAAAAAGTTGGAATGCAGCGCAAAGGTAGGAGGAGAATGATGTTGGAGCGTGTAAATGCACTGAATTTCCTGAGGAACATATCGTTGGATGGAGATGACAACTGTGAAAACAAAGTGGAGGTTATTTTCCGACCGATAAAGAAAAAAGGGTCGGATGATAATTATAAAGAGCCTCCGCATGCAAACGTAATTGAAGTAAAGGCTGAAGTGAATGCGTTACCGGAAGGAGACCCTTTCGATGGATCTGTACTGAAGAGCGTTGTACGAGATGAACTAGGGTCAAGTTTTGGATCACAGTTCGCTCCCAACCATGACATTCAGAGCACGCCATCTCTAATCCATTGTAAATATTTGTATGATTCTGATTTATCGAGGTTCTCTGATGGTTCAAAAAGCTCAGAAGCTTCTAAACCTGGATCAGCAATTCCTTTTAGAGAGAGGTAAGGACAATTCTAATAATTATTTAGAAAAAATATTTATCCTAAAGTTTTGATCCTTCTTGATCTATTGATTAGAGATAATAAGATTCACTAAATATAACTTTGATATTCACAATCACAAAGTTACATGTTAAGATGCTTTGGCTTTGTTTCAAGGGATGATTCTCATCTCCAGTGTATTAGAATATCTAGTTATTCTTTGTACGCTGAAATGGACCTTGATATGCGCCCGGCAAGCGTCGAATCTCTTAGTTTCGATTAAACAGTAAAGTAAAAGTAACAGTCAAAGTACAAAGATATTATATTTCTGCAGAAGCTTGAAGTATTCTATAGTGGTGCCGCGAACAGAAGAGCCCTTGGTAACTGAACTATGTGCAGAACTATAACTTCTAGGAAAAAATCACTTCAGCCAACCTAATGCTTTTACACTAAATTATAGTTTCCAGAGGCTGAATCAACAAAGCACACATTGCAACTGCCAATATGATTTTGTAGTCTTCGCCATGACCTACCGTACATAATCTACAGAACAGGGCCGTGTCTCACAAATCAGCTGACTACGAAAACATTCCCTTGAGACATTTTTGATAATTATTTACTGAGCTTTACGGTAACCTCAAATAGGTAGTTTGTTGGAATATTGAATGGTTTTAAAACAAGCATAATATGAATAAAGGAATATTTAAATGAATGGATATTATTACCTAGCCTATTATGGTCTCCTGCAAATGGTAATTATATTTTTATTTAATTTCAATCGTTTCCCAGTTTGTTTTCATAAAACATGAATGTTAACAAATCAAAGTATCAATTTTCACCACCAGAGAGCACAGACCCCGCACAGAAGTACCATACTGTAATAATATTATGAAATATTGTGTTGCAGGGAAATCATAATCATATTGATTCCACAAATAGAAATATATTTAATTCAAGAATATATTATATATTTTACTAAATATATTTAATATTTTTTTAATTGTGACAGATGGTGAGAGTAGAACAATTTTCATTTGGACTGCTGGCAGCAGTGAATGGCAGCCATGTTGCCAAAGGCTCTTCTGTTCGTGGCACCACTATAATTGTATATAACCATCAAACATATACTATTCAATTTTATGCAAAAGTTGTGATTTTTGTCTTTATGATATATTTTTATTTTCTTTTAAATAGATCAATAGTTTCTTGTCAAACCTGATTTTGAAAGCGTGGTTCAATTTTCTGCCAAATGAGTACTGATGTATTACAGTGTAATAATCTTGAGTGTTCTTATTACTTTCCTTGCCCCACCTACTACGATAGGTAAGGAAAGTATTGCTTTCCAAAAAAATTAACGTACCCCAAATTTAGGTTTTCTATCCGTTTCAAGGTCCCCTGAGTCCAAAAAAGTGGTTTTTGGGTATTGGTGTGTGTGTGTGTGTGTGTGTATGTGTGTGTGTGTGTGTGTATGTATATGTGTGTATGTCTGTATACACTATATCTCGATTCCCAATTGACGGATTGACTTGAAATTTGGAACTTGAGGCTCTTATACCATGAGGACCCGACTTTAAGAAATTCAAAATAGCGGATAATATGCCAAAAATTTAGTTTTTCACAATTTTCGCGAAAACGGCTCTAACGATTCTTCTTAAACTCATACCCGAAATATTCCTACATAAGCCCTATCGACTCCCAAGAGTCTCATTCCTGGTAAAATAGCAGAAGATCAACAGCATTGTTGAGGAAAATGGATTTCTATCTCGATTTTCTCATAAATGTCTCAAACGATTTTTTTACAAATTGGCACCCTATATAGTCATTAAAGCTCTATCAACTGGCATATGTCCCCTTTGAGTAGGATTATCAGGGGCGCCCACCCCACACTTAGAAAAGTTAGAAAAGTCTGTAGATAGGCAACCCGCACTATATTAATCTGTATATAGGCCACCCGCACTACATGGCTCGGTAAGTGGAGTTCGAGCAACGCGGGCAGCGCGCTTGACACTCGTGTACAAAAAGTGTATTAATGTCATTCCGTCATTCTCGCTATCAAGGCAATCCGCATCAGGGGTTAAGAAGACAAAAATCACATTTGAAAGAAGTATTAGTGTTTCATAATAATTATTAGTAAAATACCAGAGTTATGGAATCGAATGATCCATTATCGATTCCACCTCTTTGATCCGATATATTGGAATACTACAGATCGAAAAATCTACTTTCATTCAAAATCCAAGTCAATTCGGTAGCCGATGCGCCGACAGGCGCGAGGCATCATGGGCTTGTGAAAATTTCAAATCACACAAGAGATGAGCCGAAGCGCCGGGAGGCGCGAGGCGTTAACGGCGAGAGCAAATTTCACTATAGCAATATCTATAATAGTCTAATTTCAATAAGGGTGTTAGTCTAATTTCAATTTATAGTCTATTGCATATATGAAATTTGCACTCGCTGGTGACTAGGTATAGATACAAGTACTTGTAGGCCTATTAGGCCTACGCAAATATGAATGGCAAGGAAAGTTGTGTGAGTGTACCACACCAGATTTTTTTTATTCATTTTTCCATCACTTAGTCTAAGATAACTTTTTTCAAATTCAATCCATCATTATAAATATCTAGATGGAAAAATAAATAACAGCCATTTTAGAGTTATTCCTATTGAAAAACGTTCAATATTAAATTGTAAATCGTTTAGTTTTAAGTTTTCATGATGAGTATTGATTAAGCTAGTATTTCGAATGCACACTATTGTACATATTGTTTGTCCAGGACAAATACAACTGGGAGTGACTACAGTGGAGATAGACGTCCCACAGGCGGCTCCAGGCGGAAACGGGTGCTCTGCACTCCACTTCTCACTGACGATAAATTCCACCGCAATTACAGCAGCAATGAAAGTTTGGGATCTACTTCCATAGGTTGGTCATGGACATCAGTCCATTTATACACTTTACTCCACTCTTACCACTTGAATTGTTCATGCTATTTTTCAATAATCAGCTGATTCTACGCTGAAACGGCATAGTGAATAATTATGATTTTTTCAATCATAGACTTATTTCCAATTGGGCCCAGCTAAGGAACTATAAAGACTAGAAGGTATTTATAGAGCCCTAGGCCCAGCTAGTAGTAGGCCTATTCGGAAAATTTATTGACCGAACGTAAGTGAGGTCTAAGATTCAAGTCGACAATTTTGCATTTGTTTGTATGTATGTATGTATGTTCCGCATTTACGACTGAACGCGGCAATACATTCTAATGAAATTTGACAGGGATGTTCCTCTTGAAACCGTGCGTCGATGTATATGTAAGGTTTTTCGACAATTTTCATATTAAGGACAAAAAAAGGAAAAAATGATTGAACTTTTCTCTGATATAGGTATACCCCATAAATGATTTGATAGTATATTTATGTTGATATTACTAAACATATGATATTATGATACTCATAATAAATAGTATATTTCGTACCTAGGGCCGAAAATGTGCGTTTACCGGCTCGAAATCGGTTTTCAAGTCCGAGGCCGTAGGCCGAGGACTAGAAAAGATTGAGAGACGGAATATTACATTTTCGACCCGTGGTGTCGAATTTTATTTTTCGGCACACAACATCAACGCAAAGAAAACAAAATGAAAAATTAGTTAATCAGTTCCAAGAACAGCTAGACCAGTAACCTTATTATGCTATCCATCTGCGTAGGTACCATCTGCTTGCTATTGAAACTTCGCGTCAATAGTTTATTGATTTACTGACTGAATATAACTCTATAACTATCAGTGTATTCGATTTTCTTAGTCCAGAAACGTTTAAGCCCAAGATAATTTTTGTACGATCATCCTAAATTGTACAATATCAATTCAAAGTTGTTGATTTTCGACAGATATTGGCTAACAGAGAAGCTAAGTCTAGTTGCATTATCACCCGCTAGATGGCGCTGGCTAACCTGCTAGACGAAGTAACACAGAGTCTGACAACAATAATATTGTTCAAACATGGATTTCACGTTCATCATTATTCAACAGTTAATCAATACAAACATTTTTAATCTTATCAAAGTTGAAGTATTAGTTATTGAAGCAGTTTTCCTTTATTATTCAACTACTGATTAATGTGAAAACTTTCAACGTTCAGTTCTCTTGATAAGGGATCTTACCAATCAAAATAACAGATGAGAGACTACCTTCACATTGAAATACCAATAAGTCGACATTGACTCCCAAAACAGCTGACATTTAATGCAATCAAACCGGGATGCTACCTATTGATCGACTAACCCTTAAATTGACAATGACCTTCAGTCAGCTGACATTCAAGGTTATTTTACCGCCCTAGGGCTGAAAAACGCATTTTCCCGGCGAGTTGCTGGCGACCTCGCCTGAAAACGAGCGTTTTTGGCCTCCGTATAAAGCATGTAAAACAGTCCATTTCATACCAGTGTGGCGAAAAAATTTTCAAAAATTTCTACTTCAGATGATATACTTTCATTGAAGTCAGCTGAGATATTTCAGATGAATATTAAGGTAAGTTTTTCTTTATGCGAAACGGTCAGATGGTCAACCGCAGGCTGACAACAAGAGCTGTGATTGGCTACAGCTGTTCGACTGCAGCCGACCGTCGGACCGTTTCACATGAAGGAAAACATTATTACAATAATTATAGAGACTGATGCCCGGTTTTCCAAGCACCCTCAAATTTTGACGAACTGATGCCAACATAGAGCGTGACTGTGGCCACTGCATTGCTGACTTTCTCGCACCGACTTTTGGAATAGACGCACAATCTGAACGTACCGTGAATACAGACAGTGCTTTTATGATGCAGGGAACATGGATGACTTCGTGAGGTCTACTGTTCACAGAACTACTAGTATAGAAAATAATGTTTTTATTAATTTTAAGAGTCAAGTAGGCTAGTTTTCTTTTCTAATTTTATTCTGAAATAATTTCGTACAAACCGGGATTACGACCGGGAACTCCAGTCCTTGGTATTCAAAGCCTGACATTCTACCCACCCAACCACTGAGACATTTGAGAATTTTTTTCTCTCTGTGGTGCAATTCACTCTGCAACGTCTGGAAGTCGATGAAATCTAATCAGCTGCTTTTTCAAAGGATTGATGTCCTTTAGCGAATTATCACAGGGATTAGAGCCGTACATTGACATACATACAAACTAACATATTAATACAAACAGTAATTTCTAGCTCAATATAATAGGATAATTTTAATAATCAAAATAGGTGTCATATACAAGCCTTCTCGTAATTAGTCTCCTTACGTACCAAACTGTTGAATGTAGGACTAAAAAAAATATTTAGCGAGCACAATTGATTCTAATTTCAGCTATTTAAATAATGAAAATAACTAATAAATAGTGATGTGGGTCGGGTAAATACCCAGTGGGTAGGTAAATATAAATTGGGTATTTACCCAAGGCCTGGGTAAATACCATAAACTGGGTATATATCATTTTTTTGAATTTATAAAAGATTTAGTTGTCTTTTTGCATTCAAACACCTTCAATGATAGTGAAATGATGATAAAATGCATTCAAAAATGTTTTATATAGTGTCAAATAACATTAAACTTCCGAGCATCATTGACATAAATACCCGGGTACTTGGTATTTATGATTTTATTTGTTTCTGTGTTGTTAAATCTTATTAAAAATGACAAGAATTTTTTAAAAATAATAACTAATATTTAACGTTTAAAGAGAGGGGAGTTTGACCTAGAATCACTTTTCACTTGCAATCCATTTTCTAGGGAAAAATCATAATAAAACAAAATAACAATAGCACATTCACTATTTTTCTAATGTGGTGCTGTCATGATTTCATTGATAAAGGTTGACTTCATTCTCGATTTCGTTGAGAAAGCATTACATTATGTCATTGATACGAGCGAATCTGACTAAGGGTGGATGGTAGTGGACGGCCAACTGCCAAACGGCAAAATCATGCCCCATAAGAACAATGTAATTTTTATCAATCTTTTGGAGCAGATAGCGCCGTTATTTATGGACAAAATTACACGTTCTTTATGTGATTGGAAAAACATAATAGTAGTTTATGCAACGGTTGTATAATGAGAGCCTTTAACGCACAAGTGAGATGTAAGTTAGCGAGTGCAATGTTAAGATGCGAGTTTAGCGAGTGCTCTAAATATCTAATCGAGTGCGTTAAAGGCTGAATACAACCGTTGCATACACTATTTTATCTACAGGTTGTTCCGGAAATAAGACTTTTTCAATGAAACAATCTAGAAGATTTGTTTTCGTGAGTAGGCTACCTCAGGTCTTATCACAGAAGTAAATGTGCGTATCAAGATAAGATAGGAGTTGGTAGTTAGTGGAACACCTGCTGTGACCTGCTTACTATTATCCAGAATGTTCCAAAAAGTAAAGTGTTTTAATTTTGTCAAAATTCATTGTTACAAGAAATGCTTTAATTTTATTATGTATAATTATCTTTTAAAAGCACTTTCCAATTTTTGTTTTCCACTTTTTACACTAGAAAAGCATTTATAAATTTAAAATCAAAAATTAAATTAAAAATTGAAAATTAAATATTGTAATGAAATTTGGCAGGTTAAGTCTTCAAAATAGTTGAAATTTCCAAAATGGCGGCCAACTGGTATATTAATTTTGAATTTACTATCGAAAGTAAGGTTGTATAAACTTCTGTACCATCACAAAAATTTAGAGCTCTCAATTGTGAATAAAATGGTGCCTGATTTGTCAGGATTCAATGATAAATAACTGAGATATGACGATTTCAATTTCAACTTTTCACATTCAATATGGTAACTGTAGGAAAAATTTAATGTGTAATACGGGCACAAAGTACCTTTGCTGCACTCGAGAAACTATTCCTGTAAACTGTTTCTCTCAATGCAGCAAAATCACACTTTGCGCACTGATACACAAATAACTATTGAACTCACTCACATCCAGTTATCAATTCAAATCTATAGTACATGAGGAGGCTAAATGAAAATCAATAGAAAATCTTGAAACCAATGAATAGATAGAATTATTATTCAGCAAAATTAAAAATTGACTCAAATTTGGGCAAGGAGGCGAATGAAACAGGCTACATTTGTTTTTCAACTTGAATCTTAAATAAAGTTTTTAGCTTATTCCATTCCCGTTATTTTTGGAGCTCAACAAACTTGTCTGCGTTTTACAGAAAATGTTTTCAACTAGACAAGTAACATTGGTTTTGTAACTAATCATTTAAAACAAGAAGTTAGTGAAGAAACATAGAATTTTCTCAATAAACATTTGCTCTTAGTGTGAATTTAGTGTAAGATCAACCAAACAAAAACAGTCTAGTAGCCTAGTAAGTTATAACCTACCGTAGGCCTCTATTCATAACTCATGTTACAATTTAGTTGTTTTTACATCCGAAATAGACTAATTATCTTTAAAATATAGGCCCAAATTAACAATAAAAACGTTCTACATACCATAAATAGCTAATTTGCCTTCTGGAGTTGGAAGAATTTCATTCTCAATGTCATCCTTTGAGACAAGTTATTAAGCAATTTATAATAGAAGTTAAGATATTATAAACTTGAAGATATATCAAACTATCTAAACTTTAGACTATTCAAATACGTAAACTGAAATATTGATGAACAGATACCGGTAAGATGAAGTATTATCACTTGTCGAAGTTTTTAGGTTAGAAGATTCGACCGCTGTGTTAGTGTTGGTTGTTTATCAGCCCATTGCAAAATGGTCAAATAGAACACGGAATGAATTCTGGAACAGTGTTGTAAAGTGACAACTGTATCGTAATGAGAGTTTTTCGATACAGTCCTAAAATTCCGTTTTGAAATGATAGCCATTTCGATTTAGATTGTAAAACTGAAACAGGAACTTTTCGGTACGCCCGTAGATAAAACATATTATTTAAGTTTACTCAGTTTTTTATTGAGATTTCTTTTATGGTATCGTATAGTCTGTATAAGCAAAGAAGACATTCTGGCAAGATGAGAAAATGACTCTAGCTCCAGAAATATTAGTATAAAAATTATAAATTTGGTCTCGAATTGTAGATCAGAATGTTTTCTATGATTTGAGACCAAATTTATAATTTTTAAACTAATATTTCTGGAGCTGGAGTGATTTTCTCATCTTGCCAGAATTTCTTCTTTGCTTGGACAAACTATACTAAGTATTATTTAGGCTAAATATTTCCAAGAGAACAGAAACGACCTACTTCATCAGGAAAATATTTAGCGAAATTTTAACTTGAGGATATTATTCAAGAATCTTTTTCATGAAAAGCCTACATCCAGGATACCTGAAAAACATTTCTTATCTTCTAAAACTACTCGTGCTCTATCCCAATCTATGCCAATTAATAGGCCTCTCATTTTTAGAATGTTAATAAAATAAATTTCCCAATGAATTAAATTTATTTCAAGTTAAATATTTGAGTTTGATCCATTTTTATTCCCTTTATTGGCCTTTGAAAATATTTTGATATTATTTGTTTCAATCTACAGAATTTTAATTCATGATTCAATTGAAATTACAGATTTATTACAATTTCAAGTAGATACATAAAAATATGCATAAAACTTCCATAGGTTTTTCTTGACACGAAAAATTCTCAAAAACATTTTCTAAGAGTTGATTTCTTATTTTTGTTTTTAAATAGCCTAAATATACTTCACGAGATTTCCAAGTTTGTAACTTTGGTTTTAATTTTCTTCTAATTTATTATTTTTATTTAGTAGCCAATAGTTTAGAGTAGAAATATATGCATAAAACTCCTGCAGAGTTTGTCTAGTCTTATTTACCCCGTTTTTTTCATGAAGAATCACATTCATTCAAAACTTCAAGTAATACTTAGAAAAATATATAAAGTCATTGAAAAATAGCAAATAAGTTTTTATAATATTATAACAATACTATTACTATGCCAATAATAACATATTCAGGGGTACAAACATCAATGATTCAATAAATACCCAATATACCCGGGTATTTATGAATTTTGGGTATTTACCCGGGTAAATACCCTGGGTTACCTCGAGTTTTAAATACCCGGGTATTTTACATCACTACTAATAAAGCTCATTGTACTTTCATATTCACAAACTCATGCTAATTTTATCAGCTAGCTAATAGAATAGATTATCTTTATTAGCCTCAGTAGAACATCACAATTTGACTTCTAAGCCAGTCAATTGAATAAAAAAATATTTATTCAACCCAACAGCTACAGTACAATTGAACTGAATTTTACATTCCTAAACTACATTATTATACATTTCGAAATCGCTTAGATATAATTTTTTCTCCGTAAAGTCCTTGTCTTTAAAAAAACATAAAGAAAACAAGTCTTTCTCTTTGAGTAGACGGGATTATTCACGAGAAGTATTTCTAATAATTTTCTGAATCTTCTGTAATCAAGATGCCTCATCTTGATGGAAACCCTATTTATAATGATTATTTTAATTGCGGTATTAGTGGGACTTTGATCTATTTAGAGGAGTCTGCTTTGTGTTACATTGAGAGATTGGCTTGATCTTGCATTGTATGAATGTGTAGTCTACTTGTGTAGCACTTCAATTTATTGAGATTAGCTTACTAAGAACATCAAGCACTGTAATGTCTCTCAAATGCTTACAAAGTGAGGCCCTGGTAACGACTCTTACAGCCTTTTCATGTATCAATAAGATATCTTGCGCTTGCGATGCACAACCTCAGACTTATAAGGCTTTATTGAATATGAAAATAGGCGGAACAATCACCCAAAATTAACATCTCGAGTAATATGAATTATTCTATTAAAAGCGTTAGAACAACATATATTATTCTGAAATAGAATAGGCTACATGATAGAACTACACCTTCTAAAATGTCAATCTACTTATTTCATCTTAAACTCAACTAATTCGATTTGAGTTTTTATTTTTTTTAAATAGCCACAATTTTGAATACTGTATTATATAATCAGAATTGGAAAGAAGAAACGTTTTGTATTTTTTAACTGTGTTTCTATGACATTGTATTGTAGTCTCGTAAATAAATCATGAATGATCATTTTGAAATATAGGTAACTAACAAGGTAATTAGAATAGAGAGGTAACAGTCATTGTAACCGTAGCCGGGAGAAAACCGTGAGTTCTGACGTCATCAGAACCACAGCTGTTAACAGGGTGTCTAGCAGTCGGGAAAATCGGGAAAGTCGGGAATTAGTCTGGAAATGAAATAAGGTCGGGAAAAGTCGGGAATTATCCTTGAATTTGAAGTTGAGTTGGGAAATCCATAGATTATAAAGTTGTTAATTTTTTTCTTATTAGTTGAGTTATTTTCATATTGGGCGGGCCCGGGCCTGAACAAATATTAAATAGGTTATCGAAAATCGATATTTTTGAACAGATATCCGATATTTTTGACATTCATGGCCAGATACTAGAGCGAGCTTAGTGGGGGACTGTAGAGTGTTTCAACTTCGCTTCTTCAATGTTTCCCTAGCTACCCTAGTAGCACAAAGTCATCCTAAAGATATATAAAATACAATATTAAAGATCTATAAAATAAATATTGAGAATGTTTATTGGGGATATTTTGCCTTCCATTTATATGAGTTAAATAGATGTAAAATAGGTATCAATAAATATTAAATTCATATTTTCTTCCTATTAAATGAATATTTTTCACCTATAAAATTGAAAAAAATATATTCTCAAGTGATATAAAATAAGTATCAAATTCATATTTTTCTCCTATTAAATATTTATCTTTCTTCTATAAAATTGAGAAAAAATATATTCTCAGTTGATATTAAGTAGGTATCAAATTCATATTTTTTCTCTATTAAATATTTATTTTTCTCCTATAAAATTGAGAAAAATATATTCTTAGTAGATATTAAGTAGGTATCAAATTCTTATATTTCTCCAATTTGATTGATATTTTTTTCCTATCAAATTGAGAAAAATATATTCTCTATTGATATTTTATATCAATATTAATGACATTGGAGTCATATTCAATATTTATTTTATACATTCATAGTGTATATTTCCTCTCAGTTTATATATATTTATCTTCTATCGAATTCCTATATTTCTTCTATTTTATAGGTGTTTTTATCCTATTTACATGCATGAAATATCTTCTTAATTCCTATAAAATAACAATATTGAATGTATCTATGATTTATAGAATTTATATTGAATATTTTCATACTAGATATTTCACCTTATTTTAAATATTTTTCCTGGAAATTAAAATTCACACTTAGGGCTATTTTAAAATTGATAGATAAAAATTAAAATCAAATACCCTTTTAAAAAACTTGAAAAATATTATTTTATCACAGACATGTTTTGATGCTTTAGCTCATTTCCAATTTAAATTTATTAGTCAATTTACATGGAAAATGAGCTAAAGCATCGGAACATGTCTGTGATAAAATAATATTTTTCAAGTTTTTAAAAAGGGTATTTGATTTTTATTTCTATCTATCAAATTTGAAATAGCCCCAAGTTGAATTTTAATTTTCAGAAAATATATATATAATTAGGTGAAATGTCTAGTATGGAAATATTCAATACCAATTTTATTCATTTATTTCCACTTTATTTATACTTAGATACCGTACAATTAATATTGTTATTTTATAGGAATTAAGAAGATATTTTTTGCATTTATGTTATTTGTCAATTTACATTGAAAATGAGCTAAAGCATCAAAACATGCTGTGATAAAAAAATATTTTTCATGTTTTTTAAAAGGGCATTTGTCTTATTTTCTATCAGATTTTTTTTACAAATGAGTGAAATGGATACATTATTTTATATAGCCTAATAGAAATTCAATATTTTCTCACTTGTTCTATTAATGTATGTAATATGAATAACATATGAAGAGGGAATTGGCAAATGACTGTTTTTTAATGCTCAGCTTACTTTGTCAGAGAAGTCTAAAAGTAGTCTGTAAAGGCGAAACTGTTGGCCAAAGCTGCTCTCAAGTCGATATTGTTCCAGACCACTTGTGTTGACTAGAGCTGAACATAATTAAAACACTCATTTGCCAACCACCAATTTCGTTGCCACCAGCTTTACAATAATTATATGATTTGATGGATAGCCTTCTTGTTTTAGAAAGAACAAGGAATAAATAATATAGTATTGAATGCATTTTCAGAAAGATATTTATTATCTTCTTTGTAGATTTCAACTAATTCTTAATCATAGAAAATTTATTTACATTCAAATAGTAACTTTGAGTAGGGTCCGGTAGGCCTGTACTGGTTCATTGTTCTCGCCCCTGAAAAAAGAAAAGTTCAATTTAAAAAATGTAGAAGAAGAATAAATTTATAATATGCACAAATAACATTGATTATGAAGGCAAGGTTATCACAGACCTCTGTAATAACCTTGTTCATATTCATGATAATCAAGTTTCAGAATCAGTTAACATCCATATAACACTTTAACAGCTGTGATGAACAAATTAATGTCAATGGCTCAACAACCCATGAAGGGCTTAAGCCTACCAGCTGGTTGCCAGTTTCATATTCACTCCACTATACAGCATTACAGCAAAGTTAATCATCAACCAGGATAGCAGTAACGTGTGTTCAGCACGTTGATACTATCAACCATAAGCTAGCCTCCGTGACCAAGATAGTTGTAGAATCCTTCAAGTAACTGAATAACATCAAGTTGATACGCCAGAGTGTAATGCAACAATTACTTTTTCTCCAGAGACGGGAAAAGACTGACTATTTTGACTAGCCACAAACCAATCTCCTACAGGAGGGAATAAACAAATGAGTCATATAAATAGTCAATTGAGCAAACATTTTTCAACTTCATGTTTACTACTTCTATTCATTCCATTGATTTTGTTATCTTACTTTTGTTTAGTAACTTGAAAACACAAGTAAGTTTTCATTTATCAAGTTATACAATAACGTTGTTTAATAACGTATGATAACCTAATTGTGTTTCCATTGAAATGTATGAACAGGCCTATCACATCATCGCACTGTTATGTGTCTGCCTGCGATCACATCTGTAATAATTTTATGTGATAAGAGTTACTGCACATTCTGTGATAAGAGGGATTGGTGTGGCTTTGGAAGCATGTTGTCTTGTGGTTTCCAACGAAAAAACTAGCATATGAATCAGGTGACCAAATTGAAACTTTCTTATTCAATATATCTTTAGAGTTTTGTGGTAGAAAGATCCTATGCCCGGTTTTTCCAAGCACACTCAAAGTTGAGGGACCCTCAAATTTTGATAAACAGCTGACATTCTCTATGATAAGTGTAGGAAATGTAGTAAAGTGTAGCAAGCTAGAGGGTCCCTCAAATTTGAGTGTGCTTGGAAAAACCGGGCACTAGAGTCTTAACTCTGCCCAAGATTCTATCACACCAACCGCCTATATTAGCTTTTTATTGTAAAAATTCTCCTTAACTCGGTGGTTTGTATTGTGGATCAACCTGTGGATAATGTAGTATTTCACATAATTATATTATTTTCACATTATCCGTTGATACAAGCACAACCGACTGTTGATTGGCTTTTTTACTGTTTTTGTGTTGTAGCATATTCTGGTCGTAAACGTGAATAAATTCTACAATTGTATGCTTCAGCACAGAAGCATACAGGTCGCGTATCACATGGAGCGCAACTACAGTCGGTTGTGAGTTGCTTCAAGAAGAAAGAATCTTAACCGGGGAGTTTTCTAGATAATCATAAGATTATGAGAACAAGTGCTATAATAGTTCAAGAAAAAACTTACGTCTTAAAACAAGTTCAATCCTGCCGCACAAGCTATGCCAAAACTGTGGCTTCAGGTTCTCTCCCTTGTCTGATTCTCCTGGCCAGGTAGTTCACACATTCTGAAAAAATAATAATATCAAATATTAAAAATACATTATGGTTGAATGCTAGCATTGAAGTACAAATATGACCATTTTTCTCATGAGCTGGGTCAAACTATTTATTTAACAATATTATTAGCTCCTAGTGAAACAGCTAGAGAACAACTGTAAATAAATAATATTGTGAAAGTATATAATAACAGGCTACTAATCCCCTGCAATAGTAATAAAATTGAATAATTATCAATAATAATTTACTTGCACTCTTCATATACTATCCAAGCCTAATAATTGAATCATACAAGATGACAATTCGATTATGGTTTGAGGTAATTGACATTTTTGATGTTTAAATCCAAACCAATGTTGAGCTAACAATATTCAAATGTACAACTAGTATGTAACGTTGTAGCCCCGAATATTTTTGTAACGATTTCATCATATAATTAGAGACATAACTTGCTCAATAAAATTTAATCGATGTGGAGAAAATGCAAGACCTTGGGGAAAATGGATTGTATGATTGAATTATCTCTATCTGGTCAATCGGCTGCGCTCGCCCTCGCTCGTTTTTTATTAGTTTTCAATTTCGCTCCTATTTTCCCATTATTAGCTGCAACTCAATTCAAAACATGGTCGTTCTCTTTGTGCTATGACAATGACTCAAAAATATATTGTCATAGTTAGCTATAATACAAGTTAACTAGTTATTGTTTTTATTTTTTAGTTATCTAGTTATTTGGTAAAAAAACTTAAAATTTGGTATAAAGACAATAGTCTGTGTTTTTAACACAATAAGTTTACTTGTCTCTGTAAAATGATTAAATGAAAAAATAAATAATCCAATTTTACTAGGATCAAGGTAGATAGTTCCTGGAAATAATTTATTTACACTTTTTTGCTTCAGTTATTAATGTCCTTGTTCAACAGCTGTCAGCCAGATTAGTCCAGTCAATAAAGCATTATAGAGTGCATGAAATATGCCCCAATTTTTGACCTCAGGGATTTGTTTAGACTAGTTGGGAGGTCAACATACTAAAAGTCCCCGGACCTGGGGGGTGAGCATAGGGCGGGAGGGGGGTAGAAGGTACAATTTTTCAGTTTTTCGAATGAAACTTGAAAACGGTTGATCCTAGAAAAAAGTGTTCTGAATAGAAATTAAAGAGGACTAAAATCTGCGTCGATTGAAAAAAAGAAAACGAGAATCGGCCGAATAGAAAAAGTTTTACATCCGATCAAAAGTCCCATTTAAAAACAAAACCCAAAAAATTAATCTAACCGCTTTTGTACTATCTAAATACTGTTTTGTACTCACAACTCTTTCAAAGGAAGCCATGTCCTGTAGCTTGTCAAATATTTTCAATTCATGAAGTCGCTTGATCCTGGGTCACTGGTTACTGCTCCTGCTGCTTTCCTGCGGTCAGGTTCTGGCCCTGAAAAGAATGTAAGTTACCGGTATTTACTGTTTAATGTTTATATCAGTATCCACACTCACCACAAATAGTGAGATGATCATGTTACAGTATAATATATGATTTTCAAACAGAATTTCAAGACAAATAAATTACGAAATTCGCATATCGATATGTCAAACCGTTTGACATATTATACCCATTTACAGTATGAGGTACCCATTTGCAGTAGATCTCTGATAATAATTGAAATATATTTATGGCTAATGAACTTTGATTCAATACGGCGGACCAAATTTCCAGACGAAAAAAAAAACAGTTACAGTATTTCTTTTTGAGTGGGAACCTATACGACAATACAATACAAATTTATTGTCAAATTACTTTGTTTATAAAATATAAAGTCGTTTTTGAACTATCCTCCCACAATACTAAGTTGATAAGCTGTGGATATAAAAAGTTTGGTAAGATTTGGGCTAATGGCCTACTAGACAATGTACGTTACGGTAATCTATTTTGGTATTTGCGTATTCCACTTTTACTTTGTGAGAAAAACAATACAATACAACAATACAGGTGTCCCTATAACTAGCAGTAGACCACCCAACACTTCCACTGCAATACTTCCAGGGTTCCGATAATTTTATTTCCTGAGAAGAAAGAAGAACGGGTCTGAATCTGAAGAATACAATGTAGTCGAGCGGACGGCAGAAATAGAGTTGAAATAACCCACTCCTGAATATAACTTTTATCAAAAACAATGCATACATTTACAATGCAAGGCCATACATTTCATAGTCTTTCGCTCAGATAATCTTTGGTTTTGCTTTTTCTGCTGCCTATTCCATTATTAAAACTCATGGAATATAAATTCTTTTATATTTTGGTGCTTAGCTTCACATAACTTGAAAAATTTAATCTTAAACTGAAGGACCAATAATTAGTAATTGAATATGAAGAGCTCTAAAGGCACCAGATTGAATTGATTTTTAGTTCCTAATTTAATAATAGTTAATTATAATATACGGCTTCACTTCTGAAAATAAACTCATAAAATGAATATTCTAGCATTGATAACTTTAAAGAGCTAGCTGTGACTCATCAACACTATATCTAGCCTAAAATAACTATTCGAGGTAATAAATTATAAAATAGTTGATTATTTATCAAAATTGAAAATTATACTAGGTACTTTAAAATACCTAACTACAACACATAGAAATTACTATACGGTACCATTCAATGCAAGGTCATTGTCATTCTACTTTGGATGGAAGTAATTTTACTGTGCTGTAACTCATATTATGTGGATAGACCGTACTAGTTTACGAGTGCATGGAGTGTCAAAGGCTGAGTTGGAACAGTTTTCATCGAATATAATGAAGAGACTATAAAAACAATTTTATCAGGAAAACCCCTCTATAAATATTCTCACAAGTAAGTTACAGTATTTATAGATTATTCTATTTCCTTGATTGGTGTATGAAGGAACTCGTACCTACCTTAGTTTGATAGACCATAAGATTCTATAGAAAATTGAAGGTTCAATAATTAACAATAGAATATGAAGAGCTCTACAACCACCCAATTGAATATCAATCAATTTGTGATTGAATTCAAATTAGTAATCCCGAGGTACATTTATCAAAATAAACTCATAAAATAAATGTTCTAGGATTGATGAACTTCAAAGAGCTAGCTATATCTTATGAATTATCTACCCTACATTAATAACAATCCAGGTAAAAAATTGTAGTTAATTTTATTCAAATTAAAAATGATACTAGGTTCTTCAAACAAAAAACTGATGCTTTAGTGATAAATTCGACCAAACGTAAAAAATAAGGGTAGGAGTACAGTCCTCCAATAAGTCCAGTCACTTTTTACGGAGTTTCGCGGTAATCGGAATGGTTGTCAAGGTCAAAAAAATTAGTTAACAATTAAATTCCAGCCCATCACGTAGAATAGAATGACTTCTTTATTTCAATGACGTGGCGAAGTTTGGACATTAATGTCCACTTGACCACGTACAACACATGGAAATGAAACCGACTATCATTCAATGTAAAGTCATTCTACTTTGAAAGAGAGTAAGTTTACTATAACTGGGCTGTGAAAAGACCGTGAATCGTGCTAGTTTACGAGTGGATGGACAGTAATTGGCTAAGTTGGAGTGTTCATTGAAAATAGTCTCAATTTCAAATTGTTGAATAGGCTATCAACAATTTCATCTGGAAAAAATCCTTAATAGATATATTATCAAGTACATTATTAATAGATTATTCTTGTGCTTGATTACTGTTTGAAAAATACATACTAAGTTTATATTATAATAGACCGTATCCACAAGTTACGATACAATTGTTCATTGATTATCATATCCCCCATACTTTAGCCAATTAACATAAAATTTATATATTGATTATTGTGATTACTCTGATTATTAACAGATTAAACAGACTAACAGATTCAACAGGTTAACAGACTGGTACTCTGATTAATAACAGATAAAACAGACTAAGATTAATGCAGGCCTATCTTATCTTATGTTAAATTAATATACACTCTCAACATCTAGGTATAATACTCTTCTATTTTTTAATTGAAATTCAAAACATTGATAACACTGTGGCTGGAAATTTAGAGCAATTCGGTACTAAAATAGTAGAGAGTTAATAATAGTGGAGAATAAAGTAGTAGTAGACTAATAGAGGAGACAAAAATAATAAAATCTTCTGAAAAATTACTTTTATCAAGTGCAATATTCATTCCTGTTTGGAAAAATACGTAAAGTACCTATTTTGAAAGGAAAAGCTTATTTTTGCGTTGAATTAATGCTATTTTTTAATTAATATTCAAGTGAATTTCATGACATCTTCATTAAGACTAAATTTGAAAATTAATAAAATAGTCTGAAATAAATCTGAACAATCATAGTATTATTTATTGTAATATGAAGTTGGGTACTTTTTCAACTTACCATTTTTAGATTCCTGCACTTTTGAACGAAACAAGTTGAACTAAAGAAGACGAAAAACGTTGAACTAAACTGTTGAGCTGAGGAAAGAATTGGTGAGGTGGTAGTTTCTAGGAAGAAGTCTATAGAATAAGAATAGGAATTCTGTCAATTCTATTCTCTCTTGTCACAAAGAAATTGGGGGTCAAATCATACAAAGGAGGTGGGTTGGAGGGTTTGAATATAGCCGAGGGTCTATAGTTATAAAGTTTCTTTCTATAGTTCTTCTTCATCTGGTAAAAGCTAGTGAACAAAGACAACAGACTAGTCCTCTTACTAGACTTTCTTCTTCTTCTTCTTCTTCTTCTTCTTCTTCTTCTTCTTCTTCTTCTTCTTCTTCTTCTTCTTCTTCTTCTTCTTCCAAGAGTTCCAAAAGCGGGAATTTCAAAACTGACAGAATAATTATTGAACTTTACCGAGTTTTTATTGGTCTTGAAAGTTTGAAGTTTGAATTCTTCCTAATTTATCAGATTGATAGATAGAAAAAACATAAGAATATCAAGTCGAAAGTTCCAGAATGCATGTTTTAGATAGGATATCACTGTAAATTTTTCTCCATGATATCAATTCATGCTCAGCAATCTACAGCACAGTTAAATCAGACAACAACACTAGCAGGGTGTTCTGAAATAAGTAAGTAGTTTGAAGAGTTATAAATTTTTCATGTTTGAAGTAAATTTTTCATAGATCTTTCAAATGCAATTTTGTTAAAGTCTCCAATTGCTACCTGCTAGTTTTATTTGTCAAAGACTCATGCCATCATTTTTGCCTGATAAATTGCATTCTTAGAAGTTTACCCTGATTATATTCATGAACAAATTGTTGAAACCCAGCTATAATTTTTTCACTATGATAACAGCTCTCATTCACACACATTCATTTCTAATGAATTATCACGTTCTCAAGTAAAACAAGATCATGTGTCATATTTAAAACTAAAAGCTAAAAAAACGTTTATTGAGATCATTCAAATAGAATTGAATCAATTACTCTGGAATACGTAATCAGACTATTCTGTAGAATATATCAGTGCAAATAACTGCGCAAAATTCCAATTCAATTCTTAATTTGTCCCTCTTTAATTAGTTTCAAAAATTATTTATCTCTTATGTATATTTTTTATGTGTTCAAAACATATAAAATGAGAACAACAAATAAATACTTAATATCTATAAAATTTATGTTTCATATTTATTCAAGACAATAATTTTATACATATTTTATATAATCTTGATGAATATTCTCAATATGTATATTGAATTTGCATGATACCTATTTTATAGAAAAATTATAAAATATTTTATACCTATTCAATGTAATCGTTATATGTATTTTGAATATATTAATTTGCTTCATTTGTGGTTTGAAAATATTATATTTTATATATATTGAACTTATATAAAATAAATATCAAATATATGTTTTCTCAAATGAGTTATGAAATATATATTGATATGAGTTTTATAGGTATAAAATAGATATGTGTGTGCTACTATAGTCGTCCACATATCATTGGAATGGTCAAGGACGAGCAATTCTTCCGACACCACTCCCTGTTTCTCCCTCCGGTGATGCCGCTTTGTACTTAGGGGTAGGTAATAAGACAGTGTGTGTGAGAGAGAAGGAGTGATGTTTTGTTTGGGTGAGGGTGGACTACAGTGGCAACAGGGCTCAGCAATCCTGTGACCTTGGTAATTCCAATGATCTGTGGTCGACTATAGGGTAGTGCTAAAGCATATTAATTAGTACGGTGAAATAAGTTAAAAAAACAGGCCCAACCTCAACATCCAAAGAGAAAGGACGATTCCTACGCCAAATTGTTCTGTACAACCCCTTTATTGTTTGTTAAATAGTTACACCCTTTTGAGCGTCGGGTTTTGAGGGAGGGTGTTGAAAGGTGCAAAATTTCAGTTTTTCGTGAATTGGTGCTGAACCAAGCGTCGGACGAAATAATTTCATGAATGTTTTTTTTCTAGAGAATAAAATTTGGAAGAATTTGCAAAAATTGCAAATATGAGTGAATTTATCACAAAAAGGATTATAAAAACCGGTTGTGAATCTTCTTATGTCAAAGTTCTTGCGCTTCTTATAGTAACCATCTGAAAGAGGACGATTTTTCTACATTTCTTGATAAGTTTCAGATTTATCGATCACAACTTCCGGATTGGGATCATTAGAATGTGAAAAATTGAAATTTCCAATGTGCAGGTATTATTATTATTATTATTATTATTATTATTATTATTTAAGAGTATCATTCAAATCTGAATTTTGGAGGTTTTCACCGAATTTGGATTATAATATATGAATTTATACTGCTGTAATAAGTAGAAAATGATGAGCTTTTGAACGATATAATCCGACGTACCGTTCAAAAGTTATGAGGGAATATGAATTATTAAAAATAGAGGGATGCTTATGACAGGCTTATGGCAACCCCCATGAATATGATATTATTGGTCGTGCGAAAAATATTTGTGACACTCTAGGGTTTCAAGAGAAGAAATCTAGAAATATGAGCCAATCTTAATATTTTTAGTATGTTTTTAATTGTAATTTTATTAGTTTTTGGGGGTGTAAGAGCTTTCTAAAATCACTGTAGCACATGAACCACCGAACATAGAAGAATGAATTTGGTCTCAAATTGAAGAGAAATGAATTTCACCGAGAGGGTTTTTGAAATAAGGATGCAAGTGTTATCAATTCAAAGTTATAAACTACTAAAAAAATGGAATAATTCCTGTGAAAAAATTGTGGAGTTTCCAAGAAATAGTTATTTGAAAACGGTTGATGATACAGAGTTGTAATTGGTCTCAATCTTTTCCAAATTTTATTCTATAGAAAAAACATCCAAAACATGAAATTTTTTCGTCCGACGCTTGGTTTGACATCAACTCACGAAAAACTGAAATTTCGCACCTTTCAATCCCCCTTCCCCCAAAACCCGATGCTCAAAAGGGTGTAACTTTTTACCAAACCATAAAGAAGTTGTACAGAACAAGTTGGCGTATGAATCGTCCTTTCTCTTTTGATGTTGAGGTTCGGTCTTTTTTTGAACTAATTGCCCCGTAATACTAGTTGTAAAAATTGAATTACATAGAGGTTCGAGTCTAATTGCACCGTACTATATGTAAACATAAAATAATGTTAATAGTATGTTTTAAAATATACCCTATTTTAATACATAGGGTGGTATTTTTTGACATAAAGTCATATCATATCACGTTGAAAACGTTTAAAAACGCATAGAGAAACTCCAACTTTGTATTGAAAAAAGTCGGGAAAAAGTCTTGAATTTCATTTATGCAAATTGCTAGACACCCTGGTTAAACAAACCTAGCTGGTGCTAAAAGTTAGGAAATTCAAAGCTATGGTTCCGATTACGTAAGAACTCACGGTTTTCTCCCGGCTACGGTTACGATGACTATCACCTCTCTATTTTAATTACCTTGGGTAACTAATATCTGTTTAAATTTTGATTGATTTCAGTTAGAAGCAAGATGTCTTCTACTCAGGAATTGACGGCGCCTGTTTCGAAAGAGGTGAAAGTTGTGAAATTCAATCAGCTTCCCAAGCAAGCAACAAGGGGCCAACGCTTGATACTGACTACCAATAACAAAGTGCCATTTCTGATCTGCTCTCATATTCCTTACACTAGGAATTATCGAACCAACAGGTAATGTTCCATAATTCACTCTATATTGCTGATTCAATTTTACAACCTTGGATTGATATATTGCTGATAACTATTTTTCATAGTTGATAACTAAGGATTGAGATTAATTTTGAACTTGGTTACTTCACTAGGTTAGATTTATCAAATCTGTGATATATTTTGATTAAGTTATCTTTATATTATTAATAGGGCACTGATATGTATATAAACATACTTGAATACTCACATTGTCCTTAATATCAAACTCCTTAAAAAGGAAACTGATTTATTACCTCTTATGTGTATAATCCTTAACACCATATCAGTGAAAAACTGGTTTTAAGATGATTAAATTTAGTTTTTGAGAGCTCATTTAAAATCATCATTTGACAATAATCGGTTTGGAATCTTATCTTGTGAACTATAAACATGTGTAGTTAAGTGGCCCATTTGGAGTCAAATTTCCGTTTGCTATTTATTGAATACCGGCTAATCAATTGAGTACTGTTCATTTCCCGGATCCCATAATCATCTATTTTTGAGAGTAAAATACGAGTTATCTTATCTTATTTCGATTTTCTTGAAATTCTGTCATTCAAGATTCAAGCACTCTAACACTACCTTGCAGGAATCAATTCTCAACAAATCAAAAAATATTGTAAATAGTTTTTTCAAATATACCGATAAACTTGGTGATGTGTTTCCTCACATCAAAATAATGAAATAAAGTTCCAGTAAACGTGGGTCCTAAAATGATTTTTTACAGAAATAACTATGGCGTTCCACATTTTTCTTTGAATTTTCTATTTTATATTTTTGCGGCCTAAAGGTATGATTCACTTTAAAAGGGCGAATTTCACTTTTTATCGATTTATTATACATTAGTAGCCCTAATAATATGTATAATGTAGTCATGTGAATAGATTTGTGGTGGCTAGAGCAGCGCAGCTAGAGCCGGGCAGCTCGAGCAGCGCAGCTAAAGCCACGACAGCTTGAGCCGCGCGGCTCGTGCTGACGTTTGGGAATAGTACCTTTAGAGCGAATACTTGAATGACCAATTCTTATGTAAAATTAGTTAAAAAATCGAATATAACCAATTATAGCCAGGTGTAACTGAAGCTTTATGTGGGATATGTGAGTAGGATTATTTTGTAAAGAATAATTATCTTTCTCGAATAATCTTTACATATTCTATTTGAGCTCCAATTGAAAATGCGTTTCGAAGTATTATTGAAACGCAACCTACCAAGCGTGGCAAGATGTAATCAAATATACAGTTGACCATTTAAATGCAAGCTTGTTCGTACATTAGGTCTTCACCGTCTTTTGTTGTTGAGAGTTGTGCCTTTCTCAAAGAATATTAATATCCTCTGTCTTCCCTCATTACTTAATGCCGATTTCTTCTTATATTAATGATTTTAAAATGAAGGAGAATAGAACCATAATAATTGGAATTTCAGACCTGAACAACGCAAGGATGCGGGTCGTAGAAGGAATACTTCTGGGCCTCGTCCTCTGTCTTCCATCAATGATTCACTGGATCCATTTGATCTTTTGGGAATCGAGCGAAATCAGGACGGAATGGTAATTACCAGTTACTGTTTGTTCAAAATTGAGTTATTACAAAAATATAAATAAAACTTCAATTTGAAAACAGAAAATTAATTTCTTATACATACCCACGTGTTGATTTCTCGTACCTAGGTGAACACATTTACCAATGAAATACCTAACAATCCTATGTGCTCACTGCTTCTTGCATCATATTATGCGAAAAACGTGATCAGAAATCTTTATTTATGTTTTAATAATTTGTAATGAAATATAAAAAAAATCTTAATCATTCAATGATACTTGTACACGAACAAATAATTGACTTATTTTCAATTGATGTTTTGTATATGATGTCACAGACATGTAATAGTTACTATTTCAAAAAATAGCTGTTGTAGAGCTATTTATACCTAAATAACTATTTTTGCATAAATTGTGCTGATCCATCGTAGCCCATTGTAGTCCAGTTCCTTATGAAGAAAAACCATCTCCCGTGTGCAAGTTCGTCAGCATGGCAAGAGATCCTGATATTCTGTTTCTGGGGTATCTAAGGATATTCAAACCACTTGATGGACATCTGAGGGTCGCGTCTGGCTCGAGTAATGGCGGATTCAAAATGGAGGATATTTTGAGACTGCAGCGCTCCAAGAAAATGCTTGTAGAATCGTAACCAGTAAAGATACAGACTTCAAATTACCGGCAATCGATTCACAATAAATTTTTCTACAAAATAGGTTATTACACATTTTGTGATAAAATGCAACCTAAATCCAGAAAAAAGCCTTTTTAAAAAAAAGTGTTTCCCAATATCTGTTTACAGTACAAATTTTGTGAATATTATTTGAAAAAAACTTTTTTCGATAGACTATTGGGATCAAGAGTATTGGCAATAGTATTTGTGATTGATTCCCGTCGATTAGAGGGTTTCATGAATATTGGTTTCCAAGTTATGGATTTCAACATATTTCCTTGTACAACAAAAATTTGTACAATTTCCAAGTGATAGGTTTCCCTGTTTGAAGATGTTTACTACATGGAGAAATGGTTCTCATGAAATTGGGCTGTCAAGAGTTATTACTTTGATCTTATTGGTTACAATAATTAGTTTATCAGATTGAAAATCGTTTCTGTGCTTGAAGAAATCTTCACAACTTTGATTATCACAAATTTTGTGTTAAAATGTAACATAAATCCAGAAAAAAAACTTTTTTTTTAATACTCACAACAGTATATAATTATATTTTTCAATAATCATCTTAAAAATAAATTATTCGAGAATTTCAGTAATAAAAGTCTTTATCAATAATTTTTATAATATTTTCCTGGTGATTAATAGGTTTGATCCATATTTTTGTTTATAAAAATTCATAGGTTCTTTGTTGCGTCAAGTTAGCCACTCAGCAGAGTAGTGCACAGAGGCTATTTTATAGCCCTCATCCAACCTTCAAACAATCTCGTTATATTTATCCTTATAACCTTGTAGGAACCATCCTTTTTTCAACCTTGCAGGGACCATCCTTATTATTATATTATCATTTATATTTATACTTCCTACTGTATATCTGAATATTATACTATATATTTTGTACTGCAAGTTTTAAACTTGTAATTATCATTAAGGATGAGTAAATTTGATTTGATTTTATAGATTAGAAATAAGGGTTGATTTGAGTAGAAATATTTCAGGATTATTCATAAGACTCCCTACGTTTGTCTCTCTATTTAAAATGGTTTCGGTTTTTCGTCTCATTCTCTGGTCCTTGAAATTTATATATTTCTGGTCCAGGAATTGCATTTATGAGCCTTTTCGGTAAGTAGAGCACGAATTATATTACTTTCAGCATATTAAATTTCGTATACGTGTGATTTTGCAGTAAGTTTCCACAATCTATAATCTACTTAGTTTATTCAAGCAAACTGCATGATATCAAATTTTCAAATTTCGTGACATTTTTGCAGCATATATATTTTATAATCTACACGAATGAAGTAAATAATTGATCTGAATTTTCTGAAGTACCGTAATGCAGAAAATAGTAAGTATGATAATAACTAAAAATAATAACTGTTATGATCGACATATGTATGATCTGCATTCTATACCTGAATTAAGGGGGGTATAGTAGGGTTTTCTCCTAAATATGATCTCACAAAAAATATTCTAGTACAAAACTTCAATATAAGGATATAAATATATGTTTTGACTCTTTTTTAGTCAAAATATAATATTTTTTGTTGTACAAGGAAATATGTTGAAATCCATAACTTGGAAACCAATATTCATGAAACCCTCTAATCGACGGGAATCAATCACAAATACTATTGCCAATACTCTTGATCCCAATAGTCTATCGAAAAAAGTTTTTTTCAAATAATATTCACAAAATTTGTACTGTAAACAGATATTGGGAAACACTTTTTTTTTTGAAAAAGGCTTTTTTCTGGATTTAGGTTACATTTTATCACAAAATGTGTAATAACCTATTTTGTAGAAAAATTTATTGTGAATCGATTGCCGGTAATTTGAAGTCTGTATCTTTACTGGTTACGATTCTACAAGCATTTTCTTGGAGCGCTGCAGTCTCAAAATATCCTCCATTTTGAATCCGCCATTACTCGAGCCAGACGCGACCCTCAGATGTCCATCAAGTGGTTTGAATATCCTTAGATACCCCGGAAACAGAATATCAGGATCTCTTGCCATGCTCACGAACTTGCACACGGAATTACACAAGGAACCGGACTATTGATTGAGTTTCAGTATATAACTAAAAGCCCTAACACCCATCAAATTTATAATTCAGCATAATATGATCTCTTTGAATGAAGCTGATTAAATTCAATTGAATTATGATTTCTGGTGATATTAAATTCTCACGAATTGGAATGAATAAGCCTACTATTGCTGAATGATATGCAAAGGATGCTCATCAGAAACATAATAAGTGTTGAGCCGTCATAGCCCATTGATTGGGTTTCAGTATCTCAACTTCAGTTCTTTTGCTGCATCGGTCTTGGGTTCTTTTCATATGCCATAGTTGAGTATTCATAACAAAAAGTTATGACTTGAGAATCGACCACATGAGTTCTATTTTAAGTGTAGGCCTACTGTAATTTTTAAAACAATTTTCTCCTCCAGGAAATCAGTTACCGACAGTTTTTGGTTCCTTCAAAACAATTTTTCCGCGAGAAGAAAATGCTACCTCTTGAGATGGATATTAGTGAAATTATTGCACCAGGGAAACATCAAGTTGTATCAAGGTAAGCTTATTCAATGGTTAGTTTTCGCCTTTTATGATAGTATTTTTTGGAAGAATTCGATGTAGGCTATTCTCAGTGCATACTCGAAAGGTATTCAGCCTGTTTGATTTCAAGTTGGGGAAGTAATTATGTTTGGGAGCAGAAATTATTTGTTCAAATTATTTAAATCCAATAGAAAGAAATAGATATATTGGAATGATCAGTTATAAACAGAAAATAATAATACCTTTTTTCGATTTCTCGTTTTCAATAAATTCATAAAATCGAACTTGAAATCATAAATTAGATTTGTGTTCCTTCTGAGATATTATTTGATTTGATTTATTTAGTGAGAATTAGACTGATAAAATCTAAATGTCCACCTCACTACTCATTCTCATGAAATCATGCGATTTGAAAAAATCTTGAAGCAGTATACGCTTAACACGCGATACAAGGACTTGAATAGAAGTCTAGTTTTCTATTCTGTCATCTTAATCAATATCTATATTAAATTGATTATTGTTTTCATAAAATTTACATTTTTATCAGAGATGTTGTGGAACTTATCCATAATAAACTTTGTGGGTCTGACAACATTCGTTTTCACTTAATTAAATTATTGTTTTTATAGTAATTTTGAAATAAGTGAAAATACATTTATTTCACAGATGCTTCTCGTACGACAGTGCTGCTGGGAACCATCGTCCTTCCATTCCTGCTTCACCACCTGTTATTTTCTCTGAACAAAGATGTAAGCGCCTTATTTCCATCTTTACATAAGTTTTATTTCTTGAATAATCAATGTGATTTTAAGCTCTATCTGTCACTCAAAGATCACGTCTCCTAATACTTGATCCTAGATCATGTCTTGAACCGTTCTAGATCTGAGGCAATACAAATCTACATTGAAACTCTTTTATTTTTCTTCAAATTTTACAAAAAAAATCACACAGTTACTACAAAAAAAGACATTTTGGATTCGACTTACCTAGACCTAGAGTGACATTTAAATCTGTTGACAAATACCTATTCTGTATGATTCATTTACTCCATCACAATCTTCCAACTACAATGCAGGAGACTGAGGCTTGACATTGACCGAGAAGCATAAAAATCCCTTATAAACTCGCGATATATGTGAGAGATTCTCTGTTTATGCCAGAAATTGGAATTTCCTTCTTACTCAGTTTTTGTGATTAAGCATTCTTTATAAAAACAAAGTAATTATTTCACTCGGTAAGACTACAACATTATACAATTTTGCCTCTTGTATAGTCTATCCAAGCAAAGAAGACCCCTAGCAAGATGGGAAAATGACTCATGCTCGGTCAATATTGGTTCAAAAATTATCAATTTGATCTTTAATTGTACGAAACAATATGATTTATAATTCTTGAACATTGACCAAGCTGGAGTCATTTTCCAATCTTCCCAGAGGGTCTTCTTTGCTTGGACAGACTATACAATATACATGTACAAGCCTGTAATTAAAAAACATATGTAAATCCAATTGCACAAGCTACATAATATTGTACTAGCTCGAATACAACTCAATTTATTTTGTTACCGGCTAATGTATACTTTTTTATCTATTTCCTTTCAGGAGATTTAAAATGTAAAAAATAGAGTTGTATTGAAATTTAAGCACTCTTTACTCTCGGTTGAGAATAAAATTAAACCGTACTTCACTTGAAGTGCACCAAAGAAGCATACTTTCAATCATCACTTTTGTGATTGCAGGCTTTGATTGGGAGGAAGCGGGTGTATGCCAGTTGTACAAACCTAATGTTCTTGATGATCCGGAATTGATTGCTGGAAAGCACCGCACTCTACTAACATTCTCTTCCTACATGGTAAGAATATTTGTAATATGCTATTTAATGTCCTCTACTTGGCTGATCATTATGAAAATTAATCATATCAATTATAGAGATCTCCTTCACAGCATTTCCAATTTGCCAATTCATTGTTGAATGGCGTTAAAAATACTATGCGTTAATAATTTGAGAATGCTCTGGGGGCTGAGGTTTTTTCATGAAGATTAGAAGTATTGTAAAAGAGGGAATGGGGCACTCCCATCAAACACATTAATTATCTGTAAACATAGTGATCTTGGAATCTTCAAGGATGTTTTCTACAATAAACAAATATTGAAAACGTCTGTAAATCGAAAATGAAAAAAAAAACATTCAGAAAACAGTTCATAATTACTATGATTTATTGTAAATGAACCAGAAGTTTGGTGTGAAGATGCAATTTTCCTGCAAGCTCGTGTATGATCTGAGTAGTGAATAAAATGTATATCGAGTCAATCATATTTTAACCCAGGTAATCTTCCTTTCCAGACTTCCGTTATCGATTATGTTCGTCCATTTGATCTTAAAAAAGAGCTAAACGACAAATTCAAAGAAAAATTTCCAAATGTTGATCTTACTCTCAGCAAACTTAGAAGGTAGGTGTTAGAAAGTCTGCTCTTTAACCGTAGATTACCAATCATGCGTCATTTTTACGCATAACGTCTTAAAAACTGTTATTTTTCTTCTCCACTATGGTTTCAAGAGCCAGGCGTCTAGCAGTGCTTTGTTGTCTCATTTGTAGAGAAGACTGCATTCCATAAGGACCTCTACATTTTCTCTTTTGGAAATAATATCGACATTTCGGTAAGTCACCGCCCTGTCAAGACTCCCACACTGGGAAGAGAAATTAATAAAAACAATAGATAAATTTCTTGGAAGAGGTGAGCCGCATTTAAAAAAAAACCTCAAAAATAGGAAGAAACTATTGCAGCTTATGTAATTATACGAGGAGGACGCTCACCACCATCTATCGCTATAACTGCAATAGACCAATTAGTGGTGGACACCAAGTGAGAATATGCGCAGGATGTGAGTGAATGAGGTTTTAAAAACCTTATTTTTTAATTTTCGTTCAAGTAAAGATGAAATTAGTTGTCAAATATAGTCTTTTGATGAAATAAAATCATTATGAAACGAAAAAACAGAGTGATCTTATTTTGAACTATGCGTAAAATCAGTATTACGCATAATCAGTATTAATGTGAAAAAATAAGATTAGTAATCTGAGGTTATTAATATGGATCAGGACCTATGGAAACTCTATTAGTTGAGAAAGATATGAAACTAGATGTTTGCTTTGTTGTCTAGGGATAAGATAACTCAGTTTTTGAAAACAATTCTCCATTGAAAACAAACTAACATAGTGACAGGCTGGTGTACAGTAGCAGAATGTTAAGAGAAATAATCTAGGAGAGGTTTAAATACTGTTACAAAGTGCTTAGTCTACAGTTTCTAATTCTATTGTCTTATGTATATCTAACTTAGTACTACGGCTTTTATCAATGTTTGTTGATGGATGAAAATCAAAATCATACTACCCTTTTAGTATTTTTTTTATTTTGACTCAGCATGTTTCACTCTCCTGAAGGTATCATTCCCAATCGGCGTGAATAGATTTGTGATGGTTAGACATTGCAGCTAGAGCCTGGCAGCTCGAGCAGCGCAGATAAATCCGCGACAGCTCGAGCCGCGCAACTCGAGTTGCCGCTTGGGAATGATACCTTCAGAGGCATTATCAAGTTTGATGTTCACTCTGAGATCCTCACCACTTGCGAAACATGCATAACATGTTGTATTGGAATAAAAATACTATAAGGGTACTGTGACTTTTATTTTTATCTACTAATATGAAAATAGAAATATGATTCCCAATAATAATAAACTAATTGCTTTAATTTAGATTGACAATTAAATTCACATTATGAGAATTGTAGGAATAATGAGGATTATGAATAATAAGATAAAGTTCCTAAGATATTCCCTTTTGTTTTTAAGATGTGAAATTTTCTTAAATCTAGTATTCTTGGGCACAGTTGTAAAAATATGCTTCACAACACTTTTTATCAGTAAAAAACATCAAAACTAGTTTTGGTTTCTAAGAACTCGATACAAATTTCTCTTTTTGCAGCTTGAAACGTGAAATGAGAAAAATAGCCAAGCATGACAAAGATCCTGACCTGTTGACTGTAGCACAAGCTTATGTCTACTTTGAGAAGCTGGTCCTGCGAATGCTGATAAACAAAGAAAATAGAAAACTCTGCGCTGGCGCTTGCCTTATTCTTTCAGCAAAATTGAATGACATCAAAGGCGAAGCATTGAAACAGCTAATGGAGGTAAAAATTCGTTTTGGTACATTAATATTCAAATTTATGTTGCTGTAAATTTCCGATGAAATTTAGAATAAACACTTCTATGATGACTTTTAGGAACGGGCAGGGCCGGTCTGGGGAGGATGGGGGCCCCTGGCGATTGATCAACTGGGGGCCCCACACCGGGGGGAGGGGGTATGGCTTCCCCCCCACGCCTAAGAGGAGGGGCCAGAGGTTCTCCCCGGAATTTTTCCTTCGTTTCCTTATTAGGCCTATAATTATTTTCCTTATCTTGGTACTCTTTATTAATAATTTTCAATCTATTACTGTATCCACCAAAACATTTACTTAGAATTATCTAGAAATATTCTTCTTACTGGGAATTCAACATGTTCATTTTGTATCGAAAAATGATTAATACCTGCAGTGAAATTGATGGAAGATGGTCCAGGGGTCCCATCTCGAAAAATTTGCACATAATTATATTATGGTAAAAAAGAGCGTTGAACGGTTTCTTGGTGAAAAATATTGATAGAAATATCTTATAGTTCCCTAATTCTTCTCATTTGAAAACACTCAAATAGGAAGGAATTTCCCACTAAATAAATTGTCAATAAAAAGATCAACTAAAGATCAACAAGAAGAATAGATCAGGATGATTAGATTGTAATCTAATTTCCTTGGAATAGATAAATAAATTCTCAGGATCATGGATTAAGCTTAATTCAATGATTACTCCGATAAAAAGAAAATTTCGGTTACAAACCCAGGATTTTCTACATTTAGATTTAGAAAGCGGAAAAGGTTCTGGAGATGTCCCTATACGAAGAGTCTAGTAGAAAACAGGCCATACAGATCAGAATTCAGTAATACGGTAGTCCAAGAGCTTTTTTCAATCTATATTCATCCAAACTGTGGAGATGAGAAACCCTTTAAAACAAAATAATGATTAATAATAATTCCTATTCTTATTAAACATCAGCCTGTTTTGGATGACATTAGATGATTCACCAGAAATAGTCTGTCAAAGCGAAGAAGACACTCTGGAAAAATGGGAAAATGACTACAGCTCAGTCAATATTGTTCGAAAAATGATGAATTTGTTTTCAAATTTTATAGCAAGATGTTTTCCACAATTCGAGACTGAATTCATCATTTTTTGAACAATATTGACTGAGCTGTAGTCATTTTTCAATTTTCCCAGAGTGTCCTCTTTGCTTCGACAGACTATTTCTGGCCAGCCGCCGAGCGCTTCCGAGATCGTGCTTATCGTATTTCAACGGACATTTACTCATGTTAAATTTCAACAAAATATATGTTTTTTATCCTCAAAATGTAGATCTTGAAAAGTTCTACAAGCTCTATATGAGACATTTTTAGTAGAACAATCCTGTGATTTTTTATTAGGAGAAGAATGAAATTATGAGGCATAAATCTGGGGGCTTCCTCCATTCTGCCATGTATAACTCCTGAACCACAGGAGCTATTGTGAAATGGTAAGGACATTAAATGAAGAGAATTAAATTGTCTAAGTAATAAGAGAAATTCCGTTTTCCTATCTTCAATTGTTACTGAGATACATGTAATATAAGAAAACCATACAAATGGAAACTTTGAGGGGCTGCTGGGGGGGGGGGGAAGCAAGAAGGCTAGGGGTGGGGACTCATAGTTTCATATAAGAAATATTTCAGTAGAACGAACCTGTAAACTTTTATATGGAAAATAATGGAGTTTTTCAGGCATAAATCTAGGGGTTTCTCTCATTCTTTCATGTATAACTCTTGAACCACAGGAGCTAGAGTGGACAAGACATGAAAAAACATGTTTAGAAACATGTTTAGTTTTAGAGTAAAGACATGAAATGAAGAGAATTTCGTTCTCTAAATAATGAGAAAAAATTTGGTTTTATATCTTCAATGGTTGCTGAGATAAATTCAATTAAAAAATCCTTAAAAATGGAAACTTTGAGGTGGTGCTGGGGGGGGGGGATGCAAGAGGGTAGGGGTAGGGACTTTTGGAAAAACACTTGTCTGTATGATAGTAATCGATGGGGGAAAAATTAGCCTCATATGTTTTATCTCCCCTAACGGGTATATTTTTGCACTCATTGACTGGACTAAAAGGAAATACTTCGATTTCGATTTCCACGCCGATTGCGGCTAGAAAAACGATCTCTTGCACTCAGGGCCGGCGAGAGCGATCGCGGGCCCCAGGGCTGGACCTAATCCGGGCCCCTAGGTATGGTATGCATGAAGGCGTTTTGTTTGTGTGGGGTACCGGGGGTCTAGGGATACTCCCCAGTCCCTGAGAACAATGTTAAATTACAGATAAAATATCTCATTTTGGTGTAATCTAGACCTGTTTTCACTTATTCATTCATAAATTATCTTTTCAGGCTGTTTCATATTTAAGTAAACCACAAATTTAGGCACTCATTGAAGAAATACAAAATGGTTTTAATTGAAACCTTTCCAAAAAAAATTATACAATAGAAAATTTAAATTAAAGCATCACAGATATGTAAATGTTGAATTAATTGAATAGACAATGGTATTTAAAAAAGAAAAATACAACATATTTTGATTGAAGAAATTGATTTTATTAATCCATATACATAATTATTAAGTATAATTCACGTAGATAAATTATGATTATACATAATTGATTTTTTTCCATATACAAAGTAAACAACACTTTTCGTCAATTAAAGTCTTTAATCTAATCATGATTACAACAAAACTCCTCTTCTGGATTTTCTTGATGCAAATTTGACAATGATTATTCTATCTATATTTGCTCTTTTTACTAGGTCCATTTTCTGCGGGCCCCGGGGCTGTAGCCCCCCCCCCTACCCCTCCCTGTCGCCGGCCCTACTTGCACTTTTTATAGTTTTAATAAGTAAAAATTATATATTTAAAGTAACGTCTATTATGAAATACAAGTAATGGGGTTGATTGAAAAAGTAAATACTGTAAATAGTAAATCATTTAAAAAATAGTTTTCTAATCTCCCAGTTTGGGTGCCTGGCGATCGCCAGGTTGCCACCCCTGCCAGACCGGACCTGAAGGAACCTGTATTTCACAGTGAATATTTTTAATCTCTTACTTTTTTGGTATAGCGAAGAGTGCAGAATGCATTGCATTCCTGAAAAGGAGCTTCATCAGTCTGATCGCTGTCACTCTCCAAGAGTGAAATGCATTCTTCTTTACTATCATTCATCATTTATTAATTCAATGATATTATTTACAAAGGTGAGTGCAACACGCTAATGCCCAAACCGGCTTCTCTACAAATTTTTACAACGGTCCAAAACAAGGTCATGAAACTTAATTTCAAAAATTTTCACTATAAACAATTATGAATTTTGATTGAGTCTCACTTCAAAGTTATAAGTGATATTCGTAGTGTAATATTCACAGTTTGTTTGTTCTCCGAGGGTGAAATACAGGTTCGTCATTTATCATTAAGTGGATATTTTGAGCTTCTAAATTTTCTATTAGCACTACCAACACCTATTTTAAAACTTAGATTTATCATACAGTAAATTACAACGGCCTTCCAGCCGAAAACTTCGAATCGAGAACTATTTATAAAATACTCTATCAATCTCGTCAACGCTTGTACACCCTTTGCTTGTGCACCCAGTTACTGACTCTCTAACATTGTCGTTTTTAATTTATTTGTTGTGGAGAACGTCAAATTTCAGAGTAATACAGTAGAATTTTTTTTAAAGTAGTATCGATATAATAAATTCAGAAGGATACGAGAAGAATTTGTCTTATCAAAGTATTCATGACAACTGGGCTCAGTCCAATTACAAAGAGATTACTTTGTATGTTACAAAGAGATGTGAAGGAGGGACGGGGCAACTCACTATTTCGACAACTCGCTATTTATCCAAAAACACCGAACTGTCGCTAGGGAGGTGACTCTCTATTTAGACAACTGCGTGTTTTTGAGAAACGTTTTGGCTATTGCAGCTCGGCAGGCCAGGTCAGGCAATTGGCTGTTTCGTGCCACAGTCCGCCATTAATAGAACTCATCTGTCTAGGAGGGGCATGCAAACTTTGACGCTAGAGCTGATATCTAATAAACTTTAAGGCAAGTCTGTGCAGCCCGGTCAATATTGATCCGAGAACTATGAATTTGATTTCAAATTTTAGGAAAAATCAAATTCAAAAATTTTAGTCTGTCTAAGCAAAGAAGACATTCTGGCAAGATGGGAAAATGACTCGAGCTCGGTCAATATTGATTTGAGAATATTATGAATTTGATTGCAAATTATTGTGGGAAGCATTGTGATCTATAAAGACTCCAGCTCGGTAAATATTAGTTCGAGAATAATGAATTTTATTTCAAATTGTAGGAAACATTGTGATCGGTCAGTATTGTTTTAAAAATTATGAATTTGATGAAACATTGTGATAGGTATATATTATACTAGTCGGATCCCACTAGACGTCAAAACTGCAATCATATGAATGTAGAAACCAAGTAAACCGCCATTTATATTTCCAATTAACTGTCATTAACCATGTACATTAAATAGGCCACAACCCGTTGTAATTATATATCTATGTGTAATTATTTCTTTAAATACCTACTGCTAATTCTTGACATCGAATATATTTTTTCGAGAAGTAGACCTATCTATCATTCCCAGTGTGTTGTACATGATCATGACCTCTTTTCACATCTCTTCCTTCAAGTTACCGTATATCATTACAGTAACCTATATATGAGAGAGAGAGCCAGATAGGACCTTACACGAAGATCAATCAGTCCACCAATATGTTCATTACATAGTTTGTATTATTAGGTATATATTATCCGGTATTTAATAGAAGATTTTGTACATTGTAGATTCTTATTTTTTATTCAAATTTTGAAGAAAATTTATGAATCTCAGAAAACAATTTCATAATTTTCTCAAAATTATCTTGTCAGAAATTTATAATAATTACAGCTTTGTAGATTTGTAAATTGGATTACATTTTGATTATTCGTCTTCATAGAATAAAGTTACAACAAGACTGAGAATTTTCAAAAAGATGAGAGTAATTCAACAGTTGAACATTGTTCTAAGAACATGATAGATACCGGTATACAAATTATTACCTCGATCTGAGTTTTGAAGCTCATAGAAACTGTCTGTCTGTCTGTCTGTTCATAGGAACAAATAGGTATAAATCTGACAAATATTATGATATTACAAATAGTCTGAAGGTCATAACAATTGTATTTTCATACATTATCTCAGTTGGTAAACTCTTATACAAAAATTGCAGAATCATTTTGGTTAAACTTATTTGTACTAATAGGCAATTTATTATTTTATTTCACTGGTGATGTGAATAATCCGTAGTAGCCTAATTTCCAATGTCACTGTTCCTTGACAAAAATTCAATTCAGGAACTTGTTCGCTTTAAAATGATATTTTTCTACTGAAAATTAATTTCACGGCTATCAGATGCCATCATTAAACAACTGTAGAATTGCAATATCTCATCGAAATTTGAAATATTTTCAATTGCCTTGCCTTTCAGAAATTGTAGGTCAAGAATCCATTTATTCAACATTCTATTTTTTATTCATTGTTACAATAAGGCGACTTGATACGCGGTGGCGGATTTACCACTAGGACCACTATGCCAGTGCCATGTCTTAGGGGGCGGCACGGTACAGCCTGACGGTTTGACTGCTTTGGATGGTTTTGTAACATACAGTAATTGATTTTTCAAATATTTTGCAACTGACATTAGCAGCGTAAACACATTTTTTTATCTATTTCTGTTATAATTTTATCTATTGCTGTTAGTCTAGGAACATTGATAGCGGAGGGATAGGGAGTTGAAATAGTTAGAAGTAGGTAATAAAAATTTTTTTTTATTTTTTTAGAAGTAGGTGAAACCCGATGTGAGAAGAAAAGTGCTGTACTGGTATTGCTTTACAATTTTCGGATATTATAATATAACAATTTAGTATGTTTCTAATTTAAATGAAATGAACTCTCCCTCTCTCTCAAGGTGAAGTGTTAATGGAAAGGATATCCTTGATATCCTTTTCCAAGAATGGACATATATAGGCCTATGTCTAAACTTCGCCTTTTCATCTAGATAAATTACTGCTTACACTTCTTATTTATTTTGCAGAACCTCGAATTGAGATTTGTACAAATTTTGCATTCATTACATCACCGTTTTTTCGTATTTTTACTTGAAAGTTTCTTTTTTGTAAAATTTATAGAATAATTTGTTTTACTCATTTATATTGTAATGTAAAATCGAAGTTGAATTTTGTTATCTACTTGAATAAAGTAGCCTAATCTTATCTCCCTCTCTCTTTCTCCATGGTTGAGTGTTAATGGGAGGTTCTTGAGCATTCCTCTCCAAGAATGGACATTCATGTGTCCAAACTCCGCCTTTTTATGTGATTACAGCATCAGTTATATTACTGTTAACATGATTATTAAATCCTACATTTGTATCTTTTTCGTAAGTTTCCATAGTCTAAACTCAGTTATTAAAGCAAGAGATGTAATTAGTATCATTTTTAATTTGCGTAAAAGGATTTGAGTCGATGTATTCAGTAATTTACATAAATAAAGTAAATGAATCTGAATCTCTCACTCTCAGTTTTAATGAACACGCGATAATCGATAATAAATTCATTAGAACTAGTTTTTTATTTAAATGAAGAATTCGGCTCATTAAGATTAGTAACGTGAGCGGCAGTCAGAATAGTGCGTAGGGGGGGGGGGGGATTTGTAAATCCGTCCCTCCTTGACAGCAAGTAGGCCTAATTCAAGCAAAGTTGGCAATGAGTGAATGAATGATGATGTTTACATGGTATTGATTATTGTCAAGGTCAGTACCGCATTCAGCAGTTCAGCGCCCCTAGGCCTACAGACCAAAAAGCGCCCCCTCCCCCCTCTCCCATCACCTCAACTCCTTCCCTTCCCCACCGACTAAGACACGGACAACCTTATTCCCCATTCACATACATTATTTTCCTCATAACTGTTTTAGATTGAAGAAATATGCATATAACTAACTTAGTTAAATGGGCTAACAACTTAGTAAAGCATAGGTACTAATTATTCTTGATGATATTGTCCTGATGGAGGGGCGCCTGCAGCAATCTCGCACAGGGCACCGAAACACCACGCGAGGGTCCTGCGTACAACATTAATAGTATTTACATACTGTATATTGTGATGATTAATAAGTCTTTTATTATCTCTATGGGAATCTCCCATTATTTTAATTATTATTACTATGATAATTCTATTGAGAGTTCATTTATTACCATTATTTTATGGTGATTGCTTTCTATCTGTCTAATCATGCAACTCCTCCGTGCACACGGATAAATCATCCATGCAGTGAGGATATTCATATTATCTGAAACACTGATTTTTTTGAGAATACTGTATGTCATTTTTTATGAATAAACGAATTTGAATTTTGCGAGATAAATAAATTAATTGCTTCATTGATTCGCTCGAGAGAGTGAGAGAGTGAGCGCGCGTGACAGAGCGAACGGACCAGAGAACAGACAATACGAATTCTTCTCTGTGGCTTGACCAAGTAGTCTCTTGTTTATTGTTTTCGCCACTTGAACATGATCTTCTGGAAACAGATGTGACAGCTATAGTCTGTCCAAGCAAAGAAGACCATCTGGCAAGATGACTCAAGCTCAGTCAATATTGGTTCAAAAATTATCAATTTGGTCTCATATTGTTGAAAACATTCTTCTCCACAATTTGAGACCGAATCTACTATTTTCGAACAAATATTGAATAAGCTGGAGTCATTTTCCCATCTTGCCAGAGGGTCTTCTATGCTTGGGCAGACTATACCCGTCATTCGAGTGCCACAAGTACCTCAAGTACCTACACACATTATGACTTATCTTTTTCTTTACTAACAAAAAGCTTACAAGAGGACAATCATCTAATAAGTAGAAAAATTGAAATAACTCACCAATAATTCATATACAGTATTATCCAATATGATTCCATTAATCATTATTACGCCAACAATCAGGTTTTTTCAAAGTTGCAGATGCGTTGCGGGTTGCATCTTACGCCTGAGTCGATTCAATAAAAGCGAAATTGCACTCATTCATGGCATGTTCAATTGTATCTTTAAATTTTCTGAAAGGGGTAGTATATCAGACGCCACCGAAAGTGGAGCATGGCGAATGTCTGTTATTAAAAGATACTCAGCTCTGTTTGGATAGTCTAAAGCAGTCTACAATTTTTGAAACTAGAGATGAGGAATAGCAATAGCATAGCAAAAAAATCATGCAGAAACCCTATTAATTCCGATTAATGACTTTTACATTAATTCTTATTATGAGTAACTTATATGTTCTTGGACATTACTTTCTATGATAAGATAAGAAAATAAATTTACCAGGAAGTTACTCTAATTGATAGCAAACACGTTTCTGTATTTAATTTTACTGATTTTCAAAGCTGAGAATGGTGCTCAGAATCTTATTGAATAATAATTATGGCTGAAAATAATTCAAATGATAGGCTATTCTTCCATTCTATTCTACAGATTGAGAATTTGAGTATTTTTAGTTTTTTCTTGCTCAGATCTTCTGACGTATTCATTTAAATCGTGTGAATCAAAATCCTCTAGGGATAATTTTGTCCTCTACAATTTGTGATCAAGTAGACCTCTCTATCTTGTATAGTTTTTGAACTAGGGCAGTAAAAAGATATCCTTGTATCTCAAAAACCCTATTTATGGGGAAAAAGGCATCCAAAAAATTTATACGTGCTTGTATTGAGATTTTATTTGGTAATAATGTATTCCAGATCAATTTCCAGCAGATAAGCCACTTACCGACCTGATTTCTGGTTATGTTCAATAGAAAGGACCCTTCAAGGATCTCAATTTAAGGAAACCTCTAACTATTGTTAAAGTCATCGGATCTCAACAATTCATAGCTCATTCTTCTCAGCTCATCAAGGCGGTTTAAATTCATATATCATATGTTGAATTCGGTCAAAATTGACAAAATTCATTGCTGAGGCAAAATTGACTTTTTCTTCATATACCAAAAAATGTCATTTTTTGCTTACAAATGAGTATATCTTCTGAACCCTTCAAGATGAAAAATTGAAACCATCATAAAAAGGTAGTTAAATTCTTCCTCTTCAATCTCCTTCAAATAACTTTTTTGGCATCACGCATTTAAGATAGTTACATCGACTTGAAAACATACTGGTATTCCATTCATTCATTTTTCAATGGTTTGTCTGGTAATCAATGATCTCCAAATCAAGTTTGTATATGTTGAAAACGTTCATGTGAGGATTGAACATGTAGAAAAAAGCATTGCCTACAATTTGAGTCTAAAAACATGTTTTTATCTTGTTCCAAAATTTATTTACAGTTTATTGATCGTCTGACAAACCATTGAAAAATAAATGAATAGAATACCAGTATGTTTTTAAGTCGATGTAACTATCTTAAATGCGTGATACCAAAAAAGTTATTTAAAGGAGATTGAAGAGGAAGAATTTATCTACATTTTCATGTTGATTTCAACTTGATCACAAATTGTAGAGGACAAAATTATCCCTAGAGGGATTTTTATTCACACGATTAAAATGAATACGTCAGAATATCTGAGCAAGAAAAAACGAAAAATACTCAATTTCTCATCTTTTTTTTTGAAAATTAGCCTCTTTTTCGAAAAATCATAACTTCGTTTCTAATAATGATAGAGACATGAATCTGGCACCATTCTTTCGGAAATTTAATTTACTAAAAAAAAAGATACGAATGATTTTTTTCGTCCGACGCTTTGTTTTGACGTAAATCATGGTAGACTAGAAATGGAACCGAAGTTTTGGCCGCCATCTTGAATTGCAAAAAATGCTCAACTTTTACACCTTGGCATCACTCGGAATTGGAATCTACACATCAAAATCTATCATAATCGATCAAAAAATCAACGACATACCACAAAAAAAGGTTACCACCTTTTTTTCGCATTTGGAACCCAGACTATCTGGTTTTCAAGTTGTAGCGAGTTGAAGTGAGCAGTTTTGACTTTTTCCATAAAAGCTCAAAAACTACCCCTTTTTTGGCAGTCATTGATCCAAACTTCGAATGTGACCACTTATCTTTTAGCTAAATTTGTTTTCTTCAATTTGTAATGAAACACATTTTTTAATAAACTGACAAGTTTTCACTAAAAAAACTGAAAAGTCACAAAATTTAAGGTTTTTTTTTTGGGGGGGTGAAGCCGTCCCCTGAGGAGTATGCAAATATTATATTCGAATTCAGCGCCCTAAAATACATATGAAACCGTCGAGAGAAAAACTTTTGCGCCGCTTTCCTAAAACACCCGTCTGGACGTACCATTTGACTGGGCTACTCACTCAATTATGGCCCACTCCCTTTTTTGACCCACTTCATAATTAGCGGGTTTTTCGTCGGTAATCTTTGACACGGTCTTGTATGGAGTGGGTGGCTAGCGGGGAAAATAGCGAGTTGCCCACAGGCAGTGCGATCACACAAAAATAGCGAATCACCGTCATAGAAAAATAGTGAGTCACCTCCCTGACGACAGTTCGGTGTTTTGACTGAAATAGCGAGTTGTCGAAATAGTGAATTTACCCAACCATGTGAAGGATACGGTGTGTAGCGGTGGGAGGGGGGTCGTATTTTGTGACTGTAAAGCCGCGTATCGACAGTGCGAGGCATGTGCCTTAAATGCCTCGCGGTACGTTGTTAATGGTGCAACTAGAACGTAGCCGATCAGCTGTGGTCAATCACAGCTCTTGCTTTATCCTTTAACTTCGATAATAAGAGTTATGATTGGCCACAGCTGATCGACTACGTTCCAGTTGCACCATTAACAACGTACCGCAAGGCATTCGCGGCACATGCCACGCACTGTCGATACGCTGCTTTAGAGTAAGAAAAATGTAGGTGAGTGACTGGAAAATTTCCAAGAATTTTTAGCACATTTCTTGTTTTTTTTATTGAATGTGTTAAATTAGTAATTTAATGACCTTGTGACCATATCTGTAATTTTTACTTTCCTTGCCCTACCTACTACCATAGGTAAGGAAAGTATTGCTTTCCAAAAAAATTAAGGTACCCCAAATTTAGGTTTTCTATCCGTTTCAAGGTCCCCTGAGTCCAAAAAAGTGGTTTTTGGGAATTGGTCTGTGTGTGTGTGTGTGTGTGTGTGTGTGTGTGTGTGTGTGTGTGTGTGTGAGTGTGAGTGTGTGTGTGTGTGTATGTATGTGTGTACGTATGTGTGTATGTATGTGTGTATGTATGTGTGTATGTCTGTATACACTATATCTCGATCCCTAATTGACCGATTGACTTGAAATTTAGAACTTGAGATTCTTATACCAAGAGGACCCGACTCAAAGAAATTGAAAAAATTCATCAAAAAATGGCGGATAATATGCCAAAAATGGTGTTTTTCACGATTTTCTCGAAAACGGCTCTAACGATTTTTTCAAACTCATACCTGAAATAGTCCTATATAAGCCCTATCGACTGTCATGAGTCACGTTCCTGGCAAAATTGCAGAAGATCCGCAGCATTGTTGAGAATAATGGATTTTGCAATATTTCAATTCCTAATTGACCAATTGACTTGTAATTTTGAACTTAAGGCTCTTATACCTTGAGTACCCGACCCAAAGAAATTGAAAAAAAAATTATTGAAAAATGGCTGATAATATGCTGAAAATGATGTTTTTCACAATTTTCTGAAAAACGGCTCTAACGATTTTTTTGAAACTCATACCCAAAATAGGCCTATATAAGTCCTATCGACTCCCAATAGTCTCATTCCTGGTAAAATAGCAGAAGATCAAGAGCATTGTTGAGGAAAATGGATTTCTATCTTGATTTTCTCAAAAATGTCTCAAACGATTTTTTTCAAATTGGCACCCTATATAGTCATTGAAGCTCTATCAACTGGCATATATCCCATTTAAGTAAGATTATCAGGGGCGCCATCCCATACTTGTAAAGTTAGGAAAGTCTGTAGATAGGCAACCCGCACTACATGAATCTGTATAAATATAGGCAACCACCACTACATGGCTCGGTAAGTGGAGTTCTTGCAACGCGGGCAACCCGCTTGACGCTCGTGTACAAAAAGTGTATCAATGTGTGAGTTTTGGGAACCGGTGCATTGTCCCACTGATCCACTGATCCATTGTCCCGCGTCCAATGGGAGCATTTTGACAGTAAATGTTCCAATGGATCAGTGATCGGCAGATGACAAATGTTGTCTGTTCTGCCTCATATCTCGAGGCTGATCCACTGATCAGTGATCACTGATCCATTGGATCAAAGAGCTCTCATTGGTCAAGATCTGCACATGCGCCGGATGAGTGTTCAGAGCGTCTGCTCATCAACTGTATTAAACTGTCCAACTGTATTTAAATTACTGTAATAATCTAGAACTTTCTTCATAATGGATCTGATGGATATCAGATGAACCTCAAGTAGCCTAGTCAAGTACCGGTAGTATAGGACTAATGGAAAAAAGCAATTAGTGATGTCACTGATGTCACAAACAAAAACAGGAATTAAGATGGAATTGACCTGGCGTAGCCAACTTACAAAATATGGTTTCATCTGTTACAGTAAATATGAAAATTGGCTCGGTAGGCTATATTGATTTAAAGTTTTACTATTGCTTTTCTTTATCAAATTTATTTTGTAATTGAAATTATTATAATAGCCTACAATAGGTTTTCTTCGTATATGCATTCAGTGCGGCATACTCTTTGTAAACTTATTAACTTATGCGCATTAGTTCATTTCCTACACAATTTAAAATTCGCGCCAAAGTTGTGAACCAAAAACATTCAAAACTGAGTCCAATGGGAACATGGTACATTGCACCAGTCACATGACCTCGGTCGATTGTGACATGTCACAATGGATCTGTTCCAGATCCATTGATCCATGCTCCCAGAACAAACCCAATGTCATTCCGTCATTCTCGTAATCAAGGCAATCCGCATCAGGGTTAAAGAAGACAAAAATCATATTTGAAAGAAGTATTAGTGTTCCATAATAATTATTGGTAAAATACCAGAGCTATGGAATCGAATGACCCATTATCAATTCCACCTCTTTGATCCGATATATTGGAATACTACAGACCAAAAAATCTACTTTCATTCAAAATGCATGTCAATTTGGCTAACAGGAAGCCGAAGTGCCGACAGGCGCGAGGCATCATGGGCTTGTGAAAATTTCAAATCACACACAAGATTAGCCAAAGCGCCGGCAGGCGCGAGGCGTTAACGGCGAGTGCAAATTTCACTATAGCAATTTCCATAATAGTCTAATTTCAATTTATAGTCTATTGCAATTTTGCAATAGACTTATGAAATTTGCACTCGCTGGTGACTAGGTGCCTAGAACTAATACAGTAATACAAGATATAGTCTATCCAAGCAAAGAAGACCCTCTGGCAAGATGGGAAAATAACTCCAGTTTGGTCAATATTTGGTCAATATAAGAGTTATAAATGTGGTCTTATTGGTTGACCAAATTTTTCCTACAATTTGAGATCAAATTGATAATTTTTGAACCAATATTGACCGAGCTGGAGTCATTTTCTCATATTGCCAGAGGTTCTTCTTTGCTTGGACATACTATACTTGTATTTGGCCTACGCAAATATGAATGGTAAGGAAAGTTGTGTGAGTGTACCACACCAGATTTTTTTGTTTTGATTTTTTTTTTGTTTTTGTAACTCATACTTCTCCTTGCAAGTGTTCTGTCCATCTTGAACTATCAAATATTGTTTCAAAATTTTGAATTTAAATAGAATGGAAGAGTACGTAAATGATTTTTTACAAATAATAAGGTACAATCAAATTTTTAACACATTGAATCATTCTAATTTATTTCAAATTTGATGAATTGTCTTTTAAGTTGTATTGTCTTCTGTGCAGAGAACAGAGAATGTGTTCCGGTTGAATCGCAAAGATCTGTTGGCATCAGAGTTCGCAATTCTAATAGCACTGGAGTTTGGCCTGCACGTACCTGTCTGGCAGATCATGCCTCACTACCAGCGCCTTGTCTCAGAATCCTGACAATGGCAACTGGCGTCTTCACGAGGACTTTTCTAGTCATTCTGAAAACTGCAAGTCCGTTCCCACCTAAATATTGTTCTGTTTCACTGACTCAGCTAGACTTGGAAGTGGACCACCAGCGGGTCTCAAGTTATATTTATTTACGCTTCACTTTATCAAAAATATCAATTTATTTTCAATTCTCTTGACAATGTGGTGGATGCAAATTAAAAAAATAAGTTGAAAATTTTAAACCAGTTCTCTACCGTCTTTTTCACGGTTATTGAACTAATGAAAATAAACTAACGGTAAATGAAATGTAAATATTAGGCGGAGTTAGGCTAGGAAGTGCTTTCTACCTCTCAACTTTTAAAAAATTCTAAATGAGGCAACCATTGAAGTAAAAATTTTATTCATTAGTCTAAAGTGACTATATAGAATTTTTTGATATTAAAAAATTGACCCATTAGATCATTAGTTGATTTAGTGGGCACTGGAAAGTCCACCAAATCATTTACACTGCATTCCCACCAAATCATTTACTGTATCTACTGTTTTCATTCAATGAATTTTCGGGTTCTGAAACTTGAGATGCTTACAATAATCGCTCTTTATGATCATTCCACTTTCAAGTCTATTTTTGCTGTTATTTAATTTATTGTTAATTTATTAGTGTATCTGAAATTATTGTTATAACTAATACCATGTTACTTTTAATATTCTACTATTTAATATTGAAAATGCATTCCGACTACATTAATCAATTTTGAAAGTTGCAGATCAAAACCTTGTACGGTATTGTTAGATTACAAATAGGTTTAAGGAGACACCTCTTCTACAGAGTGTCTCATTAAGGACGCAACCCTAAGTATACGAATGTGGTAGTAATGGGTTGCGTTCTTAATGAAACACCCTGTATTTTTCCAGTGGCATAATTACAAATGATGAGCATGGTAAAAATGCATTTCCCCTTTGCTATTTCTCCTTTTTTGGCAAGATCTTTCGGTTTGCTCAACAGTTCCCATAACATTGGTCGCTAGATTTGCCGTGATGAGTACTGTTGAACATTCCTTCTTATCACTATTCGCAGTAAGATGTACTACATTGTCCGGAATTTTCTAAAATAATTTTTAAAATAAACTCGATTGGTTTTAATCCTAGAATGGTAACGTACCTGAGCCAAACGATAATCATAATAATCATAATCATCTTTATTGAGTAATATTACATAGAAGAGCGCAACAGGAAAAGCCCAAAACTGTTCCTCTTACAATTTATACAAACCTATTAAAGTTGACTCGCCCGATGAGGGCGGTTGGACTCAGGAAAAATTTCCTCAACCACTGGTGAATTCTAAACGAACTAATAGCGTTCTAAAACCAGTACCTTGTCTCTAATAGGTGTGTTGGTGAGTGAAAGTGAGAGCGACAAGATAGCAAGAGAGCGAAATAGAAGTGGAGAAAGAATAATAGGAATACGTTGTTTGTTTGTCATGCGAAGGGTAGTCCTTTTGTCCAAGACAGGTCTGCCTCACCCATAACTAATTGATCGTTGAATCAAAACACGAAATAAGCTAGGCTTGACGAAAAAGTTAGCTAGACGAAATGGGAACGCGACAACTCAAGACTCCATCAACCCAAGACTCCGTCAAGGCAAGACTCCCACAATCTCAGCCACCTACGACCTAATACACTTTCAAACCTAGACACTTCTGAATGGGTCACCAGTAGGTAGGAACGTCACCCGACAAATTCGTTTAAGCCCCTCCCACCCGAACCTGACAAACTGCGACACTTCTACTTCTTGAACGGACTGTACTCGTCCATTCCAGTACGGTAGTTCAACTGGGAGACAATGATCTTTGTATTCGACTCTCACACAATTTGTAATCTATACACATTCTATTGAAATAACATTCCTTTTCTAAACAATATTTTTTCTTCTTCTTCTTCTTCTTCTTCATTTGCTTTCATCCCATTCAAATACTGGAGAAACTTTTACTTTTGGTGGCGCGAAATTCAAACCTGAGAATCAGAAAATGTCTCTCCTCTCTTATTTTTGAACATCACAAAACTCTTCTCATCCCAATCAAGAAATCTCACTCACGATTTGTTATTATGCAGCTCTAATTGATTGACATATAAGACAAAAAGAAAATTGAAGTTTTCCTTCAATAGGAAATTGATAATATTCAGAATTTCATGCTGTAGCCATATAATTCAAAATCAAAAGTTAAAAAAGATTCAAAGTGAAATTTATCATTCTTTTGTCCTGCACGACTTTCTATCCAGAGATTCTATTCAGATTCTATTGGACAGTTGTTTTTATTTGCAATATCAGATTTCAATTAATTATTGTCTTTATCCTTATATCTTAATAGTTTTCTATTCTCTCACAATAGTTATTTTATAAAGAAGTTATTTCACAATATTTATTATTATAAAGAAAGCTGTAAGAATCATTGTTAAAATGAATTCAAGATGCTCATGTAGGCCTCTCTTTGAAGAAAAAAGGTTGTTGACAATGTTGACAGCTCCAGCCATTTACATTTTTGAATTGGCTATATTAGTATTTGAAAATAAGGAGATATTCGAGGATAGCCAATCGAATCAAACCCATAACACTAAATTTAGAGGTTTAGTTTTTCTACTTGCCATGACTATGTCTACTTGGTATACTAATACCATGACTATTAGTCTACTTGAGAGTGTATAAATTAAATGAGGCGGAAAGTTTGCATGTTTTTAAAAAAAGGCTTTGAAATTTTTTGCTGGAGTTGTGCCTCACTTCCTTGAGCGATAATTTCGCGCAAATCTCTTATATTATTAGTAAAAACATTGACGTGTCATATGCTGCATGAGCATATTATGTCCACTAGCTGCAACTTACATGCGACAAATAAAAATGAAATAAAAATCACAATAATAGTAAAATCTATGGATAGGAAATTTCAGACAGGTTAAAATATTGATGTTTGGAATTGAACACATCCAATCATCTTCAACAATAATATTAATAGTCAAAAGGTGAGATTTCAGGAAGAATAAAAGGATTCAGTTATTAGAAATTAAACCTGTATGTTGATATAAATTTTACTGTATTTCAATAAGGACGAGTTGGACTACTAGTACGGTGCAATTAGTTCAAAAAAGGCCGAACCTCAACATCGAAAGAGAAAGGATGATTCCTACGCCAACTTGTTCTATACAACCCCTTTATTGTTTGGTAAAAAGTTACACCCCTATGAGCGTCGGGTTTTTGGGGGAGGGGGGGTGAAAGGTGCAAAATTTCAGTTTTTTGTGAATTGTAGCCGAACCAAGCGTCGGACAAAAAAATTTCATTCATGTTTTTTCTAGAGAACAAAATTTGGAAGAGATTGAGACCAATCACAACTCTGTATCATCTACCGTTTCCAAGTTACAATTTTTTGAAAACTCCATATTTTTTTCACAGGAATTATTCCGTTTTTCTTTAAAAGTTTGTAACTTTGAATTGGAAACTCTTGCATCCGTATTTCAGAATCCCTCTCGGCGAAATTCATTTCTCTTTAATTTGAGACCAAATTCACCCTTCTATGTTTAGTGGTTCATGTGCTACAGCGATTTAAAAAAACCCTTACATCCTCGAAATCCCCTAAAATTACATTTTATTGTACAAAAAAAATATTAAAAATTTTCGGATTGGCTTATTATTCCATAATTATTATGGAGGGCGAAATTCTCTACATTTTAAGACCAAGAACACCACTCTACCTTCATTAGTTACAAAGTAACAGATGAATAAATTATCAAAAATGAGAAAAAATTGGAATAGCTGATTTTACAACAATGTTTTCATCAAAGTTTTATTCAAGAAATATAGTATAGTAGATATAGTATCAAAGAGTACAATTTCTCAATCTCTACAATTTGAGACCAAATTCACATTTTTTGAACAATTACAGAATTAGCTAGATCCATTTTTCAAACGAACTGTCGAGTTCAGAGCTCACTCTTAGAGGCGCTCCACACACTATGAATGATACATTGAAACGCTTCGTTGAGCTTAAGAAGACGACGATTTAAAAAAAATATATACGTAGCTCATTTAATAATTGTTCAAAAAAAATGAATTTGGTCTCAAATTGTAGAAAAAAATGTGATCTTTAATATCATATAAGATTCATCATGATTCTTCAATTAATTCCTCATGATAACATTGTTGGAAAATCAGCGTTTTCAATTGTAGAGTTTCTTTACAAAAGTGACTATCTCCAAAAACGTAATTTTTCAGGAGAAGCAAAAAACGATTATAACATTTCAGAAGTAAAATAGTCTGATGAAAGTTGTTAGCTTTAAAATATAACATATTTCATTGAATTTTAGAAAGAATCAGTGAGATAAAATAAAAATATAATGCTTTTCCAGGCATTTGAAAATTTAATTTTTGACAAAACTGACTATTTCCTGGAATAAGTTCGTTTTGTAAAATTCTGATACGTACCATTACTATATCAACTTCGTATTAGAATTTCAGCATAGAATCAGCTATTTTTCACAATCATTACTTTCTACTCTATATGCGCTTGCCTGCACAAAACAAAAAACTGATCAAACAAAATAATGAGTGAAAAATAGCTCAAGTTATCTTATCCTAAAACTCTAATGTATAACTTGAAGCTTTCATCAGCTTCCTACCATATGTCATGCGGTGCTCATGGTATCTTTCTGGTTGAAAATAAGATTCATTATGATGTATATCGTATTTTTCTTCAATAATATAATGTTCAATAAAATATTACTTCAACTGTCTTTCATTTTATAAATATTTTAATAGTTGATGACAAATAATATTAGCTAGGTACTATAAATATTACACTGTTTTATGAAGGTACTTTGAAGATTTTTTATAACATCTATTATTTCTCATGCCTGTTATTCTTTGAGAATATTATTCTATTTCAACTTCTGCTTGCTCTGTAGCCTGACTTGCGCAGAACTGATTCAATCAAGAAAAGGAAAACAAACAATATGAAAAATAGTTTGTTTTATTAAAAAATCTTCAAGAACTTAAACTGGATACTAAATTGAAATATTTCCAATATTCTGAAGCTTATAAGCTGGAAGCTACCAGAGAGAATAGAATATAAAAATAGAGTCGCCTTGCAGTAGCGCGGAGTGAGACAATACCCCCCGACTGCTAGTGTACTTTCTTCGCCCGGCTGGTATGGTAATCTCATATTGAACGGGCTTCGTAAATCATTCATAACTCAAGTTCAAATCAGAATATTAAAACGAAATTGACTTCTATGGCTTTGTCAAATCATGCTCTACAAGTAATGTAACTATTTCATCGTTACATTATAATAAAAACTATAATATTTTCCAAGTTATTGTTTTACAAATCAAAATAGTGTAGTATTTGGTGATTGCGTGCATCTCTTTTCTCTTCAGTAGATTTTCATGATAGCTTTCGATGGAAAAAGTATTGGATGTAATTAATAGTACTAGTTGAGATCTCCAATTCTATGTATGATACCATTAACTTGATGATCAAAGAACAGCAGATTAATGCGTTGAAGATCGGAAATAATAATAATTAGCCAAGCATCAAGGCTTTTAAAAGGCTATTGTCCTGCGTAAACATTTCAATATCAGTTTAATGATGTTTGCAAAAAACCTCTCTCTTTATGTAAACAACAACACAGTATTAATGGAAACGTTTTTATTAATATAACTGCCAGTCCACATTTTTTCTATATTTATTATTTCTCCAGACAAGAAACTCTGTTCAATTTTCGGTTGAAATCAGCTAGTCTGCTATCGTTCAGTTCAATATATCGTTCAATTCGACAATATATTGATTGATACTATTTAGATTGTCAAGGAATAACGTAGAAATGATGATAATTACAATGAAAAAAAATCACGATCCTTGTAGAGTATAATTTCACAAAGCAATCAATTTAAATTTTATTCCAATACTCTGATTTGAACTTGAGTTATGGATGATTTACAAAACCTTCAAAAGCCTTGATGCTTGGTTAATTATTATTTCCGATCTTCAATGCGATCTTCTGCTGTTCTTTGATTATAAAGTTGATGGTATTATACATAAAATTAAAGATCTTAACTAGTACTATAAACTTCATTCAATACCACTTCCATTAAAAGCTATCTTAAAAATAAATTGAAGAGAATAAAGATGCGCGCAATCACCAAATACTACACTATTTGGATTTGTAAAACAATAACTTGAAAATTATCATAGTTACAATGAAATAGTATATCACATTATTTGTAGAGCATGATTTGACTATACTATTGATGTCAATTTCGTTTTAATATTCCGATTTAAACTTGAGTTATGAATGATATGAGAAGCCCGTACAATATGAGATTACCAGACCAGCCGGGCGAGGTGAGTACACTAGCAGTCGGGGGGTATTGACTCGCTAGCTTGCTGTAGAACCGGTATTGCAAGCCCAATCTACTCATATTCTATTATCGCTGGAAGCTACATACTGCATTAATTTTATATATAAATAAAAGTATTCATCATTACTATTCGCTATGAGCATCTACCGTGCTGCGGCTCTGGTGGATTATCATGTGTACTTTTATACGCGTTTTAGCATACAAAGCATAGCGCTAAATGGGAAAAACGCATTTATAATTAGAATGGAATTATTTGCTGCTTCATGCATTTCTCAGTAATTAGAACATGATATTTAGGATAGGAATGTTAGTTATTGATAGTATTATAGCTCATTATATTAGAAAAATCCTAGTTTTCAAGTATTTGAGAGCAGACAACCGCAAACAAATGTATTTGAGAGTCAACAAAAACTTTGAGATAACAGCTGATAAGTTATCTTACATGAAAATGAAAAATTGGCGCAAGCTCACATTTATTTGAAAAATTGAATGATATGAATATTCCTTATTAAAACATAATTAATAGAGTTTTTGCGTTGATAATAACAGCTTATTAGATTAACTAACATAAAAACTATTCATGTACATTACCTGATGTATGGGTTTGAATGGAGCACTCCATGGTCCTACTTGATCGACGAATGCAAGTAAACAAAACAATAAGGTTAGCTTCACCTATCAATATTTATTCAATGCAGTGAACCATTCTTTTTATTGATGAAACTCATGTATGGCAACTGGAAAAGTGTAGAATTTGAAATTTCCATTGCGTGTTTTATTTTTACAATCTGGAACACAACAAATTCTCCAGGACATTATTTTAGGTTTAGCCCTATCTCCTCCAATGTTAATTCTCTCAATTTTTCGCCGAAATGATCCGCCAATAGCGCCTTGGTCGCCAAAAATATCCTTTCCACCCACTTGCACACAGTGAATAGAGACTGTATAATCATATATAATAATTTATTATACAGTCTCTATAATCATGTCTAAGTTGTATGGTTGACCTGGATATTTATTTGCTTGAATTAAAAAAATTCCTCAATGTTGGTTTCCATCACGAACTGCATTGTCACTTTTTATAATTTAAAATATCATGACTAGTGAGTATAGTATGACAAAATAGTATGACAAATGAGTTTGTCATAGTGAGTGAGTAAATTAATTAATTGAGAAAATTGACTGCTATATAGTCAAAATAATATTTTATATTATGGAAAAAGTTATATGAAAAAATACTGGTATCAATAATATTTTGGTTCTTAGTCACTTGTTTCGAAATGGATTGGTTTACCAACACATAAAAAACAACAAGTATTGTAATAGGAACTTCACATTTTATTGTATTTCATTGCAACTTCACATCATAACTTCATTGTCAGAATCTTCAGAGTAATTTACGGGATCATCAGCTCCATCATCTAAATCACTTGTTCTCAACACATCATTGTAGAAAGTTTTTGCAACGTCAGGAACGGTGAAAAATTTCATTAGTTTTCTAACATCTTCTTGTTTTGCTTGTTTTACATGATTTTTCTTCTTCAATTCTTTGAGTTTTTCAGAAATCTGTCCGATATGTTTGTTTTTTTTTTTAAAACAGAGACCAAAACAGGAGTACCTGAGTAGGAAGATGAGACCCCAACAGAGTTTCTTGATGTACTGCTGTATGTCATTACTTTCTGTTCTGTTGTCTTGAATGGCAGAGGTGTTCGCAGAAGAGGTGTCAATGCAGACTTGTAGTCGAAAAATTTAAAATTTTCTCCATACACTTTAACAGTGGTGTGTTTACTCATTAGGAAATGATATTTTTGTGGTGACAATATTTCTCTTTTCTTTCTCAAGTTGATTTCAATCCTACCAAATGTACGATCCAAAGGCATATAGCTGTGTCCTCTGATAGGGTAGATATGCTTCACAGTTTTGAAAATGCTATTTGTCTTGGCAAAGTTCAGTAGTACTGCAATAATGAATTTGTTTTTATTCTGAGCAGCACATGAGTCTGAAAACAGTCTTAACGTGTGTGGCGGTTCTTCATGTTTTGAATATTTTTCCACAAGAATACTAAGAAAGTCTTGCAGAGCTGAACAAATCTCATCAGGCCCTCGACCACTTTCAGTTTCATTCCAAGTATATATGAAATTATTCTCTTTCCTCTCATCATCTTCAGAACAAATAACAAAGTTGAGAACATACAACCAAACTTGTTGACTATAGAAAACATCTGTTGTATTCAGCTTTGGCAGTGGTTGGTTCTGCATCATGTCAAAGGAAACAGAAACAGTTCCAGGAGCTTTCTCTTTGAGCAGGGTGAAGAAAGCTTTTGCTTTAGTTTTATGAATTTTTAGATTCAATTGTTGAGCCTGTCTAATCGCAGCATCCTTCTCATTTTTTATCTTATTCAGTTGTTCTGCGCAATAGCTACACACATCTTGTCTTGGATGACCAAATCCCAAGTTGAAATGACTAATAAAAATTTTGTAGTACAATGAAAACGAAGCTGTCTGGAGTTTTTCCTTTTCTTGTTTTGCTTTCCATAATTGCCACATTTTCTTTGTACTTAATTCAGATGAAAGATAGCACCTTTGACTACTTGCTTGAATATAATGCAATTTCTTGCATTTAAAGGATTCTATGTGGTCTATTATTGAGGATCTAATTTCATCATATTGACCCTGTTTCCTATAGCCCCCTCTCGTTTCTTTGGGAGACTCTTGTGATGAAAAAAAACAGCCTTCCAATGTAGTTTAATCTTCTCCTTTTGATGACTGAGATGGACTCAAAAGATTTAGAACAAATTTTGATTTTTTTGCCTTCTTTATTGAAGAGAGAATATTCCATGGTCAATCTGTCCTTGCTATTATCTTTTTTTGGCCTTTTCAGATTCTCTGGATCTTGCTTTCTTACTCTTTTTGCCTTCTTAACACTAATGAAATTCAATAGATACTTGTCTTGTTTAACTTTTGAACTATGTGAGTATAATTTATTGAAAAATGAGTCTATCTTGTCCCTCTTCAAATGTGCAACACCACATACTTTACTGTCTGCTCCATGTTGACAGGAGATTTTCCATTGCTTGCCATCTGCACTGTGTCTTTTCAATTTCAAATCTTCCACTTTGTTTCCACGCTTCCTTTTCCTACCACCTTCTACCCTTATTGTATCATCAAGCATTTCAGGATCATCTTCATAATCATCATCTGTACTGTTATCAAGCATTCCAGGGTCAACTTCATAATTATCATCTGTGTTATCATTATCAGCCATATTATTTCTCATTCCAGGGTTTTCTTCATGATCATCAAGTTGTATATTATTCTGTTCTTCCATGAATTTGTCATGTTCCGTTTTTTCATCAGTAGAAGCAGGCGAATCGTTACAAATTACAGTTGTTTGACTTTCTTCAGCAGGCTTAATACCGTTCAAGTTGATGTTATTCAAAGTTACCAATGTAGTTGAATGATCCGGTTCTAAGTTTCCATCTATCACTAAAAAAATTGTGGTTGTTCCATCTCCAATAGTAAAATGTTGACTTAAATCATAATGTTGTATATTATTATTCTGTTCTCCCATAAATTTTGCACGTCCAGTTTGTTCATCAGTAGAAGCAGGCGAATTGTTACAAATAATTACAGTTGTTTGACTTTCTTCAGCAGGCTTAATACCGTTCAAGTTGATGTTGTTCAAAGTTACCAATGCAGTTGGGTTATCCAGCTCAAAGTTTCCATCTATCACTAAAAAATCTGTAGTATGTACAGCCTCACTTGATTGAGAATCAATATTATTGTAAATTACCTCATGATTGTAGGAATGTTCATCTAAAACAGCCAATACCGGATTGACAGTAACTTCCTTGTCCTCATCATCAAGAACCTCGTCGTCACTATCACAATCACTCAGTTCGTTTAAAACTTCCAAAATATCACCTTCTTCAATAGAATCCATTATAAATACTGTATATTAAGTTGAGCATAAAACTAAAAACGACTAACTCACTGTCAGTCTGCCACTGATGAGTTTAATGAAGTTGAGCAAAACATAACCTATAATATGCCTAATGCAAGAAACAGTGGGAGAATTTAGTCAGCTGTTTGATGGAAATAGTACGTTTTGTCAAAAATCAAGCTATCTGGGATCAACTTGATGATGGAAATAGTCATGTTTGTCATACTGAATCGAACAAGGAAAAAGTACATTTTGTTAAGAATCATTTGGAAAAAGTACGTTATGTTGAGAATAATTTCGTTTTTCTAGAAGGAAATAGTCGTTTTTGTAAAAAATCTCTATTTTCAACATGACTTTTCATGTGTAAATAGTCCGTTTTTCAAGAAACTGATGGCAAATTCGGATTCGCCGTCAAAAAATCTATATAACTGGATGTATAACTCAAAATTGAGATAGTCACTTTTGTAAAGAAACTCTACAATTGTTGAAAAATAACACATAATTCATTCTATTGTAACTCGGTAACTATTGGCGATAGAGTTATGTTCTTGGTCTAGAAATGTAGAGTGATTTATCCTCTAAAAGATAGTATATGAAAATTTCTTGTTCAATGCTTATTGTTGGAGAAATTTCAATAGAATTCGAAAAATGAGCGAATTTGTCAGAAAAAGTGTGATAAAAACCGGTTGTGTACCTTCTTATGTCAAAGGTCTCGCAATTCTCATAGTAATCATTTGAAAGAGGAAGATTTTCTCTACATTTCTTGGTAGTTTCACATTTTTCCTTTCTCAACTTTCCGATTGGGAGCATTGAAATGTGAAAAATTGGAATTTTCAATGTGCAGGTATTATTATTCAAGAGTATCATTTAAATCTGAATTCTGGAATTTTTCACCGAATTTGGATTATAATATATGAATTTATACCGCCGTGATGAGTAGAAAATGATGAGCTATTGAACGATAGAATCCGAAGTACCTATCAAAAGTTATGGGGGAATATAAATGATTGAAAATAAAGGGATGCTTTTGACCAACCCCCATGAATAGTCTTGGGGAAGTCTTGGTCGTGTAAACGATTTTTATGAGAGTCTAGGGTCTCAAGAAACGAAATCTAGAAGTATGAGCCAATCCGAAAATTTTTAATATTTTTTTTGTATGATAAAATGTAATTTTAGGGGATTTTGGGGATGTAAGGGTTTTTTTAAAATCGCTGTATTTCATGAACCACTAAACATAGAAGGGTGAATTTGGTCTCAAATTAAAGAGAAGTGAATTTCGCCGAGAGAGATTTTGAAATACGGATGCAAGAGTTTCCAATTCAAAGTTACAAACTTTTAAAGTAACGGAATAATTCCTGTAAAAAAAATATGGAGTTTTCAAAAAAATGTAACTTGGAAACGGTTGATGATACAGAGTTATGATTGGTCTCAATCCCTTCCAAATTTTGTTTTCTAGAAAAAACATTATGAAAATTTTTTGTCCGATGCTTGGTTCGGCTACAATTCACAAAAAAACTGAAATTTTGCACCTTTCAACCCCCCTCCCCCAAAAACCCTACGCTCATAGGGGTGTAACTTTTTACCAAACAATAAAGGGGTTGTATAGAACAAGTTGGCGTGGAAATCGTCCTTTCTCTTTGGATGTTGAGGTTTGAGTCTAATTCCACCGTACTATACACTGTTATAATAAATTAGTTGAACAGAATGAGCTTGGTAGAAATAAGAGGAATATTGAATGAATTTATGAGCATTTCCTTTTCCTTTCTTCGTCTTTGGAAGGTTGAAATAGAAATAGCGTACTTGTACATGAACGTGAAGTTCTATGTACATTCTTTTTAACTTATGTTAAAGCCTCTTGATAATTCCTGAGCTGTTATATGAGTATTTATCGCTTTAAATTTTTCTAGACACAAGCAATATATGACTTGATAAAGAATGATTTAACAATGGTCCAATTTATACAAAACTAGCCGGCAGGCTTGCTTCGCTCGCCTTCCCTGCTAGCCCCCTGGACCCCCGACAGTATCAGCAGTGTTAGTGAGACAAACAGGCTCGCTTTGCTCGCCTGCAAATCCTCTGTCAGTGTAATCTGAGACATAGATTAGAGAGAAGAATTGAGAAAAGATTATTTTGGTTAATCGTTGTGAATTTATTTGTTCTTTTACCTCAGCTCAACCTGTGTAGGCTATATGGTTTGAACGTATTTAGTTCAGTAGTTTCCGTGAAATAAGCAAAAGTGCAGATTCCAAACATTGGAAAACCTTATTAGAGGCGTAACCTCTTCGAAATTTGCACCTGTTTACCAAATTTCAACATTTTCTGCCGATAGGTTCTCGAAAAATCTGAGATAAACTCCGAAAAATAATAAAACGCTAATATACTGAGCGTTACCTTGGGTAGTATACAGGTCATACTTCAAAACTTTATTCAATATCTTCCAAATCAGCTCATCTAATAATCTCGCTTAACCATTAAATTTACTATATCAAGGCGGAAGATATGCAACCCGCAATTATACATCTACAATTTTGAAGAAAAAACATATTACTGGCGTAATCCAAAGAGGATTTCAAAAATTTTTGAGCACAACATTTCTAGACCTAAGACAAACCTCTACACGAAATTTAAACATTTTCTGCCGATTGGTTCTTGAAAAATCTGAGAAAAAGCAGAAAACTATCAGAAAAATGCAAATATTGGGCATATCCTTGAAAAGTTTCAAATATCCTTTCTTAGTGTGCGTCTAAACGTCTAACCGAAGCTGCCTGCCAAATTTGAACGCATTCAGTTGAGTTGATTTTTAGTTCTGGTGATTATGATATATGAATCAGTCAGTCAGAGCCATTCCGCTTTTATAGATATAGATTGAAAAGTCCACAAGAAGGATATCTCGAAAATGAGAAATCCCCTACACCATTTTTATTAATTTCTGGTTTATTCTCCAAAACGTCATAACAGAACCAGTGACTTTCTGTTACCCATCCTTACTGGGGATGGTGAGAGGTGAGGGTGTTATGTTATGTAACCCATGGTACAATAATGCAATTGGAAACTTTAATATGGTACAATAACGGAAAATCTGGAATCTTTCTATTGCCCATCGATCATTCTATGGTATATGCTGTAGAGGATATTATGATCTTTTCATATATTTGTTGACTTCAATCTAGCGTTAGAAAAATTATTTTGTTCTTATTTTATAGAGATATATAACCAAGCTTTTAGTTGATTGCTTTTCCTTATAAATTCATTGAGCAAATAAGAAATTTTGTATACTATCATGTTTTTCTTTCAATTGAAGACCCCCAATACTTCTTTTCTTCTAGGCCTACTGTATTTGAAACTTTGAAATGAATAAAATCAGAGTACCCTTTAAAATAGTAGTTTATGCAACAGTTGTATAATGGGAGCCTTTATAGCTTGAGGTGAGATGTAAGTTAGAGCCACGAGCGAAGCAAGTGCTCTAAATATCTCACAAATGCTATAAAGGCCTAATCCAACCGTTGCATACACTATTTTATCTACGACCACCAGTGTAGTTATCAGTATCAGACCAGTATCAAGCTATAGACCACCAGTATCAAGCTATCTGTAATTGTACGCTATTATAAAAATCAACATACCGTTGTTTATTTTACTTCTTTTGTCTTCATCCTACTTAAACTGTTATGATAATCAACTTATTAGTTGTTAAATATGTTAAAAATAACATATCAGTCAGAACCACAAAACGCTTTCAACAAGCAACAAAATCGTGAGTGTTGTTGTAAAAGTGAAAGTTATTAACATATTCACTAACAAAGTTATAAGTATATTCAACTATTTAAACTTTGGACTATTCAAATTGGTTAAATATTCAAATACATAACTTGAAATATTGACAAAAAAATACTGGTAGGCTACTCAATCCCAGTTGCAGTTTTGATTTTGAGGTTAGTTGAACACTGTTTACTTTTTATCACCTGATTTCAAAACGAAACAAGGAATGTATCATAAAGTGGAATTTGGACTGTATCGTAAAGTTCCTCCTGTATCAAAAAACGTTTATTACGACACGGTTCTGAGATTCCATTTTGAAATGGTAGTCATTTCGATTTCAATTGTAAAACTGAAATAGGAATTTTTCAATACGCCTGTAGATAAAATATTTTTTATTTCACACACAACATGTTTTGTCTAATTTGCCATTTTCAAGTGTAAATAATAACAGTAAACAAAATTAAACCTATTATATTTATACCTAATCCAATTAAACATATGTTTGATTTTAGCATAAATTTAAAAATAAAAAAATTATAATAAAATCATACGAAATTTATGCTAAAATCAAACATATGTTTAATTAGATCAGGTATAAATATAATAGGTTTAATTTTGTTTACTGTGTGTGAAATAAAAAATATTTTTTAAAGCGTACTCTGATTTTATTCATTTTTAAAGACCCCCAATGTATAAAACTATGCATTTTTGATCAGTTTTAATTTCTATGGGACATATACAAGTAACCCTGAAGTGTAAAATAAAAAGCCAATTGTCCTTTTAAAATCCTATTTGTAAAATGCTTGTTACCAATTCAGTCGATTCTTGAATTTTGTGATTTTTTATAATATAATCAATTCTTATACTTCCCAACTTTCACGATTATTTGGGTAGATAAGGATTAATTAAAGTCGAAATTATTGATTCTGCATTGTTATTCTCATCAATTTACATACCATTTGAGAAGACAAATCAATTTGTCCTAAAGTTCCCCGCATTGCTTCTTGTGACTTGACAGATTATTATATTATGTTTCATAATTAAATTATTCCTTATCATACTTGGTCATCATAAACATTGTATTACATAGCCAAAAAGTGTAGCTATCTTTTGAGGTAGTTATATTTGAGATTTGTATCTCACATATTCATTGAAAACTAGGAAAACTGTCCCAAAGTAACCCCCAACGACCGGTATTTGATTAGAATTAATCATATTTATGAGGGAATCATCATTTTATATTTGTATTTTAACAAGAAGGATCAAAATGACGGAGAATGAGAAAGATAGAAATTATAAAGGTATAGCGGATGAAAGTACTGTGCTGTATGCAAAACTTAAGAATTTAGCAAGAGAAGTGAAAACCAAAATAATAGGAAAAAGAAGATGATGATGGAGAAGAAGAAAGGAAAAAAATGGTAATAAGAACTGAGGAGGAAGAAAGTGTTAAGTGTAGAGAATTATTGATGATGAGTAAGGAATAGTGAGCATAGTGGAGGAAGAGAATGATTAGAGAAAGAATGAATGAATTAAAGTAGTATTGAAAATGAAGACGTAGGTGTGAGAGAGAAGAAGAATTGAGGTGGAAGGTCTCAAAGGATATTCTTCAACATTTTGAAGTATAATAAGTCAGATAAAAGTGTTGTTCAATACGAACAATAGTTCATTCATGCCGGACACATGCTACCATAATATAATATTTCCTAGCTGGTAGAAGGTACAGTCTGCACCAAAATTCTAACTGGTTGTATTTGCGAAAGTGCGACAGCAATGAGCTTAGACGGTTTGCTGAGTAATGGTCTTGGCTTGAGCACAAGTCAACGAACTAAGGCTCATTTGTTTCTATTCAGAACCGACAAGGTCTGACAAAGTCAAACCAAACCTGAAAATCAGGCTTGGTTTGACGGTGTCTGACCTTGTCGTTGTCTCACTTAGGTAGCGCCCCAACAAAATAGTTACGACAAAACTTGAGAAGTAACTTATATTATTTTGTTCAAAAATTAACATTAGAAATTGTCCTTGATAATATTTCTTCAAGATGTCATAGTAATCAAGATGTCAAGATTTAATAAATCAATATTTAATAAGTTTAGTAATCAAAAATATCATGATATCTGAAAAAAGAACAAAACTGTACATCTAAAATGATTTTCAATATAAACAGCAGAATCATTATCAATCTTTTCAATCATATTGTTATGGGTTTCCACTATAATAAAAGACTTGAGGCAATTCATACTGATTAACTTTATTAATTACACAGCTATAACACACTGAAAAGATCAACTATAACAGAACAGAAGATAGCACAAGAGTTTATAACATTTCACAATACAAATTACACTGAGAAATAATGAACAGTCTTTATCACGTTTCACTGATTAGAAGAAATAAGAACTGACAGAATGAATATAACTATAGAGTGTCTATATACAACATCTGGTTCGTCTATCACACAATACGGCTGACACAATCATTTGATCGCTTGAGTAGGACTGACCCTCTGCAAACATTCCTGTCTCTTTATAAAAGGGTATGAAATTGCTAGAGAGTGCTAGAAATGAATAGAGTTCTAGTAAATGCTGGTGGGCCCTTAATTACTTCCAGAGGCTTCCAGACAGTTGTTTGTTTACAAAACAATGCAACCACTTATTGACACAAAGCCTCCCAGCCCCCCCGCCTGCCCATCACTTGGAGCCGCAGTCTCAAGGCCATCAGACACTGTCGAATTCCATAACACTGCGCCCTCCTTAAAACTGTTCTGTCCCAGAACAGTCCAGATCCATCCTGGAAGTGCAAACAGTAGAAGCCGGCACCAATGGATCAACTTGTGTAACCGCCCATAGGTTGAAGACACAATAGGTGATGTTGATTCCAGTGTCCTTGAAAATTCTTCCAATCATTGGTCTCACAATCTTCCAGTCCAATCCGTCATAGCCACAGCCCAGTCTTGGGATTCCAAGCTGCTTCACTCCCAGGAATTGAAGGTGAGTTTGTAGATGCATCAGACTTTGCCACAAAGCCTGATATGTTGACTCCTGCTGGGTTTGGTCTTTTGTCACCAAATAGAACAGATGTTGGTTCTGATCCTGAAGATGAAGTGCTTTCCCCACAGCCGGATTCTGGAGATTCAATTCATCCAATCTTCCAAACTTTGTCCTGAATACTGTAGCAATTCCTCTCAAAGCTCCCACATTCCTAGCAATGCAATGTGCCAAGGCATAGCTCTTTGGTAGGGTGAATAAGTCCTGGTGACTGATGGCAACATTTCCTTCTTCCAGTGACATCCCTAGGTTGGCCATGAATCCTTCAAAATCAGAGATGGCAGGATGAAGAGCCTTCACCTCTTGAACTCCCCTTGCAGCATTGTCTCCATGATAAGGCGCCAGTCGGTTGAAATGAACAATGCATGGAGTACCTCTTGGTTTCTTGATCCTGTAGACCACATCGTTGATCCTTGTGACCACCTCATAAGGTCCATCCCAGGAGGTTTGCAACTTGGGAGGGTATCCACGACGTTGTTGAGGATTGTACAACCATACCATGTCACCAGCCTGGTATCCTCCATGGTTGGCCTTGATGTCATACTGCTGCTTCATCATGTCACTGGTTTCCTGGATGTTGGTGCGGACAGTTGCATGAATCTCATCCATCTGCTTCCAGAGCTTGCTGGTGTAATCTTCTTGTTTCAAGTCCTCCCCAGGTTTGCATCCACACTCCAAGTCACAGGGTAGTCGCATATCTTGCCCAAACACTATTCTTGCTGGAGTCATCCTTGTAGTCTTATTGACTGCGCTTCGGTATGCCATCAGGAAGAAATGCAGATGTTGATCCCAGTCCCATTGATGTCTGGATACCACCTTTGATAGGTATTTTCCCATAGTCCTGTTCATTTGCTCAACCATTCCATCTGATTGGGGGTGCAGTGGTGTTGTCCTAGTCTTGTTGATTCCTAATACTTCACACATCCGAGAAAATACAGCAGATTCAAAGTTTCTTCCTTGGTCTGAATATAACTCCAATGGTATGCCAAAATGACTGAAGAACTCCTTCACCAATACATCAGTTACAGTAACTGCCTCTTGATTTGGCAAGGCATAGGCTTCTACCCATTTGCTGAAGTAATCCAGAGCAACCAGGATATATTTATTCCCACCATCAGTAACTGGGAATGGTCCAGCTATAACAATGGCTATGCGTTCAAATGGAGCACCTACATTATATTTCTGCATAGGGGCTCTCTTTCTAGGCATAGGGCCATTGGCAGATGCACATACTGCACAATTCCGGCACCAGTTCTTGACATCCTCTTTTGAATTTGGCCAGTAGAACCTCTCTCGTACCTTTTCCAGGGTCTTATGCACTCCAAAATGCCCACCAGAGACTCCATCATGTAGCTGTTTTAATGCTTCAGGAACTCTTTTCCTTGGTACAATGATTTGCAGTCTTTTCTGATCGCCAGCAGCATTCTCCACCACCCTCTTCAAGATTTCCCCATCTTCCACAATTGACTCCCATTGTGCCCAGAGGGTCTTAACATGTGGTGATAACGGTGCTACTTCCTGCCAGCTAGGTTTTCCTTGAGTAGAACGCTTCCAAGCCCACAGGTATTTCAAATCAGGATCCTCTTCCTGGTCCTTCAGCATTTCATCTCCTCCTCAGTAGTCTGTAGCTACAGTTATCCTGTTAGCAACTGCTTCCTTCCCTTCCTGGTGTGAGCAGTGCTTGCAGTCCTGGTCACAGGGTCTTCTATAGAGAGCATCAGCATTCTGATGACTTTTTCCAGCTCGGTGGATGAATTTGAAGTCATATTCTTGCAGGTGTTGAATCCATCTGGCAACTTGTCCCTTAGGAGATTTGAATTGTAGAAGCCATGTCAGGGATGCATGATCAGTTCATAATAGGAAGTGACGTCCATACAGGTACTTATGGAAGTGGCTGATTGATTTCATTACCACCAACAGTTCTCTCCTTATGACACAGTAGTTGCACTCAGGTTTTGACAGGACTTTGCTCAAGTATCCAATAACCTTCTCCTCTCTATCTTGTTCCTGTGAGAGCACTCCACCAATAGCTGTGTTGCTGGCATCAGTATCCAGGATGAACTTGCTTTCTGATTTGGGATAAACCAGAATAGGTGCTTGGCTGAGCACCTCCTTCAGTGTGTCAAATGCCTGCTGACAGTCTTTATCCCAGATGAAGGTGTGCCTTCCCTCTGTCAAATTTGTTAGTGGCTTGGCTATCCCAGAGAAACCCATCACAAATTGCCAATAATATGCACAAAGGCCAAGAAAATTTTGTACTTCCGATTTGTCCTTAGGCACAGGCCAGTTTGTAATAGCTGATACTTTCTCAGGATCCATGGACACTCCCTTGTCAGAAACCACATGTCCCAGGTAATTCACTTGTCTTTTGAACAGGTTGCACTTCTTAGGATTCAGTTTCAAGTTTGCCTGCCTTAGCCTCTGAAATACTTCCTTCAGGTTCTTCATGTGATTTTGGAAAGACTTGCCCAAAACAATAATGTCATCCAGGTAAACCAAACATGTTTCCCATGAGAGTCCCCTCAACACACTTTCCATTAGTCTCTCAAAAGTGGCTGGAGCATTACACAAACCAAAAGGCATCACAGTAAACTGCCAGAGTCCTTCCCCAATTGAAAATGCTGTCTTCTCCTTTGCTTTGTCTTCCAGTCCAACTTGCCAGTATCCACTTTTCAAATCCAGAGTTGAAAACAGCTTGCAACCTTCCAGGCTATCCAGTGTGTCATCAATATGGGGTAGAGGGTAACTGTCCTTCTTGGTGACATCATTCAGAAGACGGTAGTCCACGCAAAACCAAAGTGTGTGATCCTTCTTCTTCACAAGCACCACTGGTGATGTCCAAGGGCTATTTGATGATTCAATGATTCCTTCACTCTCCATCTCCTTGATGATTTTTCTGGCTTCTTCTTGTTTAGAAAATGGAAGTCTTTGGGGGTTCTGGCAAATGGGTTTGGCATCTCCTGTGTCTATTGTGTGTTGGACAATGTTGGTCCTTCCTTTTGTTCCTTCTCCAATGTCAAAGATATCCTGGTAGGAGGTTATTAAATCCTTCACATCCTTTTTCTGGTCCTGGTTCAAGTCCTGACAAGATTCCTCTACAAAGTTCCATAATTTCTCAGGAAGCTTCTTCTTTGACTGTGCTGATTGTACTTGATGGACCACTGCTGTTACAGGTGAACAATGTCCCAGCAGACTGCTCCTTTTCAAGGTGACTCCATAGCTATTCACATTCATCAAGCAAACAGGGAACACTGAGCTGGTGAGAAACAAAGTTCTGGCCACTAGAACACCATGTCCAAGCTCCTCTTCAAGAACTACTGGTTCCAATATTGCATTCATTCCTTCAGTAATGTCTTTTGTTGTCCTAGCCTGGGTCACAATCTGGCTCCTTGCTGGTATGGTGATGTCCTCCACTAGCCGTACCTGTGCTGTACAATCTTCTGTAGGTAGTAGCACAACTTCTTCTTCACCAATGGTCACTGTATTCTTCTTCTTCTCCAGTTTCAGTCCATGTTCACGTGGAAAATCCAAACCTAGTATGATGTCTTCACTGACAACATTGTGTATGATGGTTTATCTGACAACATTGCAACAACTGCTCCTGAACCTGGGGCCTCTTGCCTACAGGTTGATGATAGCCCCTTTTCATAAACCCTTTTTAGTTTTCCTGCTTCTTGTCAGACATTGACTTCTTTGGGCATTTGTTTTGTAGATGACCTCTCTCTCCACAGCCCCAACACCTTATCTCCTTCTTTGCAGTCTTGAATTTTTCCAAAATCCTCTTCATTATTTCCTCCACCAACTCCTCATGTCTATCTTCCCCTGATACTGAGCAAACACGTGCATGGCTCCTCACAGATTGTGTCACAGGTTCAAATTCCAAGGCTTGAGTTAATGCCTCACTGAGGGTCTGAGGACAAGCCAGTTTAACAGCTTGTTGGGTTTCTGGCTCAGATAGACCATCCAGGAATCTATCAACTGCCATACTCTCCTTCATTTCATCATCCCCTGATGCTGGGTAGGCAATCCTCACCAAGCGAGCTATGTCAGCTTCAAATTCCTGAAGTGACTCATAAAGCTTCTGGATTCTGTTCCTCAATTCTGGATGGTGTAGTTGATACATATGTCGGTGGCCAAATCTCATTTCCATGCGCTTCAACAGTTCACCAATGTTGCATCTGTCAGACTTTGGAATTGTCTGGAGTACTGACAGTGCATCTCCCCGAAGTGATAGGCACAAATTATCAGCCTTTGCTGCCGGTGTCCATCCATATCTATCGGCATACACATCTAGCAAGGTAATCTTCCCATGGAGTCTTTCCATCAAACGTTGGTAGTCCACCATGATAATTTGGCATGGTAATAGGCACATTGCAGTTATTTACTGAAGTATCCTTTTCAATTTGATAAGCATTATCATCCACCTTCAGGGTTGTTCTTGCTCCACTTTTGTCATTATTTTGCAGCTCTTTAATCTTCTTATCAAATTTATCTTCCATGCTTTTAAGTTTTGTCTCAAAATCTTCCAAAATTCGACTATTTTCTTGTAGTTTTCCTTCAAATGTTTCTTTTAGAGATTCAAATTTACTCTCCAAGGATTTTCTATTCTCTTGTAGTTTTCCTTCAAATGTTTCTTTCAGAAATTCAAATTTACTCTCCAAGGATGTTCTATTTTCTTCTATTTTACTCTTCAAATTTGTCAAAGCTGACTTATTTTCTTCCATTTTACTTTCAACCAATTCAAATTTACTCTCCAAAGATGTTTTATTTTCTTCCATCTTACTCTCCAATGTACTCACCAGAGCTCCCGAATCTGTTTCAAACAAAAAGGTATCTGGGTCCTGACCCTTGGCCAGCGGTGCTTCCCGGAGTCTATCTTGTAGTATAGATTTTACCCCATTTGTTTCCAGTTCTTGCTCCTCAAGCTCTTGCTTCAGTTGGTTTACTTTTAAACTAGTGAGCTTCACACCTTTCCCTGCCATTTCAGTTCACTTTCCACAAATATTACACAGTTCACAAATATGTACAGAAGAGTAACATTCACTCTTAGAGAATAGAGTTCACACACAAAGATGTTCACACTTGAAGATCACAGTTCACTCACTTGAAGATAAAGTTCACACACAAAAATAAAGTTCACACACAAAGATAACGGTTCAATCAATTGAAAATAATAGTTCACTTCACAACGGTACAAGTTTATAGAATTGCCTCAATCAATAGCTACATCCAAACTTCTGACACCAATTGTTACGGGTTTCCACTATAATAAAAGACTTGAGGCAATTCATACTGATTAACTTTATTAATTACACTGCTATAACACACTGAAAATATCAACTATAACAGAACAGAAGATAGCACAAGAGTTTATAACGTTTCACAATACAAATTACACTAAGAAATGATGAACAGTCTTTATCACGTTACACTGATTAGAAGAAATAAGAACTGACAGAATGAATATAACTATAGAGTGTCTATATACAACGTCTGGTTTGTCTATCATACAATACGGCTGACACAATCATTTGAACGCTTGAGTAGGACTGACCCTCTGCAAACATTCCTGTCTCTTTATAAAAGGGTATGAAATTGCTAGAGAGTGCTAGAAATGAATAGAGAGTTCTAGTAAATGCTGGTGGGCCCTTAATTACTTCCAGAGGCTTCCAGACAGTTGTTTGTTTACAAAACAATGCAACCACTTGTTGACACAAAGCCTCCCAGCCTGCCCATTACTTGGAGCCGCAGTCTCAAGGCCATCAGACACTGTCGAATTCCATAACAATATATTGGTGAATCATACAGTGGTTTTTCCACTGCAGTAGCCATCTCTCAAATCCTATCTGCTTCCAACTCAGCTCACGAGTTGATCATGCAACGATTTATTGGTAACCCTAGATTGACAAAGGTTGAGACTATAATAACAAGGACTATTCAACTATTGTTAGAACAGGTAGCCATTTCTGAGTATTATGTGAGTCGTTCAATTGCTGGTCAAAACACAATTCAGTGACCCTGTCTCATTCTCTCTTTCTCCTTCTACTGTAAAGGAATTCACAATTGAAAGGAACACCAGTTTCGATTCTTACATTCCCATTCAAAAGTAGCAGAATGAATTTTGAATACAGGAATTTGTAAGGAAGGCTTGTTTCCACCAAAACAGAAACTAGGTTTGATTCTGAACAACCAAAATATAAATTATTCATAATAAATTCTTTAAAATAAATAAATAAATAAAATCAATAAATTCTTTCTGAAAAGTGATCAACTGAGATTTCTTGAAAAACGTTTTATCTATAGATTTACTATTATTTCCGATAATATGATTTTGATGTATTATTACAAGGAAAAATACACATCCTTCCACGTATAAGAATTTTTCAAGACAAGCTTTGATTGGTGAAGAAAAGCATGTGCAGCTATAGAACAACAGGAGAGGAGTGTGCCAGACGTTTTTAAATTTTTCACAACAAAGTTGAGTTCAGTGACATTCCGCTTCCCTGACTATTGATAATAGCTAATACTGAATACTTTCCATTTAGGTCAAATGTTTATTTTTCACCCTCTTCCACAATAGAGCTGAAGAATGACAAGTTCACTATCAACAATGTCACTATGCCCGTTCTTATTGCCAGACTTGGAAACAACATACGGTACTAGCCAAGAAACAATATTCCTGGACAATAAAAGTTAGACTTTGGAACGTTGTTGGTTAGTGCAGCGGTCTCCAACTGGTGATAAGCGACCCATACCAGAAGGGTCAGCGGAATATAGTAATTATGAATTAGAATGAAAATATATACTGTATTAGTAGCTACATAATTTATCTGAGAACAGATTTTGAATTGAAGAAATTCCTCAATCTTCACATTATTCTCATCAATTAAATTGATATTACTAGTATTATCATGAACTTGATTTGATTTGAAAAAAATGTGAGTTACACTTAGTATTGCTCAAAAACTGATGAAGTGAGTAGAAGGAGATTGAAAAAATGAAGCAAGTAATAAAATCCTGGAAATATTTGCTTTTTGTTATTATCTGGAATAGAACGCCTATGATGGAATTCTATAAAATAATGATGTTTCAATAGGTTTATTTTCACAAAAATATTTTGGGGGAGGACCCCCGAATCCTTTTATCTATAACAGAGTAAGTAACATCTATAACAACCGGTGATGATTGACTTGGATCCCATTGAAGCTATGTAAAAAACCGAAATAAAAGACCAAAAATGCATGAGCTGTAAGCTTGTTTTCAGGTTCAGTTTATAATGAAATTACTTAGCCTACAGGTTCCTTGAAAATTATATACAGTAGTTTGAAAAACTATATGGGCAATCCTCTTACACAAAACTTAGTTATGGCATATAAATAATTCAGTTGACGCACAGCAGTAATACCATACTCTCCTAGGAAACGAGTAAGGTCTGAGAAGCAAATTTTGTGGAATCACCTCACAATGAAAATTTCGAATACCTGCCTATCCTTTCTGCATGACTGATTGACACCAATAATAGACAATAGTGGAGGAGTGGCTTTTCTACTCTGTCATTCAACGCATGAGCTCTTCGAGGGATGGTTGTATAGTTTGAACTTTACCTGTATTCAAGCTATTCTCCACTAGAGCCATCTCTGGAACAAATGGTGAACTTCCAGCAGTAGAGTACTGTTACTCTAGAATCCTATGCATATTGTTAGTATTTGAAATACATTCTTCTACTGTTGTTTTCAGTTGAGATATCTATTCAGTTTCTCACTCATTTGTATGTATAAGAATTCATCTGTAATTCCTTTTTTGTTTGAAGAAAATCAGATGAACCGGCAATCCACAATTAACAAAACAAAATGAGTCAATTTGGGTCGATTTCATATGGGAAATTGGAGTTTGAATTTCATAAATTTATAAGTGAACTATGTTTTAAAAGATTTGAATGCCTGATATATATCAATATTCAGTTCGTGCCTTCATTATGGCTGAAACAATTTTTCTTCACAAGCCTTCTATAAACAGATACAAAACGTTTTAGAGAAATCCCCATGTATAAGCAATACAATGTTTTCTCTTTGCCAGAGCTGTATCTGGTCCACTCTTAATACAGAGTGTTTCAGGAGGAATGTGCAATACTTTTCAGGCTGATTCCTTACACCAAGTAGACAAAAAAGTTCCATGGGACAAACCCTCAAAAACGCTTTGTTACTGATATAACAATGGCAGAAAATTGAGATTTTTCAAAAAATATTAATTATTCTAATTTTTTAGAGGCTTTACTCAGTTCTAAAATAATCAATTCCTATGTAAAATTATCTGAGGAATTCAATAAAACCAGTTTGAAGTTTGTAACTTAGTGACTGTAACAACTCTATTCATGTGACTTCATTTCCAATTTTCAAAGAGAGAGCCAGCCGGAATGGTGATTTCATGTGATGTTGTGAGGGGACAGTTTGTCGGGATCATAACCGAGAATGAGTGCTGCCGTCAAAATGTATCCCGACAGCCAATCCACTACTGGAATGAAAGGAGGAGTCAGTTTGTCAGGATTGTAACTGACAACAGAACCCATAGAGCGCTGCCATCAAAGTGTTTACTGGACAGCAGAGCACCTTCTAAAACCTGCTTGGAAAGTGTCGCCGTCAACCGGTCTCCTAGAAACTAGTTTTAAAAGGGGAAAGGCTGTTGGGGAGACAGTTTGTCACATACCTGTATTGCACATTCCTCCTGAAACATCCTGTATATGATATTTTTCACACATATTTCCACTAATTTTTACACTAAAATCCAAATTTTGAATTTTAAAATATAAAACAAAATACCAGATAAAACACTTTTGAAACTTTGAAAGTATTAAAATAAACTTGAAAATTTTGTAGCAAAATTTGATAAAACTTATAAGTAGACATTACAGCTGATTAGTGGCAAAGGTAACGTTAATGGTAAAGTAAAATGTAACGTTAATGGTAAATCTCTCAGACTACTTGAGGAATAAATTGAAAAAAAAAACTACAAAAGTTGAAAATTGATCATATTTTACACACAAATATTGTTACTCACATGTTTTATGTTGATCTCATTCAAATTAATCAATTGTTGATTTTTCTTTCACACTCTCCACACAATTTTCTCATATGCTGTAAGCATATGTATTTAGCACAGAAATGGCATTGATATTGAGTCATCCTTCTCTTCTTACTTGGGCAAATCAAACAGATTTTCCTTATAGATTCTTCTTGATAGATATCTTGAGCTGGGGAGATGGATAGTCCAGCAATACAGTATCTTCAATCTTATGCTTGGGATTCCTTGACAAGCTTGAGAGCTTTTGACGTTATAAGATTTGTGGTGAGGTCAGTGCAGTACAGATATCTTTTGCAAATGCTCTTTGAGTCATAGGTTTCTTATTTCTGGCAACCTCTTGATGCACATATAAAATGTATGAGTTTATTATCATGCAATTTTCAAATGTTTTGATTTGTACACAACATAAGGGGGTAACAACTCACCATCTCCTGTAGCTGCAAACATTACAGACGTTGCACTTTTGCTACTGTTCATGACCCTTTCTGGATATTACATTCCTTATTTTGCAATAATTTTTGTACAGCCAGGGTCATCTGCCACATTTGTTTCATTGTTAGTTGATAATGTTTGATGGATTCACATCTCTCAATGTTTGCTCCAGTTCATCAAAATAATTGTCTATGATTTTTGGAGTCACTTGGGCCTGTGCACATTTATTGTGAACATATTTTGACAAAAGTGTTCAGATATCCTGTCTGCATGTCTCTTGAAGAAACCATGAACAAAGTGTCTACCAGGCATGTTATCCCAAAATTTTGGGATAGTTCTTCCTGCACTGTCCAGGTAACACTTCACTATGAGTCTGATGTCATATGAGTCCATAGGGTATCCCCATTCTGCACACTGCACCAGACAAAGAACTATTGCACTTTCCTCTGAAGAAGTCAGAACAGTTTGACCACCTTTAGCTTTGATTGGTTTGTTGTTTTTCATTTGTTTATGGTACATGTACAAAACAGTATAATCTATATTATACTTTTTACCTACCTCCCTATAGCTTCTACCAAGGTAATTAGAAAAGAAGGTATCAGTCATCAAAATTGTAGCTGGGAGAAAACCGGGTGTTTCAACATCATCAGAACCCCAGCTGTTAAGCAAACCTAGCTGGCACTAAAAGTTTAGAGATGCACAGCTGGGATACCAATAATGTCAGAACTCATGGTTTTCTCCCGGCTACAATTTTGATGACTGATACCTTTCTATTCTAATTACCTTGGCTTCTACCACCCTCAATGTCCCGAATTGCAGTCAAAATAACTTTCTTGTCTATTTTTTTACACTTTCTAGTTCCTGGCACTGGTTTTACATACTTGGCATCTTATTAATTTACTTAGAATATAAAATATACTATATTTAATCAATTTGACAACGAAAAACATGATAAAACTGACAACTAAAAACTCACATCAATCATAACCTCCAAATCAAGTCCGAAACTGTCATGTTGATTCTCATCCCACTTGCCAGTGCCATTGCCATTGGTTTACAGAAATAAAAATAAAAAAATCAAGAATTGAGAATTGAGACACTTGATTCAAAAATTCAAATTTGTGAAATAAATGATAGTTATCAAGAAAAAAATTATTAATAATATTATTCCATCCAAATTTTCTGAGCATATGAAGTTTTGGTGTACAAAAAATTCCATACAAAATTTCAGTCACATTAAATTATTTTTCATGCCTTCTATATCACATTCTAGATGGCAACACTGGCTTGAATCCATTACCAACATACTAGGTGGCATTTTTAACATAGACTCACTACTACAAAAGGGAGAGAACTTAGAGAGGCAATTCAGGAGTTGGGATGTGATTATCACTCAACAGGAACACCCACCTATTGGCCTACAGACTTGAATAAAACACCCAATCTTCTGGACTTCTTCATAACAAAAAGAATTAGCAGCAATTTTATAAATATTGAAGAGAACTTTGATCTTGATTCTGATCACTCAGCAGTAATTCTTACTCTTAGTGAGCGATTGATAAGAAAAGAAGACAGACCAATGCTAGTCAACAGAACAACAGACTGGGAAGGATTTAGAAGAGATTTAGAGAATGAAATCAACTTGAATATTCCACTCAGAACAACTGAGCAGTTGGATGAGGTAGCAGAGAATTTCATGTGGCAGATTCAGAAGGCAGCATGGAATAACACCACCCAATACAATAAAAAAACAAAAGGATGCAATTACCCAGTAGAAATCCGACTTCTTGTCTTAGAGAAAAGAAGAGCAAGAAGAAGATGGCATCAAACACATGATCCTGCAGACAAAAATATTCTAAACAATAAAATGCAACAATTGAGACAGGAAATAAAAAGACTCACTGATGAATCTATTAATAATTATCTTCAAAAAGTAACAGCTGATTCCAGTACTGACTATTCATTATGGAAAGCCACACAAAAAATCAAACAACCAATTTTACAATCTCCTCCAATAAAGAAAGCAGATGGTACCTGGGCAAAAAACAACAGAGAGAAAGCAGAAACATTTGCAGATCATCTGGCACAAATTTTTCAGCCAAACAACATCCAATCTGATAATAATCTAGAAGTAGATGAATTAGTAGGTCTAGGTACAGTAATCAATCTGGTCTCAAAAGAAGAGGTTCAAAAGGAGATAAAAACCAACCTCAATACCAAGAAAGCTCCTGGATTTGATTTGATCACAGGGGAGATCTTGAAAAAGTTTCCAAGGAAAGGATTTGTTATTTTGACTTATCTATTCAATACTTCATTTCGATTGCAGCATTTTCCCTCAATATGGAAGGTAGCAGAAGTCATCATGCTGCAGAAGCCTGGGAAACCTCCAAACAAAGCAAAATCATACCGTCCTATATCTCTGCTACCAGTGATTTCAAAGCTTTTTGAGAAATTGATAATGAAGAGATTGTCACCTATAATAAGAAGAAGGAACCTGATACCTGCCCACCAATTTGGTTTTAGACAGAAACATTCTACCTTGGACCAAGTACATAGAATCACCAGTATAATAGAAAACTCATTAGAGAAAAAATCAATATGCTCAGCAATTTTTCTTGATGTGGCACAGGCTTTTGATAAGGTGTGGCATGAAGGCCTGATCAACAAGCTCCAAAAAATTCTTCCAATACCACTAGTAAATCTCCTAGCATCATATATCTCAAACAGATTATTCAGAGTAAAACAGAGTGATGAAGTCTCTGAGTTGAAGGAAATAAAAGCTGGTGTTCCACAAGGCAGTGTTCTAGGACCACTTCTCTATGTGCTCTACACAAGTGATCTTCCTGAGTTGGATGAGGTGACAATTACCACTTTTGCTGATGATACTGCAATACTGTCAGAAGCAGAAACACTCCAAGAAGCGGCTACCAAACTTCAGAATGCTTGCAACAGATTCAGTGACTGGACCAAAAAGTGGAAAATCAGATTGAATGAGTTGAAATGCATTCAAGTCAACTTTACAAAAAAATTCATAATCAAATCCGAATAAATCTCAATGGGAATGTTGTACCATACAGTAACACAGCTAAATACCTTGGAATGACTCTTGATGCCAAGCTGAAATGGAAAGAGCATATCAAGATTAAAAGAGTTGAGCTTGGACTAAAGTATAGTAAAATGTATTGGCTATTGGGTAGACAATCCCAACTCTCCATAGACAACAAGATTCTCATTTATAAACAAATTCTAAAACCCATCTGGACTTATGGAATTCAGTTGTGGGGCTGCTCTAAAATAACAAACCTCAATAGAATCCAAACCTTCCAAAATAAAGTACTGCAAAACATGGTGAATGCGCCCTGGTACATAAGGAATGGCGATTTGCATCGAGATCTACACATCCCCTTTGTAACCAGCAAGATAAGACGATTGGCAGCCCATCATGAGCACGACAACATAGAGGTCATCCAACTCCTAGACAACACTCAACTCACAAGAAGACTGAAAAGAACAAAGCCCTTCGAGTTAGTGTAGTGCTAGTGAAGTGATAAAAATAAAAAATAACTAAATCCATAAATATTGATACTAGTAACATCAGAACTGCTTGAGTAATCGATGGATCAACTGAAGCTTCTAAGTTTGTTGACTGAAATTCTTAACTGAAAATTAATGGTTTGTCTGTTGAGACAAGTTTTAATAACATTTATAAAAAAAATTTAACATGAAAATGCTCGATTCTATAGGCTGATTCATGAACTGTGAGAGGTTAAAAGTTTTTCCCAGATTTTGTTGCTACTTACCCATTAGTTGCTATACACCCCGTTTTACGGTATCCTATTCTAAACAATTGTTTGACAATTAATTTTGACCTTGTAAATATTAATTAAATCAATTCGAAGTTGTTCATTGCACCAGAAATCTAGCTTATAAGCAAGTATGATAGTCATTACTTTATAATTTTAATTGAATTATTGCAAGATTCTTAAATTTCTGAAATTCATCTCAACTGGGCAACAAAATGCTACTTTCACTAGGGAATTCTTCAGTGATGGTTTAAGAACAGGCGGTAGTTGGCAGCCAACTGCCAAATATACTTGTAATTTTTATCAATCTCTTGGAACAAATATATGTGATACTAGCCGGCAGGCTCGCTTCGCTAGCCTTCGCCTAGCCAGGGGGCGGAGCCCCCTGGACCCCCGCCAGTATAAGCAGTGTAAGTGAGTCAAACAGGCTCGCTTCGCTCGCCTGCAAAACCTCTACCAGTGTCAGCTGAGACAAACAGGCTCGCTTCACTCGCCTACAAATTCCGTTCAGAAGGGATTCGAAATTTATTGAACACAGCATTTCTTGACCTAATCTGGGCCTGTTTACCAAATTTCAACATTCTCTGCCAATTGATTCTTGAGAAATCTAAGAAAAACTCCAAAAATTCCAAAAAATAGTAAAACGCTAATATTGAGCGTAACTTTGGGAAGTATATCGGACATAGTTTGAAACTTGATTCAATATCTTTTTAATTATTCCATCTATAATCTCGCTAAACCATTTAATTCACACTAAGGATTTGTCGTATCAAGGCTAAAGATATGCAACCCGCAATACATGCACAATTTTGAAAACCTGATTACTGGCGTAATCTTGAACGGATTTCAAAAATATTTTAACACAACATTTCTAGTCCTTATCTGAATCTGCCCACCAAATATCAACATTTTCTACCGATTGGTTCTCGAAAAAATTCAAATCGCCGAAAAACTATAGAAAAACTCAAATATTCTGCGTATTTTTGAAAAGTTTTTAAAATCCGTTCTTAGCGCGCGTCTAAACGTCCAACGGAACATGCCTGCCAAATTTGAACTCATTCGATTCAGTGGATTTTTAGTTCTGGTGATGAATGAATGAATCAGTCAGTCAGTCAGTGCCATTTCGCTTTTATAGATATAGATTTCAGCAGAGGAAGAAAATCATAATAGGATTGTTTGCTCCATGTGTTATTTAACTTATGACTGTCCTAGAAACAAAATGGCTGGCTTTCAAATGCAAAATTAACCAGGGAAGCGCATGCGGAGGCAGCCGCAAATTGAGCGGAGCAAGCTTTCTTTTTGTCAAAAAGTTTTTGAAGCGTGGACTCGAAAACTTGATCCCGGTATTTTAAGCCTAGCTAAACCTAGCTGATTATGAAAGTGGCTCATTCTATTACCATGTATTGTTATGAAATGAGAATATAAGATATGAGCAACAACCTTTAAGTGAATGTTTATTTTGATGAAATAAGGCAAGATGAGAAAATGACTCCAGCTTGGTCAATATTGGTTAGAAAAATATTGATTGGGCTCAAATTTAAGATCAGAATGTTTCCTACGATTGAGACTAAATCAATAATTTTCAAACAAATATTGACCGAGCTGGAGTCATTTTCTCTATGAGTGGTTCAACTTTGTAAATACAGCATTTGACGTACCTTTTTTGGTCTCAAATGTGCTCTGATTGTTTAAAATAATTTTTCAGTAGCAAATTATAAAGGAAAATCGATATAAACTTGAAAAATCGCGAAAAAATAAGCGTATTGGATGAAATTTGGGCAGAATTTTGGAGGATTTCCATAACAAGCTTCCATTGTTTGTCAGCATGTTGAGAAATATTGAATGAATGCAAATAAATAAATGAATAATTTTATTAATAAAGACATCAGGTGAAAACCCCATTTCGCAGCCTTCTTCACACAGTACAATATAGTTATTTGTGTATCAGTGCGCTAAGAGTGATTCTGCTGCATCGAGAGAAACACTTACGCACGAGCCGCAGGCAAGTGCGGAATAGTTTCTCAAGTGCAGCACAGGAACGTTGTGCCCGTATTATACATTAAATTTTTCCAAACTACAATATTGAATGTATAAGGTTGAAATTAAAATTAAAATTGTCATATCTCAGTTATTTATCATCGAATCCTGACAAGTCAGGCACCATTTTATTCAGAACTAGCCGGCAGGCTCGCTTCGCTCGCCTCCTCCGCCTAGACCCCCGACAGTATAGGCAGTGTAAGTAAGACAAACAGGCTCGCTTTGCTCGCCTGCAAAACCTCTGTCAGTGTCAGCTGAGACAAACAGGCTCGCTTCGCTCGCCTGCAAATTCCGTTCAGACCGAATTTTCTAGACCTAATTTGGACCTGTTTATTTAATTTCAACATTTTCTGCCAGTTTGTTATCAAAAAATCTAAGAAAAACTCCGAAAAATAGTAAAACGCTAATATTAAGCGTAACCTTGGAAAGTATATTGGAGATAGTTTGAAACTTCATTCAATATTTTCCAAATTGGTTCATCTATAATCTTGCTGAACCATTGAATTTACAGTTTGGATTTGACGTATCAAGGTGGAAGATATGCAACCCGCAATACATCTACAATTTTGAAAAACTTATTACTTGCTTAATCTTGAACTGATTTCAAAAATATTCTAACACAACCAGGGATGCTCATCCCCCCCCCATGGCTGATGGCGCAAATCCCCCCCAAAATCCATTGCTTGTCCAATAGTCCCACAGCCCCCCCCCCCCACCAGCCACTAACAAAACGTGAGAAACAAGATGTTACCAGTAGAACCATGAACTTAATCCCTGATAGAGGAAAATAGAATTTGACAAATCAAAAGGCTGGAGTCTTTTCAAAGGTGTAATGGAACCGATCTAAAATTGCAATAGGCCTACAACTAGCTTTGGAAATTTTATAGCAGGAAATTAAAAAATCTGTTTGAGATAAGCTTTTATCTGGGCCCTAGGGTCATTATAACGGTCCAATAATGCCTTCCAAACTACTAAGTAGTTGTTAGCCAATGGAGGCAAATGATGACAAATATGAGATGCTTGCCCACTGAGTCTGTTCACAAGATATTGAACCTTCTGCTGTTCATTCAAAGTTTTATTATCATGCACCAAATTTTTGAAAAATTCTCAAAAGACTGACCAATGTGCTTCATTTCCATCAAAATTTTGGAAGATCTATTTTCAGCAATACTGACTCTGAGATGACAGCAGACTGAGAACTCGTTGCTGCTGCAGGTGGTGGCAACTGAGCCACTGAATTGGCCGCCTCCTTTTTCCTAAGAACTTTTGCTTCTACTTCAATATACTGTAACAAATCCAAGTATGAGTCATTGAATGCTACCTCATAGTCCTTATTAAGTTCTAACTCAAGTTCATTGAGGACTAATTCCGTTTTTTTTTCATAATCAGACACTGTCTGAGGCACTCTCTGATCGACTACCAAAATCTGTTCAGCAATTTTTGAATCAGAAATACCCTTGTTTGTTTGTCAGTTTCATATTCACCAAACTATACAGTCCGTCCAAGCAAAGAAGACACCCCGGCAAGACGGGAAAACGACTCCAGCCCGTCCAATACCGGCCCAAAAGCCATAAATTCTTGAAAGAACCCACAGCCCCCGAACCAACACTGTCCAAGCCGAAGCCAACCCCACCCCGCCAGAATGCTCTCCCCGCCCGGACAGACCATACAGCAGACGAATAATTATCAACCAGGATAGAGGTAACGTGTGGTTAGCACGTCGATCCTCTCAACCATAAGCAAGTCTTCACAACCAAGTGAAGATGCAGAACACCTCTGAATATCATGCAGTTAATCAGTTAGAGTGTAATGCAACAATTACTATTCCTCCAGAAACAGGAAGCGACTGACTGTCTTTACTAGCAACAGCCAATCTCCCAAAGGAGGAGATTGGAAATACCCTTAGACAAATGAAATATTCTCTGTAATCTTGCATACAATTGTTGCAGTTTAGTGTGATTCACACTGATCTGCTTTTCCAATTTTTCATTCATTTTGAACTTATACACAACACTAAGCTTAAACAATACAAAAAACAAACAAACAAGAATGAGGTCAAAAAAATATTGAATGAAAAAACAACGCAAACATCAAACTTAGACTACTATCTCACAATTTTTTTGCTTTAGGCAATCTCATATCTACAACAATAAGATAACCTTGCACAACAAACAAAAGGTGTTGGAGCCAGCTCTCTGGGTGTCCAAACATGTGACTTAGTAGCTGCTACTGGTAGAGGCGGGAATATAACAATTGAAAATGCTCATAAATTTGTATCACAGAAAGGGATGACCAGGCTTAGGTTTTGGTTGCAAGCCACAACCTCAAAATAAGAACAGTACTCACAGCATGTTTGAAGAAAGAAGACCAATGTTATGCTCCATGGTCCATGATGCCCCAGAATCAGTGGTTTCTTGGTCACTTTGACACATCAGGGCTCCTCCTTAGGATTCAGCTGGCAAGGAAACTAGAAACTGGCTGGGGCTGGTTTGAAGAGGTCAAGCTTGCAAGTGGTATTTCATGTGTATAGTGGTATGGATCACAGATAATATGTAGCAGGTATACACATTAGCCCTATAGAATTGGCGGTGATCAATTGCCAATTTGCCTAATTTAATTAACTAATGAAATATCTCAAATTTGCAGACTGGGGCGGTTGCTAAAAGTCTTGAAAGTGGAGATTTACTAGCAAGAGTGGTCAGAGAAAGTTCATTGCACATGAGACAAAGCGTTGTTTCAACACACTGGAAAATGGAAAGAGCAAGCTGGCAAGAGATGGTCACTGCCAAGTTATAAACTGCCGACATTATATTGATGGTAACATACCCCCTCCCCTCTCAAAAATGGAACCGCTTGAGCAAGGGAACACAACAGGGCAAGAAAGGAACAAAGGAAGAGGAAAGCATTCCTCTCAAAGTTCAGCCACTGAAGACACTGACAAAGACGCCAATCAACCATGGCAATGCAGAGGCACTAGAAGTTCATAGCAGTGGAAGCAATCTTGAGTAAGGCGGCAAGGATACACAGAGGGCGTGGTGATGTCGGCGGTGAAAGCAGGAATGACAGCGTAGGAAGAGCAATGCAAGCAGCAAAAACCAGAGCAAGACAGGCGGTGCACACTGAAGCAAGTGGTGTCGACTAGAGCACAATGGGCGGCACACACTGCCGTGTCAACAAGTCAAGCTAAGCGGTGTCAAGCTGAGTGAGGCGGGCAGTGCCACTAGAGCAAGGGAAACAACTTCTACTGTTGAGGCGTAGTGCGGTGCAGTAAATGGTATATTAATAACTATATACATACTTGCATAGTAGCCTTACTATGCTATGCAATGGACTTTGCTTATGGCTCTGGTGATGTTTCCAGACACTCATTTTTTAGTCACTATAACAAGCCCATCCTTGCTGGGATGCAGGGCAACAACTCTACCTAGTGGCCAATTCCGAGGAGATGTGTTGATTGACTTCACAATCAATAGATCATTGAGTTGCAGATTGTTGGTGGTAGACTTCCATTTGAATATTCTTTGCTGTTGTGGATGGCGGCATCAAACACGTTCTTGAAGGAGTTCCATTCATGCGGTTCACTGGAAAAGGTTGGTATCTGTAACTGCAGTATGACAAAACTGTTTTATTGAAAGTTTGTTAGCAGCACTCACAGGTTTTGATACTGAATCAACAACTTTGATGCTGTCAAATCTGTCTTTAAATTTGATTTGTAATTCAGCAAACTCCAAAACTAATGCTTCAGAATGTGATTCTTTGTCCATTTTGACTTTGTTGCAAAATTGACAAAACATAGCACAAGTGATAAATTTGTGTTTAGTAGCGATTTTGCTATTTAGTCCGGTTCCTTATGAAGAAAAAAAATGTCCCGTGTGCACTTTCATGAGCATGGCAAGAGACCGTGATATTCTGTATCTGAGGTATCTAGGGATACCTAAACCACTTGATTTACGTCTGAGTGTTGCAACTGGCCCAAGTAATGGCGGATTCAAAATGGCGGATGTTTTGAGCCTGTAGCGCTCCAAGAAAATGCTTGTAGAATGGTAACCAGTGATGATAGAAACTTCAAATTAACGGCAATCGATTCACAATAAATTTCTCTACAATATTGGTTATTATACATTTTGTGATAAAATGTAACCTAAATCCAGAAAAATACCTTTTTTAGAAAAAATGTTTTTCTCAATATATCTGTACAGTAAAAATTTTGTGGATATCATTTAAAAACAACTTTTTTCAATAGAATATCAGTAAAAAGGTATTGGCAATAGTATTTGTGGTCGTTTTCCGTTGGTTAGAAGGTTTTATACATATTGGTTTCCAAGTTATGGATATCAATATATTTCCTTGTACAACAAGAAATACCATATTTTTACTAAAAATAGCCAAAATGAATCTCTATCCTAGTATTAAAGTGTTCTATTGAATAATACTTCATGTGAGATCATATTTAGGAGAAAATCCTACTATACCACCCTTAATTCAGGTTATTCCAAGTAGGAAGGACTCTTCAAGGATAATAAAATAAGGACCGCCGTAACTTTTGTAAAATTTGACGGATCTTGACAAACTTTAGCTCATTGTTTCCAGCTCATCAAGGTGGTTTAAATGCATATATCATTTGTGAAATTTGATCAAGATTGAAGAATTTCACGACCCTGAGTACTTTGAGTTCATCCACATATAGGTACTGAGAAAAACTATTTTACATCAAAGACACTTTGTGAATAGAATCAATCTCAATTTAAAATTAAATTTTAACCTCTTCAGTCCCAAGAATGACAGAGCAAATTTTTCACACATATTTCTGTATTTATTGCTTCTATTATGAGTGAATAAACATAAAAAAAATATTTTTTATCCCTACCTACATCCAAATTTTCAAAATTTACTGTCCAGTATACTGGACATCAGGACTCCACCCTCCTCCATACAAATTTCAATGTGTCCAGTTGGCTGCACATCAGGACTGAAGCTTCAAAATACTTATTTCTACATTTGGATGTGTTCATTGAATCAATGAAAACTAAAGAATAAATCTTACATTATTTTATTTGAGAAAGTGAAAAAAATTATAAATTCTATTGATGAAACAGTAGTTTTAGATTACAGATATCATATTTAGTTATGAAATTCGATAAAGCATTGCCTTTCCTCGGAAATGCAAAGGAAAATGTCACACTTTAAACATTTGAAACGTGATTTCCCACCACACCCTGGATTGCGGCACCTCATGCAGGCATTTTTGTCAGTGACAGCAACATATGCCAGATGCTCATTACCTGTCAGTCGTACATCTTTTGTCGGCAATTGTGTTGGCTGTCTTCTCTTGGATGGTGGCTGAATATCCTCAGATAACTCTTCTTCATCTGACTTTGGTTCTGACCTCTGGTTTCTCTTACAAGAATGTCGACCAGATGATGCTGCTGATAGGGACTCACCAATATACAATTTAAAATCAAGAAGGTCCATGATTTTTTTTTTGGGTATGCCCAGTGAATTTAAATCTTTTCGATATTCTATCCACAAATTTGTTATAGCCATGTCAATGAAATGACTGAAAAACCGAACAGGCCATTTTTTTTGTCCTAATGGAAATTCGATAATATGCTATCAATCGGTCAGCCAAGTCAACACCTCCCATAGAGGTGTTGTAGGAGTTGACAATTTCAGGCCTTGGAACCAACAGATAACTTTTTGTTTTTTTGTCATACCGCCTCACATCAATCACAGGCTGAGACAAATGCCTTGTTGAAGCCAGGATCACAGACCTATTGTCCATCCACTTGACAATCCCAACATTAGAATCCTCTCTTACTAGCTCTTGGAATGCCCCTCGACCTTTCTTTTGGAGGGACTTATCACTTTCGATTTCAAATTTGGTGGGAGCCTGTTCAATGATATTGTGCCAGTAGCAGTAATCTTTCTTTCTAACAAAGCATCCAACAAGTTGAGAGAGGTAAAATACCTATCTATGAATACAGTGTGACCAGGAGGAACTCTCTCTAATAAGTTGAAAACTACTGTACCCCCAACACCAAGATCCTTGTTTGGTTGTCCTCCAGGCCATGTACTTGCACCTCCATAGACAATGAAGTCCAACACAAGGCCATCTGGTGATGCCAGAATGAAATTTTTTATTCCCACAGGATTTGGTTTTCCTTTCACATATTGTTTGAGATTGGAAGTTCCATGAAAAGGGATGATTTGTTCATCTATTGAGAGATTTACAGGTAGGGGAAGAGTGAGGCTCTTTTTTTTAATGCATCTATCAGTGGTTGCACTTTCCACAACTTATTGTCTTTTTTTGTTTCTTCTGAAACAGATAAATTATCAACAAAGTGGATAAAATTTCTTAATTTGAAAAACCTATCTCTGGGTATTTGTGTTACTGCTTCAATTCTGAGATTTTTCTTGTAATACAGTCTTACTCTTGGCATCTTTAGACAGCCCATAATAATGTTTGCCCCAACTAGCTTTTTAATTTCTACAGTGCTAGATTTAAGATTGACACTATTAGATTCTTGCATAGCCCTAATATTACTTTGTTCAGAAACAAGAGCCCAGAACTCATCATCATAATATTGTTCAAAATAATCTAATGGGGTCCAGTTCTCCCTATCACTAATGTCCCATTCAGTTTCAGCAGCTTCATATTGTTCATTTAGTTCACCAGTCTTCCATTTGAGCACTCTCTTTGAAGTCTGCAATTCTTTATTTGATCTCTCACTGCTGGTAGAGGTAGATGCTACTGGTGGAGATGGTTGTTGTGGAGATGGTACAAGTACAGAAAGCTGGTCCACCTGAACAAACAAAAAACAAAAATGTTTCTAAAGACTGACAAATAAGAAGGAAGTTATTAATCACATGAGTAACAAGCTAATAGGGATTAATAGAGTTAACCTCACTCACCTCATCAAATAATGCTGGCAGAGTCTCAGATTCATCTTCACCATCATCAACATTGCTGGGGGACCAATCTGGGTCGGCATCTGAGTCATCATCAAAAACGCCAGTAACTGCTGATAAGTTGATATCATCATCTGACTCATCAGATGCAAAGTCCAAGTCTGAATCATCAAGGGCTTGAAGGATTTCATCAGAAGACAGGATTCAATGTTTAGGCCTGGTTGGAGCTGAAAAAGAAAAATATTCTACTGTAGGCTAAGTTACTTTCAGATATAACAAAATAATAGGCTGTTTGTAAATTAAATTGTAATGTTCAAATGAAAATATTTAACTAATTCTCTCATATATTATGTTTTCCTATCAGAAATAGTTGTATCTGTTCATATCCACTCATTCAAAAGCCTACAAGAGATATTGAGTACATTACAGTACAGAATCTAAATTCCATCTCCACTTTAGTAGGCAAAACAAAAATGTTCTAGATTGATTTAGTCAAAAGAAAGTAATAATTATTTAATCAATTTATATAAAATTATTTCCCATTAGATATAATATTATTAGTAAGTTCCCACAAAAATTCAAAGAGAGTTAAGTACATGGACTGGAACAATGATTTCAGGTTAGGAAGTTTGTTTACATGCTTCCCTGATGCTAAGATCCCCATGTCCAGCAGGCTGGACTATAATGTTTACAGTCTTGTATTTACTTGCAATATTGATGAAAATTTCTGTTCCTATGCATGATTCATCAGCAGCTGGGTTTCATTTAGTATTTTGGTACAACATAATATGAAAACAACTGTAAAATGATTAACACTTACCACATTTTTTGGATGAACACCTGCGGGTAGGGTTCAATTAGTCCAGTGCTCGATTAGTCCTGTTTTTCAAATATATAAGTTGTTTTATGAGAGTGGTTCGATTAGTCCAGTTTTTCCTGTCCTAATCGAGGCAGTGTATTTCAATTTGTCTAGAGGTTCGATTAGTACAGTAAAGTTGGTTTATTAGGTAGGATGTGCAAGGCGCTCGATTAGTCCAGTTTAGCCAATTCATGCGACCCGCTGAACCGGTTATAATATGTGGAATCAACTATATCACCCTCTCAGCGTTACACTAGAGACGCTGCCATAATCGCCAACGGCAAAAGTTATCGATCAGTTCAAGTAGCTTGCAAACTCTGACGTCAGGTTTCCAGAAAAACTCTGACGCTATGATAGCCCAGTAAAATAATGGTAGTTTTGTCAGACAAGTGGTGCGAAAGTTTTTTTTCCGATTGTTTTAGATTGATCCTGTGCGCTGAATCCGAAATTGAAGTTTTCTGCCGTCCTAGGGTACGGATTCACCCTTAAAAATTGGAAAACCCCTTAAATTTTGGTAATTTTTTGTTTCTGATTTTTCAATTGATATTGTTTATTTATGGAAAAATATTCAGTTAAAGATTATAGTCAATAAAATTACTTGGAAAATTTGAGGTCACACATTGATTTTTGATCTATTCTTTTAGAGCTGATACGTACCAAAAAGGGGTAGATTAATTCAGTCTTTGAAAATCTAAGTCAAAACCTTTGGATTTCACAACAAGTAGGCTTACTTGGAATATAGGCTAAATGAATGTGCTCTTGTAAAAACTCTTGTATAATAGGAATGTATGATCAATTTCATATAAATTGCATTCTCAATTTTATAAATTGGAGGACGGGGAGGGGGTTACTGGTAGGAAAATAGCCACAGGAAAAATAAATGAATAATAATAAATTTTGATTTCTCAGTAAGCAAACTAGTACAAAGAGAACATTAAACCTCCACGAAATGTATACAATGAGGCACTCTAAAAAATATAGTTTAGATATGATTTCCAAATTTACTGAGAATAAGAGGCACTCCCAAGAAAATTCTATGTGGGAGATGCCATCAAAGTTCAAAATTTTAAAATTATTTCTCTTGCAATAAATAAGTAAAATTATAGAAAATTCACCACTACACGGTAAGGACGACTCCTCAGACACTTATCCATGTGGAAGACTAAAGGAGTAAGTAAATCTCCGTAACAGGTAAGGCAAGAGTATTGAAGACTTAAGGAGGAAGCGTCATTTTGGCAGCAAATTTTGGCTCCACAGTTCATTTTGAAGAGAGCAAAAGTTAGCCTATAATATGAATGTTCAGCTAGGTACTTGAAATCTAAAATTATATTTGCTATTAGTCCTGTATTATTCACAGAGAGAATAGAATATAGAAATAGAGTTGCCTTGCAGTAGCGCGGAGTGAGACAATACCCCCCGACTGCTAGTGTACTTTCCTCGCCAGGCTGGTATGGTAATCTCATATTAAACGGGCTTTGTAAATCATTCATAACTCAAGTTCAAATCAGAATATTAAAACGAAATTGACTTTTATGGCTTTGTCAAATCATGCTCTACAAGAAATGTAATATACTATTTCATCCTAACTATAATATTTTCCAAGTTATTATTTTACAAATAAAAATTGTATAGCCTAGTATTTGGTGATTTTGTGCATCTCTATTCTCTTCAGTGGATTTTTATGTTAGCTTTCGATGGTAAAAGTATTGGATGTAATTTATAGTACTAGTTGAAATCTCCAATTCTATGTATGATACCATTAACTTAATGATCAAAGAACAGCAGATTAATGCATTGAAGATCGGAAATAATAATAATTAGACAAGCATCAAGGCTTTTAAAAGGCTATTGTCCTGCGTTAAACATTCCAATATCCGTTGAATGGTGTTTGCAAAAAAACCTCTCTCTTTATGTAAACAACAACACAGTATTCATAGAAACGTTCTCATTAATAGAACTGCCAGTTGATATTTTTTCTATATTCATTATTTCTCCAGATGAGAAACTCTGTGCAATTTTTGGTTGAAATCAGCTAGTCTGATTTCAGTTATTGAGAAGCTTCCGTTCAAGCAAAAAGTACTATAAACTCCATTCAATACCTCTTACATTAAAAGCTATCATAGAAATTAATTGAAGAAAATGAAGATGTAATGAATGAATAACTTGAAAATTATCATAGTTACAATGAAATAGTATATCACATTATTTGTAGAGCATGATTTGACTATACTATTGATGTCAATTTCGTTTTAATATTCCGATTTAAACTTGAGTTATGAATGATATAAGAAGCCCGTACAATATGAGATTACCAGACCAGCCGGGCGAGGTAAGTACACTAGCAGTCGGGGGGGGTGTTGTCTCGCTAGCTTGCTGTAGAACCGGTATTGGAAGCCCAATCTACTCATATTCTATTATCGCTGATTATTCACTACTCCCATGCTAAGAATCATTGTATGTAGGCTAAGTTACTACTAAATACCTACCACAAGTACCGTATTCATTCTTGTATAGTTCATTTCTTTAAAATGCTGGCTGACTATAATGAATTCCTTTAAGCTTAAGAGAGCATTCAGGGTGCTTCCTAATCTCATCTGGTTATGGGCGCCTTTAAATGATCTTGAAAAATGTTGAATACTTTCAATATAGGCTACATTATCTTGATAAGATGTAATATTATACATAAATTGTTGAAAAATTAAGAATGTTGTATATAAATATTGGTAGTATAGTGTTAATTGAATTAGCTATTAAGTTATGAATTGAAAAATCAGTGTCTTTCTAATGGTATAGCGATTTATAGCGCTTTGTCTTTCATTTATAGCGACTTACATTCATTGTTGAGTAGCCTAATGAGTTACATTCATTGTTCAATAAAGAACTTGTATATGTATATAACTTACTTCAAAAACATCTAGTAACTTCTCTTCATATTTGCGAGAATGGCCATGAAGAAGGAAATAATAATATCTTTGCTTCTCGTTATCACTATATACTTAGTTGACTGAATGAATTGTATTCTGATTATGCTTAGTTTGAGGAATGATAAATACAGTTACATACCGTAATAATACATACCCATATCCAATCAAATTCCAATTAAATTTTATTGTCATTTTTCAAAAAAATTATTATTCATAAAACATCTTTTTATGCACTTCATAAGACTTGCAGAATATAGCTCAGAATAAACTTAATTCTATAAAATAATCATTAATAGCCAAAATTAAATGTGACAACTTGATTTTGTAGTTTGAATTTATTCATGACATAATAGCTAGCATGGATGATAATCATAATAATCATACTATAAATACTATATTGTTGAGAAAAAAGGTGCAAAGGGAAAAAACTTTGGTCCGAGTTCTGATAAGCAAGAGGACCCAAGTTCGATCCTTGACCAGGGAACAATGTTTTCGAATGCAGTACTATCACATAGATACGGCAACCCGTCTATTAAAGGAGACGTAAAGCCGTCGGTCTTGACTGCCTAAAAACCAGTCGCCATCTCCCATTAGCCCCGCACAGGCCTAGGAGCCTATGCGAGCATCAGTCCCAGAAAAAAAGACTATATAACTGATAAAAGAGGAAATGAAAAGAAAATTAAGAAATCAAGTTTTATATTTTATACAATAAGTGTTCCATCAAAAATTTACCATAATGGAAGCGATAATGATATTGAACTGTATGACCTTTAATGGCACGTTGTAATTACGTAAATCCCTCATGTTTCAAAAACAAAATATTTGCTTTTCAATTTAACCACATCTTGTCAATTTCACTTGAATTTCATAGTTACCCGGTATGTGTGCAATCAGATAAATTGTGATTGTCAAATAGTTATGCAATCTGACTATAATATATCTTGGTGTATTACTAGATGAGAAACTTGAGAAAAGATAGAAAGAAGTAGAGAGAAGGGAGAGTAAAATGAGTGAAGGAAGAGAAAGCACAGGATAAAGAGGGTAAATGAGATAAGAGACAGAGAGAATAGTAAAATGTGAAAAGAGTAAGGAAAAAGTGGATTGAAAAGTGAATGAGGCAGTGAAATGATTGAAAAGAATGGGAGAGAAGGATAACGAGAGAGGAGATAGAGAGGAGAGGTTAAAGAGAGAGTAAAATGAGAGAAGGTGAATAGAATAAGTTTATCCATGTACATTAATTATAGATAATAAAATATGACTACTTCGTTACAGCATTGAAACGGCGAAGTTAGGACCAAGTCCTGCCTTGCACTTGACCAACAGGATAAAGAGACCGATATGAGTAATTAATCTAATTTAATGAAAGCGAAAAGGCACTCATTTATAGAGTCTGATGATCATTGTAGTAATTTCTCGCTATTTACTGTAGTCTGTGCAAGGAAGAAATACATTCTGGCTAGATGGGGAAATGACTCCAGCTTGGTCAATATTCGCTGAAAAAGTAAAATTTTGGTCTTAAATTGAAGATCAGAATGTTTCCTACAATTTGAGACCAAATCTATGATTTTTAACCGATATTGTCCAAGCGGAGGTTATTTTCCCATCTCGCCAAAATGCCTTCTTTGCTTGGAGAGACTTTACATCACTATCAGCAATAATACTATAGAATGATGATGTAGCCTAGTATAATAGTCTGTCTAAGCAAAGAAGACCCCCTGGCAAGATGAGAAAATGACTTCTGCTCGGTCAATATTGGTTCAAAAATTATTGATCTAGTCTCAATCGTAGAAAACATTCTGATCTACAATTTGAGACAAAATTAATATTTTTTGAACCAATATTGACCGAGCTGGAGTCACTTGCCCATCTTGCCACACGGTCTTCTTTGCTTGGACAGACATGCGCATACAAGTGTAGGTTTCTTGGAACTTCAAAAGGCTTTGATCGTTTGATCTAAGACAACAATTCACACAGAGAAGAAGCAAAGAAGACATTCTCGCAAGATGGGAAAATGCCTCCAGCTCGGTCAATATTGCTTCAAAAATCAAAAATCGAATTTCAAATTGTAGAAAACATTCTAATCTACAATTTGAGACCAAATTTATAATTTTTGAATCAATATTGACCAAGCTGGAGTCATTCTCTCAACTTTTAAGAATGTATTTTTTTCTTCCGCGTGCAATTATCAACCAATCACATGCCTTCGTGCCAAGTCTTTCTAAGCCGGGAAATTTAAAATGACTGAAATCGCCCGATCGGTTTTTTGGATCTGGGGGAGGGGAAGGAGCCTTGGAAAAATTCTACAAAAAACAGGAACTATATTAGTGTCCTCCCCATAAAAATTCAAGTCAATCTGACAACAAATAAAAAAGTTATTCATATTTTTCGGATTTTATATCTTAATGCAATGAAAACTCAAAAAGTTCGGAGTGATCTACCTAGATAATATACTGAATTTGGACTGCTAATTTATTTTTGATTATTGAACTGATAACTGATTATTTATTGATATTTTCGCATTTCTGAACGCAGAATTCGGTTTATGAAGAGTTCCTTCAAACATATATCATTACAGATAGGTTTCAGATCTTTACTAGTTAACAATTTTATTCTATAAAAGCGTATATTCTTGACAATGATATACGCTTTCACGATGTATAATTTGAATACTTCCAATCCAAAAATATTTTAGTGGATTCGTAAGTATTTCTTTGTTTTGAAATTAGCCTTATGTGGAGGCTTTAACTCTAGCACTTAACCCACTCATCCACGGCCACCCTCAAGACTGTTGATAATATTAAAATTGTATTAAAATTTCAATACAAAAAGTTATGGTAAATAAAGTCACATATAGAGAGCCAAATTTAAAGGTTTTTTGGCTCATTAGATTTTTAGTTTCATGAATACAATAATTCAGCTTCTGAATAATTACCAATACAGATTTCAAATATTGCTGTGAATCATAAAAATATCAATATTAATTAATCAAACTGTCCTTCCATGAATTAAACAATATTAAATCTCTAGGGGTAGCCTAATTTAATAGATTAAACAAAGATAATAAGATTCAATAACTTGAAAGATACCGGTGAATTACAACATGGTTGTATAATGAAAACCAAGCTATTGTCATTTGCAACCTAATTCAAAGATCGCGCCGCGCCGCCTTGGTTTTATTTGAAATTTGTTAGACGACCACTTTGACGCCGTCTAGTTATAGTCAATTCCTTGTCAACGCATATAGTGGATTCATCACCTGGTACGAATTCAGTACGCCAACTGTACTAATCGAGGCACTGTATTAATCGAGATGCAGGGCTTCGATTAGTCCAGTGCCTCGATTAGTCCGGTTCTGGACTAATCGAGGCACTTGCTCATCTCATTGAAGAACTGGACTAATCGAGTCACTGTATTAATCGAACCCCTGCGCCTCGATTAGTCCAGGTTCCTCGATTAGTCCAGTTTTTCAGTTTTTTAATGCAGGATAGGGACTGGACTAATCGAGCACTGCACTAATCGAGTAATCCCTACACCTGCGAGGTCTGTTTCGTGGTGGCGCCATGTTTGAAACTGCAGTGTGACACGAAACAAAAAACAGGGAAATTTCTGATAAAAATTCCCCGCACAGGGAACATGTTCAGCTGCCTGTACAGCTGGTTGCAACTCTAATCTGTAGGAGTCTAACCACACAATAATTCACTAAAGTTAGTCCAGCCGGCTGGACGCCTGGACTGAAGAGGATAAAGATAGTAATAGTAGGGAAATATGAAAAATTGAATGAAAAGTGTGAAAATTCTTCAATCTTGATCTAGTTTTACAAATAATATATGCATTTTTACCGCCTTGATGTGCTGAAAAGAAAGAACTAAAGTTTCACGAAAGTTACGGCGGTCCTTTTTTTCATCCTTTTAGGGCGGTATAGTCGGTATTATATTCAAATATGATCTCACAATAAATATCTCAGTAGAAAACTTCAATACAAGGATATAGAGAATCCACAATCTTATAATAAGACTTATTTGGGATGCCCACAGTGGTTCAAGACCATTTCCAGTCATCCGTCATTTTTTTAGGAGCTAGGCCTTTTTTTGGTCAAACTTGTATTGAATGGGCTACTCAATTCGATCATAACTATTTTCTGTTTTATACTTCAGAAAATTCAGATCAATTTACTTCATTCCTGGCGATTATAAAATATATAGGCTATGCTGAAATATATTTTTCAAGTAAATTATAAATGTTATAGCCTCCTTTGGGAGATTGGCTGTCGTTAGTAAAACAGTAAATCGTTACCCATCTATGGATGGATAGTAATTGTTCCATTACACTCTTAAGCCAGCTCCATACATGCGCTATTCGGCAAACACCGAACACCTAGTCGCCGAATCACGACTAGTGTGGAGCGGAGTGTTCGCTATTTCGGGAATAGCGAACACGAATGTTTGGGTGTTCCGTCCATTGTCGGTCTTTTGGACACATCAAAGTGGACGAATGTTCGGCAAATAGCGAACTTTTTGCCCATCCACACATTCGCCTTCATGTTCGGCTAATTTTGTTGTTTGTTGTTGCATGTAGATTGAGGTTAAGTCAATTGAGGAAAAGTTTCTTACGTATTAATTTAATACATAATTTTTTTAGACGAGATAAATATTAAATTACAGTTTGTGGATGATTTCCAAGTGATATAATCAATTTTGATACTATGAAATTGAATTCAATTCAAATATTATATTGAAAACTGGTGAATGTCCAGTCCGTTTCAGGTTACTGAATTATGATCTTGATTCTTTAAATGTTTTAAAAGTTCATACAAACATTAATATTCAATCATTGCCAAGATTAAAGTTGAAATTAGTACCATAGTGCTGGATTTTTGAAAGTTGAAAATTTCGACAGTATTTTGACATTATTGACCTTGAAAATGTCACCTATTCGGTTGACGATTTGCCATTCCCAGTACGAATACGTGCTCGGAAAACCACGCATGTGTGGAGATGTGTGTTCGTTAGTTGGGAAATAGCAAGCAAAACTGTTCGCCAAACACCAAATGTTCGGTATTTCCCAAATACCGCATGTATGGAGGCGCCTTTACTGATTAACTGCATGTTATTCAGAGGTGTTCTGCATCTTCACTTGGTTGTGAAGACTGGCTTATGGTTGAGAGGATCAACGTGCTAACCACACGTTACCTCTATCCTGGTTGATGATTATTCGCTTGCTGTATGGTTTTTCCTGGCGGGGAATGCATTCTTGCGGGGTGGGGTGGCTTCGGCTCGGTTGGTGTTGGTTCGGGGTCTGTGGGTTCTGTTTGAGAATTTTTGGCTTTTGGGCCGGTATTGGCCGGGCTGGAGTCGTTTTCCCGTCTTGTCGGGGTGTCTTCTTTGCTTGGACGGACTGTGTAGTGGAGTGAATATGAAACTGGCAACAGACCTACAGGTGGTAGGGCTAGGCCCTCCATAGGGCTTTTGAGCCATTGACAAACAAACAAACGAAATATAAATGTTATGGAGGTTGAAAATGAGATTTAATATTACACAGTTCGCTTGAATAAACTAAGTAGATTATAGATTGTGGGAACTTACTGTGAAATTACACGTAAATATGGAATTTTACGTACGTTACACGTACGGAATGCTGAAAGTAACTTAATTTGTGCTCTATTTACCGGAGTGGTAGATTTCAGACACATAGCATGTCCATTCCTGGACCAGTAATATAGATTATAAATTTCAAGGACCAGAGAATGAGACGAAAAACCGAAACCATTTTAAATAGAGAGACAAACGGAGGTAGTCTCATGGGTTAATATCCTGAATATTAATCCTGAAATTTTCTATTTAAATCAGCTCTAATTTCCAATCTATAAGGATAAATAATATAATGAGATTGTTCGAAGATTGAATTGGGGCTATTAAGCAGCTTCTGTGTGCTGCTCTGCTGAGTGGCAAACTTGACGCAACATAGAACCTATGAATTTTTTTTAAACAAATATAGATCAAACCTTTTAATCGCCGGGAAAATATTATAAAAAATTATTTGTAATGACTTTTATTAGGTACTGACATTCTCGAAAAAAGTCTTTTTAAGATGATTATTAGGAAAAATATACTGTTGTGAGAATTTAAAAACAGTTTTTTTGTTACATTTATTCAATCTGAATTTATGTTACATTCTATCACAGAATGTGTGATAATCGAAATTGTGAAGATTTCTTCAAGCACCGGAATGATTTTCAATCTGATCAAGTAATTGAGAAACGGTTGCCCCAGTGGTAGAGAGCGTCTAATCGGTGAGATTAGATAAGCGACGTGCCTCTGCCACCACTGTTGTACTGGTGACCGGTTCCTCTGAATTCAATTTAAAAATCGCTTCCCGGTGGTTCGGAACGCACATAAAGCAGTAGGTCCATTCATCTCTCATCATCATCCTTCTCATTACTCACGCACATGCCCAAAAGCCCATGTGGGCATCACCCTCAAAAAAAATTATTATTTCCAAAAAGATCAAAATAACGACTCTTTACAGCTCAATTTTATGAGAACCATTTCTCCATGTAGTATAAGCATCTTGTAACAGAGAAACCTAAAACTTGGAAACCAATATACATGAATATTTCCAATAAACGGGAAACTATCACAAAAATACTATTGGTAGAATATTGTATCCAAAAAATTGTTTTCAAATCATATTCACAAAATTTCTACTGTAAAAAGATATTGACAAAAATATTTTATTGAAAGAGGGTTTTTTCTGGATTTATGTTACATTTTATCACAAAATTTAATATATAATAACCAAAATGGATTTAATTCATGGAAGTGTCTTTGATGTAGAATAGTAGGAATTCTTATTCTCTATGATTAGAAATTAAAATCGCATCCATACTCTGATGAATCATAATTTACAATCAAAATTTTAGAGATTGTGATAATAGAGAAAAATGAAAAAGTGAATTTTCAGTTTTTGTTTTTGTTAATCCAATTTCAGCAGAACCAATTCATGATTTCCACATTTAAAATAATAGAAGAGTCTATGCTCTACAATTTGGGCCGAAATGCAAAATTTTCCTGTCAATTTCATTCAAGATATACGCATTTTAAGGAAATATATTAATATCCATAACTTGGAAACCAATATCTATAAAACCTTCTAATCAACGGAAAATGACCACAAATACTATTGCCAATACCTTTTTTACTGATATTCTATCGAAAAAAGTTGTTTTTAAATGATATCCACAAAATTTTTACTGTACAGATATATTGAGAAAAACATTTTTTAAAAAAAAAGGTATTTTTCTGGATTTAGGTTACATTTTATCACAAAATGTATAATAACCAATATTGTAGAGTAATTTATTAAGAATCGATTGCCGTCAATTTGAAGTTTCTATCATCACTGGTTACCATTCTACAAGCATTTTCTTGGAGCGCTACAGGCTCAAAACATCCGCCATTTTGAATCCGCCATTACTCGGGCCAGTCGCGACACTCAGATGTAAATCAAGCGGTTTGGGTATCCCTAGATACCTCAGAAACAGAATATCAGGGTTTCTTGCCATGCTCACGAAAGTGCACACGGGTTTGCACAAGAAACCAAACTTATTTTTGATTGCTATTTCTGAGATCTGGGTAAGATTTACTCAATCGAAACTTTTTCTTTAGAATCCGACTCTTTTCAACTTCCATTAATAATAAATAAATTTTTTTGACTCCTTACCCAGTTATAACCCTTATTGTTGAAAAATGACGGTTTTTAGCATATTTTTCCAATTATCTCAATAACCGTTAAAGATACAAACTTGAACCTGGTTTCATTGAGTTCCTCAGCTCATTTTACATAGGAATTGCTTATTTTGGAACCTTTCTAAAGCCTCTAAAAAATTATAAAAATTAATATTTCTTGAAAAATCTCAATTGTCCGCCATTGTTATCTCGTTTTTGGGGGTTGGTCTCATGGAACTTTTTGTCTACCTGGTGTAAGGCCTGAGAAGTATTGCACATTCCTCCTGAAACACCTTGTATACAGCCCAACTGTATATCAATCAACAGGTCTCGGTCAACAAACTACCAGAGTTTGACACAAGCTATATCTGTTTAGTGTCTGCTGATACTATCAGCAGGGTGTCCAAAAATCCAGAGGTGAAAATGCATATCATATACATAAATAATAATATAAGATGGTGAAAGAATTCAACACTTTGGTTCTCAATATCCAGTTTGCAATAATGTGAAAAATATCGTTGCCAGGAATAAGCTAGAAGCAGAATGGAACCTTTCCTAATATTTAATGAATTAATTAATAATTCAGAAAATATCGATCAACATTCATTCAGCTTAAACAAACATGTCACACCCTGTATGTACAAGAGCAGAGGCGGTATGCTTGGAATGATATTTTATTGGTACTGAAATTCACTGTTAAACTAGGATAATTAGATAGTTAGTCCTTGAAATACTAAGATTATAATTAACAGTTCATGAACTAGCCTCAGGTGTGGTAGTTGAGAAATAAGCAGATTGAAGGTAACTGATGGAGTATATTCTCCGGCAACAAATACATGAGAATAAAGAATAGAATAATCAATAAATAGGAAAATTAGTAATTAAAACAAGATAAATAATTATTGAATACGAAATTTACATATTTAATCCAACAAAAAGAGTCCATCAATGTGGGTTCTTGTGAATCTTGGGTTAATCTAGAGTAATCAGAATTTTAATCTTAAGTTATACTATTTGCGCATTTGAATATTTAAATTTCCCCAATTATCAATATATTTTTATAGTGGTCGCACTTTGCAGACCAGAGCTCTGGGATTTTTACTTTTCTATGCACAAATAAGTCAAGGTAAATTTGAATATGCACTCACATGTTCCCTTTTTGGCAAAAAGTCCAACGTGTTGTGGAAAAGTTGGTCAAATTCACTCCATGCTGGTCAACGGGCAATTGAGAAGTGAGAGTGAGTCTTCCGTTTGTAATGATTTGAGACCCTCCACCATTTTATAACGATGGGCAAGCCTCCAATATTTTATAACAATGTGAAAAAGTCTTGAATTTGGCGCAACCACCATTTATAATAATTTTAGAAAGAATGAATTTGGCGGCTGCACTATTCTGTAATAATGTGAGAAACCTCCATTTGTGACAATAGAAATGTCTCTGCTATTGTAATTACAATATGGGGGATAAATGGATAGAAAAAAGTACATATTTAAAGGTTTTATGAAAGGGGGCGTCCACCAGTTCCCAGACGGGAACACTGTAATTTATTTAAGTCAAAATAACGTAGCATGATGGTAGAGCAGCTGAAAAGTTAAATTTAGCAGATCTAAAGTTGAGTTGGGAAAATTTGAAAGGAAAACAACCGGTTACAATGTCAAGATTTTTTTATTTGACCAAGAATCTATAAGAGTTTCGATATTATAGTACACATGAATCCAAATATATGTATTCCAATATTTCTTGAAACAAAGATGTCAAAGTTTACCTGATTAGTTTTTTATTTCTTGTCTGAAGAGTTTTTTTAATTTAAGCTATTTTATATTTTATTTTATTTCAATTTTATTCAAAGCTTCAATCAAAATTTATTAGAAGAAATGATAATTTTCATTTTATTTGAAAAGTAAGTAATTGATCATATTTATTTTATTTAAAACTTGATTAAAATTTATTTGAAGAAATTAAAATAAAAAAGACATTATTAATTTTGGAAAAATAAAATTGAATGAAGTAACGATACTCAATGAAGTAAATTGATTGGAACAATACCCAAACCGCTGATGGTCAATCCTTGATAGTCGCCATGGCAGAATGGAAAGTCACACAGAAAGTCCAGGTCCCAGAACTGTCTCAGGAGGAAGACGGCGAAAGAATGTTTTTCAAACAATTTAATTTAGTAAAAAATATTGGAAGCTTTTTCGCTAGCTGGCTGGAGGGGAGTCTAGAAGCCTAGCCCCACTCCTCTCACAGCATAACGTATTTGGATAATTTTGTCAGCAAAATTCTGAGAGCTTCCGTTCTCACGAAAAGTTTCAGAAGCTAACAATATCTGAATTTGAATTTGAAAGGAAAAAATAAATAAAATGACTGATTAAAATAATGCTTAAACTTTGGGGATCTGTCAAACCTTATGGTTCATGACATCTCCCCCTCCTCCACATTGACAGCCGACCCTGGCTGTCCATTCTGGGCATCATGTAATTGATACAATATAATTCATTGAGATAATAACAAAACTCCAAGTTGAACTCTTCAGACGTTGGCAAGGACACTTTAAAAATTTTTAACAATTTACCTTATAAACAATTCATTATAAAATATTTAAAAGCTATTTTGAACAATACATTCCAACAGACTTAATGAGAATTAAATCTTTTTTGGTCAATTCAAAATTAAATTATTATGTTTTTTTTATTCAATGTCAAATAAAATGATGTGTAAATAATGACAAATTGAAATTTTCTGATCCAAAATGCTTATAATATTATCATCAAAATAATCTATGTGGATCATAATATTACCTAATTATGCTAATAACCCATAATAATATTTTCAGGGTAGTCCTACAATTACCCTTTTTTAGTAATATACCCATTTAGAAAGGCAACCCTTGAGTGCCACAATAGAATAAGTAATCATAATAATGATAATAATAGATAATAAATAAATGATTTTAGATAAATATTAAAATTCTATAGTAAGAATAGCTGTAGGATTCCATGTCCATAAACATCCTGAATAATATACAATAGCCTAATATTATTATCATTGTAGTCGTCGTACATTGTCGCAATCAATAATCATAAATAACCATTAAAATTCCATTGTAATAATAGTAGTAGTATTAAATGTTCATGCTCCTAAATAAAATAAAATATCATCATAGTTGTTGTCCAACGCTCTATAAAAATTAAATAAATTATAGGAATCAACTAATGAATAATTATTTTTACTGCTAAAAATCTTCAATTATTCAAGACTTAATTGCTTGATTCTCAAAATGTCATAATAAAACCCAGTTCAATGTTATTGTAATTATCATAATACACTTAATTAAAATCTCAAAAATTTAAAAGTTGTAAAATGTAAGCAATTAATAATCCTTCTATCTACTGTTAGGTTTCCCATATTAGAATATACAAAATGATTTTTTTAAAATATAAGTAGCGTACTGTACTTGAGTTTTTATTTATTTTATTTTATTTTTTTTTGAAATACACTAATGAATAATTTACCTAATCTACTTTTATCCTAACTTTGAACACTGGCTGCAGTGTTATAAATTATAAATAAATATTAGAATATCATTCAAATTATGTCAATAATATTCCAAGAGCAGCATCTCTAATGACTCAAAAGACACTGTCTTTTAGGTTTATAGTTCTTTTTTACAACAATTATGGAATTATTCATATTTTAAAAGGGAATATACTGATTCATTCCATTATCAGCATTTTTAGCTCCAGTTTAATACTCCAAATATAAAATATCCTTTATTGCCCATAACAACAAAACATACTGTAATTAACTTACAAAAAATTATGTGAAATAACAAAATGAAAATATCTTATTTAGGAAAAATTTGAAGTAAGCTTAACATGAGAAAAACTAATGGTGCAATAAATTGACTACTTACTTGCTGAATTACTAATGTAATTTGCGTGCAAGTAGGAGCACAGTTGAAAGAAAAAATTTTTTGCAATGCTACATTCACACACACATTCACACAAATGAAGTATATTAAGAGCATATAGTGTCTTTAGAATAAATTTATTGGAATTCAATTGAAATTTGAAAAAAAATAAAACCAACCTAAGATAGTAAATAAGCTCTCAATAGTATCAGGGTTTAGAAAAAGCAGCCAATTGAAACTTTGTTTTTTGAAAAGTAAGAAACTATTTATTACTCCAATTGAACCTTGCAACTGATTGAAGAATTTGGGACCTAGAAACACAAAAGATTTTTGAAAGCATGTATTGTAAGATTTAGGTAGTTTTAATAAATTGTTAGACACTCCTCTAGTTCTGTAAACTGAATCACCCTCACACCTGCTCTGGTTACTACAATTCCCTAAAATCCTGGAAAATAGTGAAAGGACTTTGAATATATAAATATATTGTAATGGTAAACATCTGTAAAACTGAAAAATTGGGAAAGAATGATCAAACCTACTGACTCCTTTCATAACCCGGATAATTGACTTTTGCAGGGTTATTACAGGTTTCAGGTGAGTTATATACGTTGAACCCCAACAGCCTATACCATAGTTCAGTTTAGAATAAACTAGAGCATAATAAATCTGTCCAAGTACTGTTTGAGGGATGAATTTACTGAGAAAAAATATTTTCTTCAATATAATGAGGAGATAATTCCTAACCTTAGAAATATGGTGAGACCAAGTGAGTTTCTCATCCACAACTAAACCCAAGTATTTGATATACTGAGTTTGCAACACATCATCACAGCTACAATCATTATGATTACATGAACTGTTATAGAATTTTAAAGGATGACAAAGATGCCAAGCCGTGGACAAAGTAAATAATAGATATTTATAAATATCATTTAAATGATATTCTTCCATTGAAAATTGAATGTAGAGATTCAAGTGTAAGGGATTCAATTGCAGTAGGCTACTAATATCTATATTATTTGTTGGAGGTATTAAGTGTAAGAGATTAAATTATAGTACTAAAATATTATTATTAACTGAAATCAAGTTTACTCCATTCTCCTAGTCAAAATTATTTTAAACTACCCGCCCACTGCTACTCCTTTGCCCGCTCACTGTGTCGTGTCGACCTTTTGGTTTGTCGCTCATTTGGTATCCACAGCTGAAATCAAGAAGGCGTTGCTGTCAATCCGCATTGAGCTCCAGAAGTTGGCTTGTGATTCAACCTTCCCGGTCTCTGATGGTCGAAATTTGTACTTAGTGTCTATAACTAGCGCATGTGCAGTACAGAGGCACATTCCTTTGACGACACGCTCGTATGTCAATTGACTAGAATCTTCTGGGTTATTATTCAATTTTATCATTGATTTATCAATAATATCGTAAAGACATGAAGTATTTATCAGTTTGGAATAGTTTAAGAGATGTATCAGTCAATTTGAAAGCATTTCCATCAGATAATCTGATATCCCTTGCTTATAGGTTAGGTAAGTTAGGTTTGTCCGTTTCCGCCATCTTGAATTAGCTCTTCTCTCCCAATCACAAGTCACAAGTTTCCAGGAGAAGAATAAATAGGAAACCTTTTCCTTCAGAATTGGAATAATTGTTATTGAAATCTATCACACAACATTTCCTCTTGCACTTTGACATCTTTCCCACATAGCACATGAACATATCAGATATGTATTAGATATGTTCCATTGATACAGTATGTATCAGATACGTAAATTTATGTATCTAGTACCTATCTGATATGTATCTGATATGTGAAAATGTCCGCTTTTGAGATACATATTATTTAGGTATTGATTTTACGTATCCGATATATATCACCCTCATGTCTTGGATACACATCTAATATGTAACTAACAAAAAAAGAATTGCCAGAATACTTTTGTTGATCAATGATATAAATAATATTATCAAATGATAATATTGTTATTTGTAATTGTTGAAATAAAGTAATAATAGTCCAGTTAATCCCATTTGGAAAGAAATAGAAAGATGCATAAGAAATATACTTAACCTCAAAATACTGAATGCAATCAATAGCCTACACAATCGACTTTAGCATTGGATCAGATTGGAATCAATTAATAAATGAAACCCAGATTTATATAATAAGTAATATATTATAATATTACATTCAAATGAACAATTTTCATCCTTTTAAAAGTCATATTCTGGTTTTGTCTCCACGATCACATCAGCTTACATTTCATCACTTCTCACAACAGAAAATTTTAGTTCAGAAAGAGCACACAAGCAGAGGCGTAGTTACTTATGCATTGTGGGTAGGTTTAGCGGATACGTATCTGATATGTATTGGAAAGTATTGGGAGATACGTATCAATCCTGCCTCAAATAATATGTATCAGATATGTTTGAGGTACATATTTTGTAATACATACTTTAAGGGTTACATTGATATGTACTTAATATGTATCGGATACTTTGTGTGCTATGTGGGTAGTTTTTGCTACGTTGAGAGAAAGACAATTAAAGTTAAACCAAAGAAGGAGCTTATCAAGATCAAATTGCATGAAACTATTTAAGGTTTCTCTACTGTTACTACAATAAGACAATGCCGTATCATCAGCAAATGAGACAGGCATGCCATAAAACTTACCAGAGAAAAGATCATTTATAAAAATTAGAAATAATATGAGACCCAGGACTGGCCCTTGTGGAACACCATAACTCAATCCCAGAACCTGACTTTTTGTATTACCAATATTGACATATTGAGATCTATTATCTAAGTAAGAATGAAACCATTCATTAACCACACCTCTAATACCTGCCTTATGTAGCTTATCAAGTAAAAGTGAGTGGCTCACTGTGTCAAATGCCTTTCTTATATCTAAGAAAAGATCTGCTACATATGGAGTGGTCCTAGCATTAATATTTTTGTAGATGGACGACATAAAACTTTCAAGAGCCATTTCTGTGCTCAGCCTTTCTCGAAAACCAAGATGTCAATGATAGAAAAAATTGGAAGAATTTAGAAAATTTAGGACCCTCTTCTTTACTATTTTCTCCAGAATTTTGGAAAAACTGAAACTAAAGAGATAGGCCTATAATTGATTATAGGATTTGGATAACTGGATTTGGATCCAATTTTAAAAATTTGAATAACTTTGGCTAATTTCATTTTAGTTGGGAACTTTCCACTAGAAAGGCTGCAGTTGAAGATATCTACTAGTACAGGAATCACTGCAATAGATACAGCTTTGAGAACTTTAGAGGAAACACCATCATCACCTGGAGCTTTACCTCCTTTTAAATTCATTATGTGACATAGAAGTTCACCAAATGTTACTGGTTGAAAGTAAATAGAATTACGACAGGTAGTTGGATGGAAAAAATCATTGTACTCTTCTGTAATTTGTTCACAAGGAATTGCAATTGAGGCAGCTACCTCTTTTGGAACATTTACAAAAAATGAATTAAATAGATTGGCCAAGTCGTGATGCTCAGTATAATAGTATTGTCATGTTCAATTTTATAATCATCACTTTTCTTTTTTTGCCAGCACCACCACACATTTTGTTCAATATAGACCACTTCTGCTGAGGTGGCAACTCATTTATTGAAGAATAATACTTCTTTTTTCAGACTTAATCCAGGATTTTATTTTTTTAGAAAAGTTTTTTAACAATGATTTCATTCTTAGATTATGTGGATTATTTTTTACTTTTTTTATCAGCTTATCTCTAGAATGTATAGCTAAACACAATCCATCAGTTATCCAGGGTTTGAGCTTGTGCAAGGCATCTTTCCACCTCGAAATACCTTGGATGTACTAGACTCAACAATATAATTATTCAATGATGCAAAAAATATTAAATTTATAATCAAGGTCACTGCTAAACAAAACATCACTCCAGTCATGACACATCAATAGATTTCTCAAACCGTCATAGTCAATAATAATTTTTTCTTGTACAATACAGTCGCTGCTATTAACATTTTTATAAGAAAGAGTAACAGATACTGCATGATGATCACCTATTGAAGAATCAACCACAGCATCCTTTATAAAGTGTGAATAACTCTGTGACCTAAAGAATATGTGGAAACCCCCTAAAATGGGGTGAATAGCAACAGTTTTCACATTTCTCACCAATACAGCCATTTTGTTTTACGTTAGAAAAATGATTTTAATATCTTAAAAGTTTGGTCTTATACTCTTTTATAAGTTGGATTTCCCAAAAAAGACCTGTATCATAAATTAAAAAAGTAAAAATAAAAATATGTCTCTTGCAATTCACCTCTCAAATTGGGGTGAATAGCAACACTCATAAGAATTCACTGTTTTTCATGTTTGAAACGACACGGGGTCAATAAAAAACACACAGTATTTGTTCAATATTGTATTTAAGAGAAAATAAAAAATCAATATGAAGTTTAATTACATTTTTTTGGAATTGTAAGTTGTAGAAAATCTTGTAATCGTCGAAATCACATGGATTAATATAAAGATAACCCTTCCAGGTCATCTTCAAATGTTATTTGACCCTTGAACCTTGAGTTCTGGTTCCTGGAGCTTTCAAATAACGTCATCCGGAGCTTTGAAAAGGGCTTCCTCATCCATTTCAGAAAATTTCAATCCATGAGTGGATTTCTTATAAAATTTTCCAATAGACCCCTCTTCATCAAATTCAATTACCCTAACCACATACAAACGAAATGAGTTTATAGTCTTCCCCATCCTTTTATAACAGCATAATCCCCAAGAGAAAATTTTGAGAGATCTTTTTCATTGGATGATTTTTCTTGCAAATCTCCCTTGGAGGATTCTGACTCAGTTTCTTCTGTAGATGACTCTGATTGCTCATCATGCTTCCTTCCTTTTTTCTGTCCTTTTCTACTAATTTCACGTCCTGCTGAAGAATTATCATCGCCAGCAGGTATCTCAGGTTGAAAATCAGTGACATCAATGCTCTTTCTGGGTTGAACTACCACTTTGACTCTTTTCTTCTTTGTTGTAGGTGCGTCCGATGTTCTTAGTGTTTCCATGTAGTGCTTGAAGGTCGCATCCATGGTCTCTGCAGCAGCTTCATCACCTGTACCTTCCACATCCATAGAGCCCCTAGATGAGGGCAGCATCTCGAGTACTTTCTCCCTTTTCAGAGGAACATTTCTTGAAGCCTGCAATAACATTATCTTCTTTGAGTGACCCATACAGCTCTTTCAGAAGGGGTGGAAATCGATCCTTCTGCAACAAAGACTCTGCTCTCCCTGGGCCTTCATTTCCACTTTAACCCTCCTAGTACCACGTGGTTGCATGAGACATAGAAGACCACGTGGGGTCGTTTCTGACCCCATCTCAAATTATGATTTTTTCCTCATAAAATCTCATAATTTGAATGAAAATATTATTTATTTGAACATTCATATATTTAAAAGTTAAAAACACTTGAATAATTGAAAACTTTTCATAATATAAGTACAAAATTTAATGAAAAACACCATCATATCATTAAAAAATCAGATTTTTGACATTTTTTCACACAATAATTATTGTCATTCAATCAATCCCTGCACATTGAGGGCATAATATTATCTTATGCTCTCCACACAATTGCTTTTCACATTTCAGGCATAGGAAATTGCCTTTTCTGTCCTTCCCACGCAGACAAACAAAACATCTTTTCCTTTTCCGTGCGGTTGAAGTTGAAGCAGTTGCAGCAGGAGCTGGTTCATCTTCCTCTTGTTCCCCCAACAAGGACTGGATTGTTGATCTGAGTTCTCTTGGTAGATGTGAATTATGAGCCCTTCTTGCCAACAACGGTTTCATCAGCTCAAAAGCCAGCATTTTCAGGAAATCAGCACGTGCCTCATTTGAATAATGGTTCAGGTTGAGGTTGAACTTGTACAATATGAAGCTTTTCACAGCAGCAATGTCCAGAACACCAAAGAAGTATCTCAGGGGCCAGCGCCTGGTTGTCCGCTTGGTAGTCTTGTCATGAAACAACTTGTCCATAACATCAACCCCTCCCTTTGTCATATTATAAAACTCTATTACTTCTGGTTTCAAATCGCCCATTTCACCAGTGGAATGCATGGTGGACAGAAGTAGTACCTTTTTATTTTTTTTGGGCGTGTAGCTCAGTATCATTTTGTCGGGTTGATAGAGATATTTCTTGTGTGACACTGGAGTTCGTGCAGAGATCATAGACGGTGGGATCTGAGGTTTATTTTTCCTCAGAGTACCCACAAGAGTTAGCTTCTTCTTCAGCAATTCTTCTGCCAACTCAATCGAAGTGAACCAGTTGTCAACAGTAACATTCCTGTTACTGCCAGCAATAGTTTCAGTGAGCCTCATAACATACTGAGTGGGCAAGGACAGATCTCCTTTCCTTCTTATTATTTCTTGGCCAACATAAGGTATTCCTTTCATAAAATAAAAAGCCCTGGCATCACACAATGAAATAATTTTCAGCCCATACTTGTCAGGCTTTGATGGGATGTACATTTTGAAAGTACATTTCCCACGAAAGCTGAGAAGTGTCTCATCAACTGTGACATATTCAGAAAGTGTATAATACTTCTGACAGTTCTCTTCAAATTTAACCCACATGTCACAAAAAGGTGCAAATTTATCATTAGCCTGTCTTGCAGCCCTTGTTGTTTTGTCATCAAAATGAAGTGCTCTTAGCAGAAATTTGAATCGATTCTTTGACATTCCACAGCGAAATAAAGGTGGGCCAAAAACTGGAGAAAACATGTCTTTTGTAGTCAAACTTGAGTTTTTCAACACTGCACTCATGAAGAGTAAACTGAACAGTCCTTTTATTTCTATTGCATCAGTATCCATCATGTATCTTTCCTCAGTGTTATAAGTCATTTTTAGGGTTTCTATTTCACAGTTTGTAAATGTAACAATTGACTTGATCATGTCGTCTGTAATGAGCAGAGAGAATAATTTTTGTGCACTGGTCTCACCTACTGCTGCTCCCCTGGGTCCTGGAAGATGATAGATCAGATTTCTTGATGGAACCTTTGCAAACCGGGATACCAATGGTTTGTCTGTCCAGATGGTGTCATCATCCTTTCCAATTTCGAAGTTCCTCTCATTGTCATCTACGGGAAGAGGTGGACCAGTATCTTCTCCGTCAAATGTATCAAAAACGTTGTCATCGTTTGGCAAAACAATGTCTTCAACATCCAAATCATCAAGATCAACCTCATCTGCGCTTCCTGCATCTGAATCACATAACTGCCTGTTCAGTTCTCTCTCAATGTCTTCTTCTGTTGTGAAGTATTGCTCCATATTCAGCTTCCTACAAACAAAAAAAGTATTCTCATTATTTATTGTGCATAATATAATATTGTATAGCTATAACATAATTGGAATAATAATTCCAAAGAATAGAGAAATGTTTGAAAAAATCAATTGAGCAATAAAATTGTAGGCAGATTGATTTTATATCACAAAAGTTCTCAAGGTAGCCCACTTTTCTAAGACTCAATAGAAATGTCATGCATTGGATTTGAAAATATAATATGATGAAAATGATATTGTTAGCCGTCATGCAGATCATGATATATTTCAATAGCTAATGGAATGAAATTTTTATCAGCTATATAGGCTAATCACCTTCCAGTGGTTCTAAACCTACAAAGAGAGTGGTTATACCACAAACAAGCTTGCTGGTATTGACAATTCACAGAAAAAAACTAAATCTGAATAAAAAATGCATAGGAACATGTTATGACAGGCCTAGATAGGATAGAAATAATTTGTTATAATTTATAAATTGGTTCTATTCTCTCTGGGAACTTCATAAAGTGTTTCTATGCATCTATACAGATTTCATTTCTATCTATATAACTTGAAATTTCAATTCTATCATCACCCACGATGAAATATATACGAGCTAAAAGTGTGGATAATTGAGAAATTGTGCAAAGAATGCAAATTGAATAGTGTAGTTCAAACAATATCCATCAAAAAAAGTTGAACAAGAAAGACCATGTGGGGTCGTATGCGACCCCGTTCTTGACATCTAACATTAAAATTGGCGATAATATGAAAAGTTTACTTACCACGGACATACGCTCTGGTCAGTGTCTGGAGAAATACTGAATGAAAGGTTACATGGAAGGAGGTGGCGTTACTCCCACCAACACGCCCACAAACTGATAAGCAATGGCGTCTGGGGTTGGATACAACCCAACGTGGTACTAGGAGGGTTAAGAGAATGGATCGCCAAGTTTGTTTTAGGGGATGGAAAAAAGCAACATCCAATAGCTGTGTCCACATCTTTGCGTTTATTGTCTTTCAGCAACGTGTGGACAAAGCCTCAGAGCCTGCAACATGTGGACAGACCTTTGTGGGATGGCGCAGCGTGTTGCATGCTGCATGTGCTGCTTATTCAATATGGCGGCATGGCGCATTCTTTCTCATAGCTGTTTCATACGTTGTGTGAATTTTTTTTGTTGAAAACGATAAATGAATAGATTTTTAATAATCTACAATTGATTCTTGCGAGAGAGAATATATTATTTACTCAAATTGCATTGATGGTAAGTAAACATAACCTTTTTGTTTTCATATGTTTTTGTTTACGATTTGAACTGCCAAGTCTTTCTTGAATAGGTTAATATTATTTTTGTTAAATTTAATGTTGTTCCAGTTTAATAAGCAAAATTAATGTTTTTATTCAATTGGATACATGTGTAAGTTATATAATACAATGGATGAAATAACTTTTTAGTCCGTTTTTAAAGCCTTATTTGATAGATTTTTGTAATTATAGAGAAGTATTTCAAGTAGAAATACTTGAAATACTTCTATTATAATACTTCATTATACTTGAAATAAATAAGGCTATTATAGGAAAAATATTCATAAGTTATCATGGTTTTTGAGGAAATTTATATGCATAGGCCTACAGTAGGCTGAGTACAGTTTACCATAGAAGTCAGGTTAGGTTCAAGTCATGTTTAAAACATTACTGTGTTTTGAATTTAATTTGGCTACATAGCCTCTTTGAGGACTCACAAATAACATTCCGGTTCTTTCAATTATTACAAAGAAATAAAAATAGGGTAGGATATATTAGGCCTTCTTGGTTGCATTTCTAAGCTTGATGCTTCAGCCTGAGTTGATGGATAAGATGAAATAAATCAAATACCATTTTAAAAATTTAAAAGTACCTTATAATGGATTATGAAACAAGAAAATTGTTATTGGTAGGCTACAGTAATAAGTTATCATACTTTTTTCAAAGTTGATCAATTACTGCATTCAATTGATAAATTATTATAATGAACTTTTTTTGCATTTAATTTGAGAAGCTTGGACCCAGAAAGCATCACACATTATCCAGTACCTAGATACTTCATTGGGGGAAGAAGATAATGATTAAAAACAATGTTTGGATTATTAACATGTAAGTACCTACTAACTGTCTGTCTAGGCTACTTGCAATATCTTCTACCTTCTTTTTTATTTCTTTATAATAATTGATAAAGTTATAATTAATATTACCTTTTTGTCCAGGGCTGCTATCAATGTAATGTTAATAGATATGAAGGAAAATCAAATTCTTTGATCATAGCACATCATCAAATTCATCTACAATAGCTTGTTCCAAATAATATTCCATGATTCTGTCTGTCTCAGTGGCTCAACAGCCCATGAAGGGCCTACGCCCACAAGCTGGTAGGCAGTTTCATATCCACTCCACTATTATACAGTCTGTCCAAGCAAAGAAGACACCCTGGCAAGAAAATGAGTTACCTGAGCTATTTCCTTGAGCTTGAAAGAACAGTAAATTATTTAAAATTCAAATATGCAAAATCTTATACCTTCTTTTCTATTTCTTTGTAATAATTGAGAGAATATTACATAGGTACCGGTATTGTATTTGTGGGTTCTCAGGTGGGCTATGTAAGTTGTCAGATAGGCCTACAGAGCACGTTAATGTTTCAAACATAACTTCAACACTTGACACTTAAATACTAACCGTTTGCATGTTAATTCCCTCAAATGCATAATTTTTATATTTCTCCTACAAGAATGCTATGAAAACTGAACTAGAAAACTTTAATTAGAAAAATGTTATTGGTGCCCCATGGTGTTATTGGTGTTGTAAAATGTCAACTTTTTCCCATTGTGGATCAATTATTTCATTCATAACTTATAAGCTCAATGATCATCTTTTTGCAGTTACTCTGGAGCCTGCTTGGACCCTGTAAAGCATTACACATTATCAAGTAGCCTACTTCATTGGAGGGAGGAAATATAATGTGTCCGTTAGTCCAAATTTTGCGCCAAACAAATTCACCATTGCCAGCAAGGTCAAACAACAGGTCAGTTTTTTATGTTTCTTTCTCAAATAATGCAACATAAATTTTTTTAATGACAATTGTACAGAAATACTACCCATGCCTTAATCGTCTGAGCAGGATAAACTTTCTTCATGTCATTGGAAAGAGAATTCAATTCTCCAGGGGGTGGACTTTTTACTTTTTGGTTTTTAGTTTATTCTAATAATTGCTGTAAAATTAATCAGCTCTAAAAGTATTGAACTTTAATTATTGAAATAAAAAAGTGAAAATTCAACCCCCTGTAGAATTGAATTTGCCTTTCAATGATATAAAGAACGTGAAATTCTGACCATAGAGGCTCCCTATATCTGCTCCAAGAGATTGATAAAAATTACATTGCTCTCATGGGGTTTGATTCTGCCGTTGGGCAGTTTGCTGTCCACTACCACCCATCCTTAAAGGTGACACTATTTTCTTCTATAGAATGAAGGTTCTGTTAATCTACAATAGCATGTTTTCTGCGCCCGCCGACCACGAGCAGGCACTTCTGCTCTGGGTCAGGAACGCATTGTCCAGGAGACCAGCTCTGAGGTAACGACTTACTCGTTCTTGTTCTTAGACAAGATTGGCATTTATAATAGGCATAGTGAATTGGAATGTGTTCCTCTTGAAACTTTACACTTGGAAAATGTATAATTTAATTTTCTATGATAATCTTCATAAGATACCGCAGTTCATATGAATAATACTCAGCAGAGAAGGTAATTTACATGAAATTTCTGTAATGCCTGTGGTCACCTACATAGTAATCGGGGCAATTTTCAAAGTTAATGATTTCATATCTAGTTATAACCCTTAATTAAATAGACCCTTAGACAAATTCTTTGGATAATTATTTCTATAGATGAATAAAAAGAATAAACTAAGTAATCTTTCAAATAAAATTCATTCAACTTATTTACTCACATTGAAAATGATCAGAATCAAAACATATATGTGTTTTAGAAATATTTCTAAAGATTTGTTTCATTATTTCTAAGCCTGTATAATATAGCCTATGTGGTCTACTTCATTAAACTTAGAAGTCAAGAAATTCAGATGAAGAGTCGATCTTACTAACAGATAAGTTATTTTGAACAGTTGAACAGCTAGTTCTTGATACCTTTCTTTTAGCATATTCTATTCTTTTCTCCATCAATTTTTGAACATTTAATATCAATAATGTATTGTCTGTCCAAGCAAGGAAGACCCTCTGGCAAGATGGGAGAATGACTCAAGCTTGGTCAATATTGGTTCAAACATTATCAATTTTATCTCAAATTGTATGGAACAATATGATCTACAATAAGACTAAATTTATAATTCTTGAACAAATATTGACCAAGCTGGAGTCATTTTCCCTTTTTGCCAGATGGTCTTCTTTGCTTGGACAGACTTTACTTGGTCTAGATTGTTTGACGTTTATTGTAAGTATTCCACTCCATCTGCAGGCTATTTTTCATGACAAATTCTATGAAATGAGCCCTATTGGATAATAGGGTAAGACCATTACAACTTGAAGAAACACATAATGTTAATTTCGATCACTAGGACATTCGTTTTTATTCTATTATCTTTTCCATGTTTTTGTTGTTCAACTGTTTCAAATATTCAAATTAGGATGAGGACAAAATAAGAAATAAAAATATTTTGAACTCATGAATGTTGTCTCTGGTCATAATAATCAATTATGCTCAACAATTCACAACTGAATAATTTCAATATAACTTGATAATACAAAGTTTGTCCTTGTAGTATAATTTTTTATTGTGATCAGCTATCTGTCAGATTTAAGACAGTCCTCTCAAGATATTGTCCTCTTAGATTCATTGATTTGCCTTTATATTATTATTTTTTAAATATCTCACTACTGTATCTTCTCTAAAAAATATTTCCCTATTTTATGTAATACTCAAAAAATTTTTATTTTTGTTCCAGCAGCTAAATGAAAATGAATTGTTCTCGGATATAATACGCACTGACATATTCCTTTGCAAGGAGATATTTAGTATTTACAAGAAGATATTGATATCAAATCCTGAGTGTTTTTTATTATTTCGTTTTCTTGTTCTTAGCCTTCTCTTCTATACAAAGAAAAGTGGAAGTATGTAGTACTGTATATATTGTATTTAATTAAATCTAAATATTATGCTAAACTGTCTCCTCATTTTCAAAGTTATTACTTTTTCTTATTGTCTTTTCATCTGAATAGATAATCATTGCAAGTCTAGAATGAGATTTGTTCCTTTCTAAAGTACATACCAGCAAAACACTACACTTTATTATAATTATTTGGTTGATAATATGAAATAGAGCATCAAATTCATCAAATACACAACATGGATAAGAAGAATTCAAAATAGCAAGACAAAGTTGGATGAATTAGTAGAGAAATAAGTCAAGTTAAAACCATTGTATTGTTTTGAATGAATGACTTTTTTATTTCAAAGACGTGGCGAAGTTTGGACAGTAATGACCACTCAACTATGATATTAAGAAAAAGTCCTGGTTGAGTATTGTTCACACTTCTAAGTGCAAGTAATTACAATAGTTTAACATACACCAAGTAAATATATTCAACACTAGAGTTGTATATTGCACTGTAGTTATTGGAAAAAATTAGCTACCAATTATTGTTATCTCACAATTTTATTCTCTGATACTCAATAAAAAAGTTCATTGCATTTCCGTAGTTCATTCCATTTTCTTATAATTCTTATAAAGGAAGTTGTAGGATGAAGTGGAGTATCAAGGATGATGTGGGATTTGAGGTTGGATTTCTGGAAAGAAAAAAAAGTGTTTGAAAAATCTGCAAAATAGTTATTTATTATATTAAATAAATGGAGATTCGAATGAATTATTATCATGGTTATTTATTAATTACAGACAAATATGACATATTCTCATAAAAATTAAGAATGTTACAACTCATCATTGTAGATTATTAACAAAGGATCTACTTCACTAAAACATGTAATTTGTTTATTGGCGGGTCCAAGGGTTAATCATCTTTATAGGGATTACCTACTTCAAAAATATGTATATTCTTCAGGTACCCTGCATTTGCGTTTTTACATATATTTTGTTTTGATAGAGTGTTGATGAGTTTTTAAGAGACAATTGACTCATCACTATATTTTTGTTGTATGTTGCTGAGAGATACAACACTGGTGAATATGACCACGTGAAACTATATTGGATTCTCAAGGGCCAAGGGGTGGATTCCCTTTATTTCCAAGCGGCGCTCGAGTTGTGCTGTCTAGCCATCACACCTACCATATTATTATAAATGTTCACTTTGTTATTAGGGCTACTAATTTATGATAAACTCCTTTGGGGCTGGCTTGGATGGGCTGTATAGTAGAGTGAATTTGAAACTGGCAACCAGCTTGTAGGCCTAGGGCCTTCATGGGCTGTTGAGCCAGACATACATACAATGTATAATAAATCAATAAATAGTAAAATTCACTTGAAAATGACTCAAAAAGGGTAAATTTCAATACTCATTGATTAATTATAACTCACATTAGTAGTCCTAATAGCAAAGTAATCCTCTATTTAATTTGAGACAGTGAAAATGATCTTATTCTTTGCGACTTGATCATTAAGTTACGTTAGTGAAGTTCTCTAGAATACATTATGCATCAGCTCAAGGCCGATATAATATTCCTATTATCATAGTTAATCATATGAAAAGAGATGTAGATACAAAATCATATTCTCATAATTATGATTATAGAACTATTACCGTGTAATGCTGGCCTAAGATTTACAGTAGGCTACTGTAGAATAAAATGTTAGCCTTTGGTAAATTATACTTTGAAAACATTACTTTGGATGGAATTTTAAATGTTATCTTATCAAGACTTCTATTTTTCTTGAATGTTACCTATAATTCAAGCTACCTAAATAGAATGTGGCTTTTTTTGGTTAATCTGAAAATTTAAATGAATGTTACATTTCTGACGTTTATTTTTTTACAAACAGGTAGACAGATTTCTCTAAAATCACTTGAAATGATAGGATATTAATTAAGATCTCAAAATATTTCTTCTAAACAACCAAATTCTTGATTGTCGATTCTTTTGCAAAGCAAAATATATACCCTTTTCAACTCTTGAAAATTTTGGTTGGATGTTGCTTATTAAAAACGTTGTGTAGCCTAAGCAAAATTACTTGAATAAACTTCAATTAATTTAATTAAAGAAAACTAAAGTAATTTAACTGACCAAACTTACCAAAACCGACCAATAATGTACTTTTATAATGAGTTTATTAAATTTGATGACACTTGCAACAGCTATGGCTATCAAAATAAACAAAAGAACATAACCTTTAACAAACAGATAGAAGCTGCAGATAAAAAGCAGCAAGACGAAAGCCCAGCTTCAATCTTCAAGCATTCTGACAAAATGACATTGTTGCAAGCCAGCATGCTGGAAATTTGGTTTGAAGACTCCGTGCATGCGCAGTAAGATGCTCAGTTTTATGACTCCGTCAAGAACATAACTGCAACTCAAAATAAATAATTTTTTAAATCAGCTATTTTATACTTTATTTTCGATTGGAATTAGAAGGATATTGCTTTTCATCCCGATTTGGTATCATATTAGCTTGCTAAATAACAGCTTTATGGAAAAAAAGAGAAGAGCATGCTTGCAGCATGCAGCTTGCGGCTTGCACTTTTTGATTTTGTTGCTATAGTGCAGCCATGAACAGAAGAGCCTTTGGCAACATGGATGCCATTCACTGCTGCCAGCAGTCCAAATGAAAATTGTTCTACTCTCACCATCTGTCACAATTAAAATATCAAATATATTTAATAAAATATATAATATATTCTTGAATTGAAAATATTTCTATTTGTGGAATCAATATGATTATGATTTTCCTGCAACACAATATTTCATAATATTATTACAGTATGGTACTTCTGTGCGGGGTCTGTGCTCTCTGGTGGTGAAAATTATACTTTGATTTATAAACATTCATTTTTAGTTTTTGTGGTTAAACACCGCTCATGACCAACAGATTGTTATGAAAACAAACTGGGAAAGGATTGGAATTAAATAAAAAACATAATTACCATTTGCAGTAGACCATAATAGGCTAAGTACTAATATTCATTCATACATTTATTCATATTATGCTTGTTTTAAAACCATTCAATATTCCAACATACTGCTAATCATCTACCTATTTGAGGTTACCATAAAGCTCAGTACATAATTATAAAAATGTCTCAAGGGAATGTTTTTGTAGTCAGCTGATTTATGAGACACAGCCCTGTTCTGTAGATTATGTATGGTAGGTCATGGCGAAGACTACAAAATCATATTGGCAGTTGCAATGTGTGCTTTGTTGATTGAGCCTCTTGGAACTATAATTTAGTGTAAAAGCGTTAGGTTGGCTGAAGTGATATTTCCCCAGAAATTATAGTTCTGCACATGCATAGTTACACTCTCACTTCCCTCTGCCATCTTGCCAAAGGCTCTTCTATTCGCGGCACCACTATACATGAGGCGTGCTGCTGGCTGAAACCAGCATGCCAAAAGTTGCAAAGATGTGGACATAGTGAATGGTTGGGCAAGGTGGGTTAGTTTGCTGGAAGGAAAATGAATTTTATATTGTGTTCCTGGCAAAGTCTGATGGCATCTATGGAAAGGTGTGAGGCCAGGTTATCACCTAACAATATTTTTACTCCTCCAAGTTTTGACAAATAGGGGATAGCAATTGTTTCAATCCAATCTTGGAAACAATGTGAATCAAGCCACCCTGACTTGGTTTGATTATATCTAGAGTTCAGTGGGCCCCCTACTCTCCAGCTGTCAAAGATGTGCTGTGCTTTATACACAACGTATGGTGGTAGAATGGTCCCATCACCAGCAGCTGCAAACATGACAGATATTGAAGATTTTGTTGAATTCATTCCCTTTCCAGATACTTTCTCCCTCTTTGAGCTATGACCACCTTCCGGCCTGGATTGTCAGTGAGATTGGTTTCATCATAGTTTATTATATTACATGGTGGAACATCTTTTAATTCAGCTTCAAGATGATCAAAATATTTGTTAATGATTTCAGGATTTATAGCTGCCCTGGACCTTTTAATATTTTGACACATACGAGCTGACAGATTTGTTTTGTGCTAATTTAGAAAGCTATCTACAAAATCAGGCCCAGGCAGATTATCTTTGAATTTGGAATCTGTTCTGCCTTGCCTATCAAGAAAATCTTTTATCAAGAATCGCAGAGTCAGTGAATCAACTATGTATCCCCAGTTACTGCAGATTTGGAGGCGACTGACCAATAGATTCTCATCAGTTTCTGACAAGGCTGTTTGGCCACCTTTCTTTTTTGTTACACCCCTCTTCATATGTCTATATAAAACTGTATGATCCATTCCATATTTTTTGCCACTTTTTGAAAACTTTCACCTTTTTCCACTTCACTAAGAGCTTTTTCAATTGTTACAGCATCATAGGTCTTACATTTTTTTACACTTATGTACTTACAGGGCATTTTTGTTGTCACTCTATCCAGATCATTCCTGAAACACAGAAAAAATCTTAAAATACTTGCTCAAGTATATTGTTATAATATATGATACTACAGCATACCGTGATTCATATTTTAAAAAGAAGAGAACCTGATAAGCTGTTCCTTCCAAGGGGTGAATTGCAACACTATTATTCTGTTGCTATTCACTCCAGGTTTTTAAAAATCACGACTTAACCTAAAACATATTGCTCTGATGAAACAACTATTACGTTCAACTGCAATATGATTTGATAATTCTTTGTAGGATGGTTAAGGTAATCTATAAAGCAATATCTTAAGTTCATAGCAATAATATTAGAGTACTTACAGGAGAAGTTTTGGAGGGAATAAATTTTTCAATTATTTTCTTCAGCAACATGATTGGCATCTCCAATCTTGAACAGTGATACAACATAAAAAAATACCTTCCCTGCTAAACCACAATGAGAACTACATTTTAGAACAAAAATACTCTCTGTTTGTCATGCAAATTGTGATGCCCCAATTTTAAAAGGTCAACAACCTACTAAAAATATAGGTCAAGAAGCTTTGTCTTGTCTGCTTGGTTACTGATAAGAAGTACCAGTGAAATTTGGAAAAAATATTCCTCTAATAAATGCAAATTACATACCCGTCTGCTTTAATTAATTGTTATGAAACCAGTGTCATATTTATTACTAGCACCACCAGAGCATACATAACTGCAATATTTGACATTTGCTAAACAGCTGTTTGATTGGCATCTGCAAACTGTTCAACAGCTAGTGGTAAAATTCGAATTTGATAACATCATACTCATATATTCGCCCATATTACCTTGGACGATTTTAATAAAATTATAATATTTGCTGTCTTACCTTAAATGTTTAAATGCTGCTGCCAAATATAAATGTTACCACTCTGCAACATTATGCCTGTCTCATTGTTATTATTTGTTTATTAATGTCTATCGAATTTATCAAGGCCAAAGATTATTGAAAAGAAATTTAACAAATTATTTATACAATTTAATTATTATGAAATGTATAACCTGACGGAAAATGACGTCACACTAGTTACCTCGTGGAACTTTTGAGCCTACAAAAAATAAATATTGTGATAACCTTAATTAGTAGATTCATAGGAACTTTAGATTTAAGTGTATTATATGTTAAGTGTGTAAAAAGGTGGTTCGTATGTCCCATATACTCAGGTGTGTTACACAAAAAGTGATCTATTTCCTCTCAAATTCAATATGGACGTCAAAATCATGAACTGACCAATGAGAAACTTATACGTTGAACTCAATGCCCCTTGATACCGAGCTTCAACTTCCGCCTATGACCTCGACCCATGAAGAAGAGCAATGCTCAGCCCATTCCATCAACACCCCTGCTTGCAAGAGGACTGGAGCAGACCGCTGTTGAGGACGTCTACAAGAGATGAGCGCCGCCAAGGGTCCCAACCCAAAAATCCTCATCGCCTGGTCAAGATTCCTCCAAATCCCCTGTTGGCGTTAGAATGGACCACAACCCTCTTGGAGCTGCGCCCAAGTCTTTGAACGCGTAAGCAAATCATTTAAAATTTGGCCACTTCAAATAATGCACAATTAACTTGAACACAAATTCTCATTTAAATTAACAAACCACATGAGTATATTAGATTGCTAAGTTGAAAGAATTTTAAATTAAGAATAGCTTTAATATCTAAATCATTGTTGATTATTCCTATTAATTTATTTATTAAAAAAATTTATTGACAACTAAAAGTCTGAGGAAAAAAGTCTTATATACATTTTATTCTTATTAGAAGCATGTAGCAAAAAGCAAACAAGAATATATTAGTCTGTTATTTAGGCGATTGGCCTTTAATATTCTATTGAATTAATCCTAGCCATTCTCTCTGGGTATTAGGCTAAGCAATTATGATTGATATTTGATAGAATTATTATTAATGATTATTTTTACCTCCACGTGCATTCCAGTTTGGCCATGTATCAAAGTGAAGTAGCTGAATATTGAATCATCATAATTCAATATTCCTAGTGATCTCACTTATGATGCAGGGTATATGGCGTGTTGAGCAACTAATAGAAATATATTAATTCATTTGCTACATGAATATTGTGAACTTCACTTGGAGTGTTGCACTGAGTACTATTTTATTTTTTATTTGACTTGGTAAAGCAAATCTTCTAACCATTAGAAGGGCGAACATATGAGTGTATCACCATTTCTGTATTCAACCCTGGACTCACTAGAAAATCAACGATTCAATTGGTGGTTTGTGTTTGAAAGTACCAATATTCTCACAATCCATCATTTGTCTAGTTTCATTCGCTGCTCTAAGCCGAGTAAATTTATTGTGCCTACTCATGTGCCAAGTAAGTACCTTCATCTGCTTTGATGAACTGAAGAATAAAATTGTATATATTGATTTATCCAAAATTGCATTATTTGAGACGTGTTGCAAGCTGCATACCTCCTCAACCTGTACATGCAGATACAAGAACTTGTATTTAGGATTTATTCAACATAATAATTGAGTTTACCACCAGTTATTCTCATCTTTGAAATTTGGTGCTTTCAGTGAATTTATTATAAATTATTATACTATATTTATTATTCAGTGTGGCACATGTTCACACAGGAAACTGTTGACTCAAGTCTAATATGCTTTAAGAGGCTACATATAGATTCATTGGGAGGCCTGGCACCCATTCAAAATTTATTAATTCCAACTAGCAAATCAAAATTGATAATAAATCTCATTGCTCACCCTATTTTAAGGGGTTCATACCGCTGTGCCAGTCAGGGTTGTCACAAATTGAAACTCAATGTAACGTGGGACCATTACAAATTGGCACCAAACGTGAGTGGACTGTTACAAATTGGCTCATACAACGTAGGGCTTATAGTCCCCAATGTAGGGCTATTACAAAATCAAAAGTTACGAAGCAACAAAGTATTTTTGAAGTTTTGTTGTCATTTAACCGCCCCTGTTGCTATACACCCCATTATATGCCTTTGAACCCCTCTGTTTTTTGAAAAGTTCAAGTAGGGCAAACACATCAGTATGTCGCACAAATTTAATGAGTATGATGCTACTGGCCTGCTTACTAACCTGAAGAGGATGCATAATGTCAATTAGATCAAGTGAGAAATCGAATTTAATGAAAACAGTTTAGAAACAACAGAAGAAATGTTCTCCACTTTTTGAACTGGCAAACCATAAATTTCAATCATATTTCTCCTTTGATATTGAAGAGAGTCATTTAGTTCACTTTTCAGTTTATTTATCTCACTTCTGAGCTTTACATTATCCGATTGCACATCACATAGGAGTTGGATCAATCGATCTCATCAATAATTGCATTTTATGAGTATCAATGTCTTTTCAAAAGCCTCAATTGAAGACTGAATATCCTTGATAGATTTTATTATACTTTTCTGCTCATTTTTAGTCAATTTAATTTTGTTAAAAATCAAAAGCAGTTTATCATCCATACTGAGAGAAGCAAAGTTTGTTTGGTCATCACTATCATAGTCCTTATTGTCAGACAACATGGAGGACAAGTGTTCTTTTACTTACCGGTCATTTTGACAATACTCAATAGTTTAATACTCTATTATAATAATTTATACATTTCCTCTACAAATCTTAATTCTCTTATCTGTATGTGTGGTCTACTTTGAATTTGAAGTATTATCATTAATTTGTATTGTTTGATGAGCAGATATATTAGTATTATGGTGACAATCAAAAACCATCCAAAAATACAGTATTTTTGAAAAGATGCAGATTGAATAACATCTGACCAGGAATTTGGTAATGTTAGTAGAACACAATACTTCATAATATCATCACAGTATGGTACTTCTGTGCGGGGTCTGTGCTCTCTGGTGGTGAAAATTATACTTTGATTTGTAAACATTCATGTTCAGTTTTTGTGGCTAAACACCGCTCATGACCAACAGATTGTTATGAAAACAAACTGGGAAAGGATTGAAATTAAATAAAAACATAATTACCATTTGCAGTAGACCATAATAGGCTAGGTACAAATATTCATTCATACATTTATTCATATTATGCTTGTTTTAAAACCATTCAATATTCCAACATACTGCTAATCATCTACCTATTTGAGGTTACCATAAAGCTCAGTACATAATTATAAAAATGTCTCAAGGGAATGTTTTTGTAGTCAGCTGATTTATGAGACACAGCCCTGTTCTGTAGATTATGTACAGTAGGTCATGGCAAAGACTACAAAATCATATTGGCAGTTGCAATGTGTGCTTGTGAATTTGTGACAAGTGTTCTTTTTTACTTACCTGTCATTTTGACAATACTCAATAGTTTAATACTCTATTATAATAATTTATACATTTCCTCTACAAATCTTAATTCTCTTATCTGTATGTGTGGTCTACTTTGAATTTGAATTATTATCATTAATTTGTATTGTTTGATGAGCAGATATATTAGTATTATGGTGACAATCAATAACCATCCAAAAATACAGTATTTTTGAAAAGATGCAGATTGAATAACATCTGACCAGGAATTTGGTAATGTTAGTTCTTTGAAAATGTCGGGTGAGATATGGTCGTGAATGAATAGTGTTGGAATTGTCACATTCCAATCATCATCAAAGATGTCTGAGAAATTCTGAAAGTGAGTATTATCATGAGGTTTGAAGGGATTAACTCTTATTGACTTTACATTTAACCAATGTAGTGGAAGAAAATGCTGGATTGCAGGTTTGGAAGGAGTACGTTTGTCACAAGGATAGGTGAATTGTATCAGCGTTATATTGTTGTTCAGAAGTTCACAATCACATGGTATAGTGATATGAAAAATCCCTGGGAAGTTGTGTGGCAATTTGTTGTCAGTATCTTCTTTGCATCTCATCTCTGCTGAAGGTTGGATGTTGGAGATGTAGTAGCTTGTGGGTGTATTTTCAATAATGGACATTTTGTTACTGGTTGGCTTGCATGTGAAAGTACAGTCGGTTTTTATTTCTTGTAGGGTTGATCCGGTAGACAAATGTTGAATGCATTGTGAGGATATATCTCCGGTAGATTGCTGTCGTGATAGATAACAGAGTTGTGATTCATGCACATTACAGTGCTGTAAATATCTTCTGATATCACTTGTGTGCGTGTATGTCCTTGGACAATGACTAATTCTGTAGATGGCAATTGACAGGATAAATTTCTCCAAGCCAGTGGAGCAGCCGTGTATGTGTATACTTGGTAGCCAGCCCCAATAGTGGTGATTGGAATCTTGATTGTTATATCGATGTTGTCATTGTGGAAATTACAGGTTGTGATTGGCAGCTCATAGTATCTTTGTAGATTGGATAATGGAATAGTTGGCTGGAAGCTGTTTTTCTGGAGTTTCAGCTGTAGTTCTTGTAGATTGTCTCTGAGAGTTAAAGGGTGAATTATACTGGGAGGAAGTAGTTTCTTTTGACATTGGTCCTTCATCATTGATATTAAGCTCGTTTGTGCTAACAAATGTATTTGAGTGAAGGCGTGAGAGACGTAATCCAATAATCTCTCTGATATTGTAGTTTCTCATTGCTGATTTGATTGTAGTAATGCTGAATTGATTTTCTCCTGGAGCTTCATATATGAAGCATGAAATTGGTTTGAAATATTTTTGGTGAAATCTGTAAGTTTTGCAGTAACGTCAACAAGATCCTGATGGTCGTCATGAAGAAGGCTCTTGAAGGCATTCACATGGTCCGTAATTTCTTTCTCATTCATTTCTAGAGTGTGTAGTTCTCCGACAGTAGCCATACCACAACAATAATGTAGAAAATCTCCAATGCTGTTAATTTATCTCTTTAATTTTGTTCCATTACTCATGCTTGAAACATTTTTCCAATTATATTGGTGATTCTCTCCTGCATGCTGAATAATTCCATTTGTTCTTGTATAAATCTTTTTGATTGTATTCATAATATCACATTCATTATTTTCGCACGTCGGCAGCTGTACCATATTTTCTTTTGTTAGCATAATTTCATTGGAAGGAATTTGAGCTTTATATGATAGTGGAATTGAAGACTCATACGTGTACGTGAGCGGGAATTCTTTGAAGATGATTCCAGAAAATATTTTCACACCCTGTGATAAGGCTGATAGCGAAAGAATCAAGGTGAGGAAGGTATGGGATATTTTTGTTTTTTATCTCAAGAAGGGAAAGTTATTGTATAGTCGGTAAGAGTTGTGAGGACAGAATATGTTACTTGATTATTAAAATGTCAAGTTGACTAGTCTTTGTGAATGGTTATTATTTTGTGGTATAAAAAAAATCAGGAATAAAAGCTACCTGGCTAGAGCCTAAGTTATCATAGCCCAGCTATTAGCAATGGTAATTATTCAATTGATGAGTTTCTCAGTGTTTGAGTTATTTATTAATGATTACTAATTCAATATCACCAGCTGCATATGAATGATAATCATTAATCCATTTATTATGTATGAATAATAACCATCATCACAAACAGGAAAAATCATAAATCAATAATCATTAACTACATATGTGGACTAGAAGACAAGGGGTCTAAGTGACTTTTTTCTAGTTTTGAGTAAATGAGCTTCAAAGTTTGAAAGAGTTTTAAAATTTGGAATTGAAAAATATCCCATTTTTGTGCATTAGAAAGTATTATTCAGGTATTTAACTATGAATTCCTGTTTGAGCCTTGAACATTTTCAAACATTTTACACGTTTCAATTCATTTTTAAAAAGTCGTGTTTGTACTTGGACCCTATGAGTTTTTTCTCAAAGTTCTCTTGGACGTCAAAAGGTCCAAGATTTCACTTAGATCTCTTGAGTTATGAGTAGAATGGAAAATAAAATTATTGCAATAGTTCTGTAATTTGAACACTTGTTTTATTCTTAGAAAAATCAGAATATATTCAAAGAATTCTTATATACTGACAAAATGTGAGTCTTTTTTCAAATGCCCTTCAAAATAATATAGAATTTTACTTAAGGTGAGTATTGGGGTAGGCTACCGGCACCCCACTTCTAACACCCTCCTACCAGATGCAAACATGCACATCAACAAATGAACTTGAATGGGCATGCACTCTGGACAAAACATTTAATATGAATAATTTATATCTACGCCAGGATTCTTGTCATTAGTAAATTTATCAAAATACATGATGTTATTAATTATTTATTTAGCGTATGCTTTTAATAGAGGGGAGACCCAAAGGGTTGTTCCTCTTCGCAATATCATAATTGCATTTTCCACAAAAGAAAACATGGAGAACAATGTGAGTTATAGTACTTTCAAAAAAGTCATTTTAAAACAGATTTTTTATATTTTAAAACATCATTAACAACTAAAACTAAAACACTTCACAAATTCACTAGACCACCATGTAAGAAAATATTAAATTTTGACTGGAGATTTAGAGCACGAAAATTCAACACATTGAAATTTTGTCATGGCAACGAGTGTGTGTTATATTTTTATTATTACCTTTATACCTAACGTACGGTACCAAAAAATATTGAAAAAATAAGGTACCTAATGTGAGAATTTCAAACCATAAGAACTAGCTACAAGTTACATATGATACTTTTCTGATTGAGGAAGAACAAAAGGAATACACTTCATCAATCCTCTATTGGAAAAATAATTTAAAATATTAAAGAAAAATAATAGTTACAGTAAGTTTACCTTTTAGCCTTCATCATGATCGATGACCAGACTTTTAGGGTCGTTGCACACTTGCGACTTTTCTAGTCAGCGACATTTCTAGTCAGCTAGCCAGCGACAAAAACAGCTGGTTCTGTTCATTGCACACTTGGCGACTCTCCGCTAGCGACTCCAAGAAAAAATCCTGTCCACAAAAAGATAAATCTCCTGAAAATAGAGATAGATAAATTTTGACTTCAGATTCGAATTCTGCGCCCTGAAATTAGTAAAATTGCCCACGTGGAATCGAAAATAATCAAAATTGAGGAATTTTTTCCATCAATAGAGTAGTTGTTCTACAATAGTAGTCTTCTAATTCGTTGTTCTACTGTAATTAGGCCTAGATTGATAAGAAGTTACATGAGTTACTGTTCATCAAATAGCTCTGAATCAGACTAAAATTATATCATGATCAATTATAGGCTCAACAGAAATGCCAATCTTTGTTGATATTCCAACATACAAGAGATCATAATCTTCTAAATTCTATTCAGTTAAATATCGTCATCATTCTCAGCCTATCCATAGAATCCAATTGTCCACATCTGCTTTACAGCAATGTAAATAGTAGTCAAAGTGAATAGATAGCATATACATATTAAGTCTATTACATAGTATATTGAAAAGTATTTGTAAACGTCGCGACAGTATCCGGTCTTTCCAGACAGGTGAGTTCAATTTGTTTGTACAATTGAAGAAAATATGCTATTCACTCTTGCAAATGTAGCTTCTCCCCACCAGCGGCTACAATTCTCACGTATCTTCAATGCTCGGTCCATATTAGAATATAATTTTTCAGTCTGTGCCGAACTTTCAATGAGTATGGATGACCATACTCTGCTTTTACTTTCTTTGTATATGAGTATTTATACAGAAGAGGAGAAAGAAGAATGTGGGTCCATCCCATTGTCAGCAAGCGTCTCCTGAAAGGTAACTTTGTTACTCTTTTCCAAGATATCCGTGATTACGGCAGAAATTTTTTTATTACTTCCACTATTTAATTATCAGCTATTATAACCATTCAAAGATGATAATAAACAATTATTATTATTATTGAATATATAATAATTGGAGACACATAAGGGTAAACCTTCCATAAATCATTAATATGTGTAGCTGATGTGCTAGATAGCTAGAAGATCCATCATGTAGGCTACATATAAATGCGCCTAACGTTTTTAGTTATGATAATAATAAAATAGGTGACTACATTTATTAATTCAATACAAAAAGAGATTCAAAGACGGGCAGAAAATTAATTTTCTTCTTCTAAGTCGGATTTTAAAACATTGGGTTTAAAAAGTTTTTTATTCATATAATTTCACATTAGAGGTATATAGAATGTATATGGTATATCTATCATATACAAATACATATAGTGTGATTGGGGCATTAAAATGAGAAGCTCAATAAATAAATAATTGGAGTGATATATATAATTATTTTTTTATAAGTTATTCATTTATTTTATTATTTATAAGTTGTTGAAGAATACTAGAGGAGTTTAAATATAATTTGAAATTTTACTATAAGCCATCGTAACTATTGGGAGATGATAATAAAATTTTATTGGATAACTTATTGAATTGATTGATGATAATATAAATTATAAGTATAATAATGGGCGTTAACTTAATTTGAACAAAATCCGAGAGGATTACATTACTTTTAAGTTAAATTGAATTTGAAAAAAAAACTTCCTCAATTTTGATTATTTTTGAGCAATCGCGGGGATTTCCACTAATTAGGAGGCGCTGATTCCAAATTTCTCTATCTCTATTTTTACGCCTTCCAGTTTTTTGCGGATAAGAGAGATCGCCACAAGGTCACGGCGATCGTTTGCGTTTGGGCAGTGGCCGGCGACACTTTGCTACTCCGCTGCTAGGTCGCTGCGTAGTGTCGCAAGTGGGCAATGCTCCATTTGCTCCCAGCCACTGCCAAATCGCTGGCTAGCTGACTAGAAATGTCGCTGACTAGAAAAGTCGCAAGTGTGCAACGGCCCTTACGGATAGATCGTGTCAAAACATACCAACTTAAGATAAGATTTTTAAAACAAATAACTCAACTTATAATAGCCCACTGATGAGATGTAAAACAAGATAATTTATTCATAAAAAGCATATCATAATAGCTTTCAAGTCAATTGACATGAGAGCACATCCTAGTTTCTTAGATAATCCAGACAGGAAATAATTAACTAAGAATCACTGCCAGAATTTTCAATCTCTAATGTCAAGTAAATAATAATAAGTTAAAGTTCTACACGTAAAGTTTTTTATCGATTACAGCAAAATCTAGCTGTTTGTGAAACCAAACCAACATACATTTATTGTACATCAATTCTTTTTACATCTTTTTACAATTATTGTACATCAATTCTTTTTATGTTCTTATTAATGTATGTTGGTTTGGTTTCACAAACCAATAGCTAGCTGATTCCGGACTTGCGATATTCAAGTAAATGGACTGATAATATTATTGTGAAAAGCTAATAAATCGAATTATCAAATGACACGAGAATTTATGTTTTATGTATAGAAAATTGGACTTCAATAGTTTTAAAAGTCTATTCTTAAAGAAATTTGTTGGCTTACCTGGTACAGTGAAGAAAAACATTTGCCTTATAAAGAATAATCGTTTTGTTTATTACCCTCTCAAGTTAGTCAATTGAATTTTAATTTCTTCACATTATATCAAGTAGGTGAATAGGTTAATATTTTGCAGTTAAAAGTTAAACCTATTTTTTATTCCTCAAACTAGAAACTAAACTAGAAAAGTAGAAAACTGCCAATTTGCCGCTAAAATAATAACATAACCTACAAAATAAAATCTAAATGATATGAGAGCTCGACGTCGGCCATTTATTTTGTCAACCTCTGTTGTCCTGGGGTACCGCTGCTATGAGGCCCATTCTTTCGGAACACTCGTAGCCACCCCATAATTAGCGGGTTTTTCGTCGCTAATCTTTGACTCGGTCTTGTAATGAGTGGGTGGTTAGCGGGTAAAATAGCGAGTTGCCCACAGGCAGTGCGATCACACAAAAATAGCGAATCACCGTCACAGAAAAATAGCGAGTCACCTCCCTGGCAACAGTTCGGTGTTTTGGCTGAAATAGCGAGTTGTCGAAATAGTGAATTTACCCAACCCGCTGGAACAGCTGTTTATGTTAAGCTAGGATTTGGCTGGTGCGGAACGTAACGACCGTCGCTCGTGGTCGATCAGCTGTAGCCAATCACTGCTCTTGTCTTTTTTCGTATTGACCTTTAGATTTAATAAGAAGAGCTGTGATTGGCTACAGCTGATTGACCACGACTGACGGTCGTTACGCTACGCACCAGCCAAATCGTACCTTTACTGTTGAGTGCGATTATAGTAGCACTGGCATTGATTTACATTACAAACAGAAGACAGAAAAATATTATCACAAATCACAAGAGACAAATTAATTTACTTTGATAGAAAATGGCATTAAGTAATTTTAGGAGTAGATTGAATCTACTAAGTAATTGGAATCAGTGTAGAAAACTATATTTTGTCAAATCTTATTCAAAAAATAGCAGTGAAGACTGGGTTCCAGAAGAAAAAGTAACTCACACTGGACAGGTGATTTGACCTTTTCATAACCTATAATAACTACTAGAATAAATTTTAGTTGAAGAAGTTCTCCTTATATTTAAAAAGGGTTTAATTTCATTTGCTACCTCCTAGCAAAGGTTGGATAAAGTTACCTGGTTTAGAAAAATTGTAATATTCGCAGGAATATGTGAAAAGGTGTTGAGTGTTGAGTAGGCTTTTGCCTCTTGAAGATGTCAACAACTAAAGAACTAGTTGATAAAGAGATGTACTGTACTATAATAGAATACCAGTCCAGTCAATGAGTGTAAAAATACACCCGTTAGGGGAAATAAATCATATGAGGCTAATTTTTTTCCCCATCGATTACTATCATATAGACAAGTCTTCTGCCAAAAGTCCCCACCCCTACTCTTCTTTCGTCCCCCCCAGCAACCCCTTAAAGTTTCCATTTGCAAGGACTTTTTATATTAAATTTATCTCAGCAACCATTGAAGATGTTGCGCCAATGACAAACAAAAAAAACCATTGAAGATAATAAACCAATAATTTTTTCTTATTATTTAGAATATTAAATTATCTTCATTTCATGTCCTTAACATTTCATTCTAGCTCCTGTGGTACAAGAGTTATACATGTAAGAATGAGAGAAACCCCTAAATTTATGCCTGAAAATGTTATTATTTTCCAAATAAAATTTTACCGGTTTGTTCTACTGAAAAATGTCTAATATAAAAGTTGTAGACCTTTCCAAGACCTACATTTTGAATTATATAAACATATATTTTGCCTAAATTTAAGGGGAGGAAGAGTTCGTTAATATGCGATAAATACCCTCTGGCATGCCAAAATTCCACGAATGAGGAAAATTCATACGGAAATAATACATTTGGGAAATAAACATATAAAGCTGATTTTTTCCACATCTAGTATTCCAACTAGTATATCATATATCGGCAAGTGTTCTTTATACGTGTTCGTTTGTGTGACTTTTTATGAGACATTTTTAGTAGAACAAACCGGTAAACTTTTATTTGGAAAATAATAGCATTTTCAGGCATAAATTTAGAGGTTTCTCTCATTCTTACATGTATAACACTTGAACCACAGGAGCTAGAGTGAAACGGTAAGGAGATGAAATGAAGATAATTTAATATTCTAAATAATGAGAAAAAAATTTTGTTTATTATCTTCAATGGTTGCTGAGATAAATACAATAAAAAAAAATCCTTGCAAATGGAAACTTTGAGGGGGTGCTTGGGGTGATCAAGAGGGGTAGGGGTGGGGACTTTTGGCAGAATATTTGTCTATATGATAGCATAGACAAACTATACAATAGTTCATATATAGAATAGTATATCTACGATGATAGTAATCGATGGGGGGAAAATTAGCCTCATTTGTTTTTTTCTTCTAAAAAACACTCATTGACTGGACTATACAGTTAATATGAAATACAGCGGCTATTGAAGACTTCTTAACTTTGAATGTCCTAAAAAATGTATGAATCACTAAATTATACCAACACATTGAACATTTTGCCTACATTCTGCAATTTTTCACATTTCAAAGGGGACTGCAATTATTTATTTACTCAACTCTAATAATCCTTCAATTCATTTTGATTTCAATAAAAATACTTGATATCTAATTTATTTGTAATATAACTTGATTAATACTACTGTATTTAAAAGACTCAATAGGGGAGTCCGATCCCACTAGAGGTCAAAACGGCTATTAAGTAGAAAAATACATTATAATCGAACCAAATATTTTTTATTACCATGAACAAATACATGTATCGACAACATTAATGTAAAATAGTACAAAGTCAACAACATTACACAGTACGACAGTAGGTATAAAATTTGTGTACATAAAATCATACTTGTATTAATAACGCAATAAATAATCACAGTAAGTTACCCTTTGATATATTTTCATTTTGTCCATGACTAGTTTCGACTATTCGACTAGTCAAAAACTAGACTAACAAGACTTGATAATGAGTAAACTTGAAACTAGTCGTGAACAAAAAGATTTCAAATAGTTAGTAAGTTACTCTCTATTGAGTGAGTAATATATATATATATATATTTTCAACGGGTATGCTCCTTTACGAAATCTAGAAAGATTTATTTTTGCTGCAGCAAATAATTCAGGATCTTCTGGGATTGTGACTTAGAGTGTTGATAATATTCAACAATGCTCAATTAAATAATAGTTTTTATCTCCAGTCTAACAAAGGCTTGCAATGATCTAAAACTTATCCTCATAATACTTACAACCTTCTGTAGCTTGAGTATTTCGTCAATCCTAGAAGAGTCAACACAGAGTAACCAGTATTTTACAATAGACTGAGAAAAGGCAAAATAAGCCATCCTTACAGAGTTAGTAAGTATGTATAAGCCATCCTTACAACGAACACAATGATTGAGTCGCCCAATAAGATGCAGTAACTTACTCTTGAAAGCCTCGTTTTCAAATAATCTATATGTTCTCCCCATGCCAGAAATTGTCAACGTCATTAACTCCCAAAAACTTTACATTGTCAGCTCAACAAGTTCATCATCATAAGGTCTCAAACTATAGTCCATTCACGATGGCTTTAGACGAGATAAACAAAAGCTCTGCATGTGTGTGTGTGTGTGTGTGTGTGTGCGACTGGAGTGGTTACGTTTTAGCAACGACATAAACAAGTCACAGCAATGCCGAAATCCTAAATTTTGTTGTCGGGACTGTAACCAAAGCATTGACACAAAAACTTTTATTATAATTGATTGTTCATTTTAGGTTCATGCAGTCGAGAGACAACCGAAACAAGCAATTTCCCTATGTGTATTTATAAAAAAGATTACTTAAAGATACTTATTCTGAATTGCCTACAATAAAATTCGGGATTTCGGCATTGCTGTGACTTTTTTATGTCGTGGCTGAAACGAAGCCACCCCAGTTGCACACACACACACACACACACACACACACACACACATACACACACACACACACACACACACACACAAGAAGAGCTTTTGTTTATCTCGTCTCAAGCCATTGTGAATGGACTATAGACATAAAATTTCCAGTTTTGTTTTCAATTGAAAATGACAATTAGCCCTAAACCACACTTTTGCACTTTAGCATCCGCCATTGAAATGTACACAATATTATTAGAGATTTCTACAAAATTATTTGAGATATTCAAAAACGTTGTGAAATTGGCATAAAGAATGTAATATATTATTTTATATTATAGCATATACATGCGGGAGCGGCAAAAAGATCTGATGCTATTATAATGTAAATAACTAAAACGTTTAAAGTGGTACAGAGTGTTATATTGCAGATTTCAGATTGGTATTAATGAACATTTATAAAAATAACTAAAAAAGGCTTATTTGATAAGTTTAAGATTTGAATATAACTTCTTTCAAATGATTGGTGAGCGGCAAAATGATCTGACAGTTTACACTGCTGCATTTGCAACTTCTTGTGAGGAATGCTGAAATCAAGAGTAAACATAAACAAACCCCGCACATAGGATGACCTGAATGAAGACTGACACCCTCCCTAATGCTCACGCTACAAAAGGGGAAAACCACGCTCGGTTTCTCCCTCGTGGTTGCTCCTCTGCTCTCCGCCTTGCGTAAACACCAACTGACTGCTTCACTCACCCTCCACCAGAGCGCATGGCGAGCGCAACCATTCTCATGTCGCCAATACAGCACTCCCAAGCGTCATCAGCCAATGGCAGCGCAAACGCCAGTGCCAGTTGGGGATAAAAGGGGCACACACTCCAGTCCCCGATATCAGATGATCACCAACCAGCCAGCCTGAAGGAACTGGAAGAAGATCCCCGAGCGTCAGACAAGGAGTGAAGCAGCCGAGCAGGGTAGCAGCTGAGCAGAGGAAACCACGGCGAGTCACAGCAGCCGATCCCTTTCATTGTGAAAGCCCTCACTCATGCCTAGGAGGAAACAAGCCGGCCAACAAATCCAGCGGAAACGGGTCGGACGTCAGGTCAGGCAGTTGGAGGAGAGGTTGAAGGCATACACCGCCACGCCAACTGCGCCCCAAGACTCATCACTATTGTCTAACGACTGTAGCGCGGTCCTGGACGCGCGGGTTTGGTTGCGACCCATGATTGGGGAGTGTATGGTGGAGGCCTACGATCCATCCTGTATAGGGTATAGGGCAGTCCTATACCAGGAAGTGGATGGAATACAGAAGGTGATTGCATATGCCAGTGCCAAGTTAAATGAAACCAAACAGCAATACCATAGTAATGAACAAGAGTGTCTAGCAATCGTGTGGGCAATCAAACGCTACTGCCCCTACCTAGAAGGAAGGTCATTTGTACTCCATCCTGACAATAAAGTTTTCACCTGGTTATAAACCTCCAAGGACAGCCGTGTCATACTCACTTGATGGGCCTTGTTACTGCAAGATTTTGACTTTACCCTGGAGCACTGCCCCGGCAAGAAGAACCACTTTGCTGACGCTTTATTGCAACAACCAGCCAACAAGGACATGGATGTGATCCTTCACCAGATGGAGCAAACAATGCCTCCAAACATCACACCTACCAGCTCAGAGCCTGTCACTCTAACTGCAATCAAGACCGAGACCGAACTTCTGGAAGAAATTTGTAAGGCACAAGCAGAAGATAAACAGATCAGTGCACAAATTCAGCAATGGATAGAGATTGAACCACAACCATTTGAGAACCAAACATGGGCCGATCAAACTTTCCCTACCACCCACCGCCTACACAATCGGCTCTGGGATAAGAAGATGCAGGATGAGTGGAAAATCATCATACCATCAACTCTTTACACCCACCTACTGTTTCGTTATCATGACAACAATCTGATAGGGCACCCTGGAACTATGGAAATGTATCAAAAACTTGCTGCCTACTTCACTTGGCCTCAGATGAAGGGTCAAGTCACCACTTATGTCCAGAACTGCCTGCTGTGCAGCTGTACAAAAGCCTACAACCAGAATTGGGAACCTGAACAGCATCCACAACAACCCACTCAACCCTGGGAGATGGTATGCCTTGATCTGATGGGACCATACCCACTCTCAAGGTGCCAAAATCAGTTTATACTGGTCATAACCAATTCCTTTTCCAGATGGACTGAAGCTTACCACATACCACATGGTGATGCCAACACAATTGGCTGCATGATGGATATTCATTTGTTTCCCAGATGGGGATACCCAAAGATTCTACTGTCAGACAATGGTACTCAGTTCACAGGGAAAGTATGGCAGGAACACTGTCTAAAATGAGGAGTTTCATTAAAGTATTATTCCAAATTTCACGCAAGTGCTGCAGCACAACAAGTCCAAGTGACATACACAACGCAAGTTCTCCAATCAAACAAGCTAAGGCTAGCGTGGTAGTCCAACAGCCCATATAAGTAATGTTAAAGTCGTGTATGGGAAGAGTGAGGTGGGTGGGAGTGAACACGGTATCTTCTGCAGTGGAACAATCAGCCAACTGCAGCCAAAGCGAATTGGCAGCAAATTGTTGGGTGGCTACTGTTACAGCAAAAAGCCAAAACATTGAAACCGAGGCTCTCAATGAATCTTGCCTCTATGCACCTATACTCTAGAAACTTAGTAAGGTAGAGTGAGTGGCATTGTCGATATCGAGCTTCTGGTTTGAAGCCACATGCAATGTCAATTGGTAATTCTCGTTTAGTGTTACATTTGACAGTTTGGTGTATTTCAGCACGGCATTTTTGCGTTTTTCAACGTTGTTTAATATGAATTTGTGTTTAATTTAAGTTGAATTTAAAAGCGCATTTAATAAATTTAAGTAATCAGTTGTGTGTGTACATTTGACGGTTTGGTAGCCTATCTTTCAGCGCAGTGTGTTCGCGTTTTCCAAAGTTGTTTAATATGAATTTGCGTAGTTTTCAGTTGTTCAACTGGGGGGGTCGATTGCAAGGAGAGCTATATTTTTTCACGCTTCTTCAAAGAAAAATACCAATTTCATATTGTGTCCCACATTATGAAACATCAATATTAAAATAATTTATTACCGTATATCAATTCCATAACGAAATCGGCAAAGTTTATAACAATCCATCAATTTACAAGTATTATTATCTCTTGCGTCATAATGTGAAAATATTTATCTATATAAGTGTGAATATCAAACTTTTTAAACTAGGTTAGGCATATTTTTTCAGGACCATCTATAAATGCTAGACTTTCCAACAGAAATTAGTGGACAAATCAGAAATAGGATGTCTATCATTATTTCAATTCCATCAAAAGCTTATACAATACTATATTAAGCATCCAATTATCTAGATTATTATCATGCATGATAATTATAATAATAACAATAATAATAAATATTATCATGCATAATAATAATAATAATGAGCTAGTTTTAAATTGGAAACCTAATTGACTAATTATATTTTTATTGGAGTTACCTTGTTTAAATGTATGCCAGTTTGAGCTATGGAAGTTCTATAGTAATATTATTATGATTCATATTTTCAATGCGCCAGTGTAGTTGTGAGCTTCAGTGCAGGGTCAGTGTAGTCGGAATTAGGGCTCTATAAAAAGGGGGTAGACGCACGGTCCGCCATTCTGTGGTCAACTTTTCGCGCTAGGTTTGAATTCATATAAATATTTTTGATGATAGAGACGACCAACAGATGTTTCTCAAGTTGAGCAAATGAATGAAGTTATTGTTTTGAAATCTTGGAGGTTAATTTGTCATATAAAATGGTTCATATTGCTTAGCATCAAATTGTAAAAAATATAAACATTTTTATCATAAAACTGAAATTAAAAAATACAAATTTGCCAGATGCAGGAAGGTGAATCAAGGTTAAAATTTGGACTTAACAATTGCCAGACTGGAAATTCAATGCTCTGTGAAGTGAGTATTATTTTTTTTCGAACATAATTTTTATCATTAATCATATGTTTGACTGTCGAATTGAATGAATTCAAACCTGGCGCTAAAAGTTGACCACAGAATGGCGGACCGTGCATCTACCCCCTTTTTATAGAGCCCTAGTCGGAATCACTGATCTGAACTACGTCATTTTTTGGGTTCCCCCACCACTTTCCAAATTCTCGAAAATCGGAACAACCTTGTCTTTAATAACCTTGAGGTTGAACCATATTATTCATATTATAGAACCATCAGATCTTTATGCCGCTCTCTGTATTTCCACTGGATATTATCCTAAAGCCTTCCCTATATTTATTATATTTCTTACTATATTTAACTATACTATACTTAATATTGTGGGTATTGAATTATATTTTACTATATTTAATTGGTAATATTATAAGTTAGTATATTGGTATATAGTACATATATTGGTATATATAGCATAGGGCTGTTGCGCCATTGTCAAACAAAAAAAAAATTATAAGTTGGATGCCCATGCATGTTGGACAGCACTATTTTTGTTTAGAACCCTAAGGTACCCGTATCCCAAATCTTAAATTAACCAGTTCATACCATTCACCATCAATATAAACCGCTTGCTTTTCATCTTAGAAATATAATTATGGACATCTATAGGAAGATTGGTTTTTGAAATATTTATCTACAGGTATAGCTAAAAAACTAATCATCAAGTAAGATAAAGATGAACGAATGTGCTTACCACTATTCACTTGAAAAGTTTTATCCATAAAATATAAATATAATTTCTTGACAGATGGTTTGTTTTGACGAACATCGTAGTAGACTGTTAACAGAACAAAAATTTTGCATTACAAAAACTGCTCACCTTTTACAAAGCAGCACCGGTTAGATTCTGAATCTACACATCAAAAATTCAACTGCCGTTCTCTTTTTCCAGGAATGGGACAAAAACGACTACCGTTTATCTCGTTTTGTTGACAGACCAAAGCATGTCAATCCCAACTTTGCAATAAAACTCATCGATGAAATACCGCCGGAAAAAAAGAAAGACAGAATAGTTTCGTGTGATGGAGGCGGCCCACTTGGCCACCCCAAGGTCTACATTAATCTGGTGAGTATACAAATTCAGTTGAGGTTTATAATTCACTATAATTATTTCTTTGTAAACAAGAAGCAGACATTTGTAAAAAAGGTATGTTTCCCGGTAACAAAGTTTTTTGGGGGTGTGTTCTATGGAACATTTTTCTGTAGGTACTTGGTGTAAGGAATCAGCCTGAGAAGTATTGCTCATTCCTCCTTGAACACTCTGTATTAGGCCTACTGTATGTATTACATTTTCTCGTTATTTTATAACATTTTATACATCACATTGAAAAAGTTTAAATGTTTTTTAATTTGAAAAACATTGTGTTTTTTGAACGAATGTGAAAAGTTCTCTGTTCGAACTATTCTTGTTTTTTTTTTTAATCAATGCAGAATTTCGTCCTTTCAATTTTATATGAGAATGTAGGCTACCTGTTGAAATGGGGTAGGGTTCGATTAGTCCAGTGCTCGATTAGTCCAGTTTTTCAAATATATAAGTTGTTTTATGAGAGTGGTTCGATTAGTCCAGTTTTTCCTGTACTAATCGAGGCAGTGTATTTCAATTTGTCTAGAGGTTCGATTAGTACAGTAAAGTTGGTTTATTAGGTAGGATGTGCGAGGCGCTCGATTAGTCCAGTTTAGCCAATTCATGCGACCCGCTGAACCGGTTATAATATGTGGAATCAACTATATCACTCTCTCAGCGTTACACTAGAGACGCTGCCATAATCGCCGACGGCAAAAGGTTATCGATCAGTTCAAATAGCTTGCAAACTCTGACGTCAGGTTTCCAGTAAAACTCTGACGCTATGATAGCCCAGTAATATAATGGTAGTTTTGTCAGACAAGTGGTGCAAACGTTTTTTTCCGATTGTTTTATATTATGACTGTATTCCAGTGCGCTGAATCCAAAATTGAAGTTTTCTGCCGTCCTAGGGTACGGTTTCACCCTTAAAAGTGAAAAATAAACCCTTAAAATTTTGGTAATTTTTTGTTTCTGATTTTTCAATTGATATTGTTTATTTATGGAAAAAATATTCAGTTAAAGATTATAGTCAATAAAATTACTTGGAAAATTTGAGGTCACACGTTGAATTTTGATCTATTCTTTTAGAGCTGATACGTACCAAAAGGGGTAGATTAATTCAGTCTTTGAAAATCTAAGTCAAAACCTTTGGATTTCACAACAAGTAGGCTTACTTGGAATATAGGCTAAATGAATGTGCTCTTGTAAAAACTCTTGTATAATAGGAATGTATGATCAATTTCGTATAAATTGCATTCTCAATTTCATAAATTGGAGGACAAGGGGGGGTTACCGGTAGGAAAATAGCCACGGGAAAAATTAATGAATAATAATAAATTTTTATTTCTCAGTAAGCAAACTAGTACAAAGAAAACATTAAACCTCCACGAAATGTATACAATGAGGTACTCTAAAAAATTTAGTTTAGATATGATTTCCAAATTTACTGAGAATAAGAGGCACTCCCGAGATAATTCTATGTGGGAGATGCCATCAAAGTTCAAAATTTTAAAATTATTTCTCTTGCAATAAATAAGTAAAATTATAGAAAATTCACCACTACACGGTAAGGATGACCCCTCAGACACTGATCCATGTGGAAGACCAAAGGAGTGAGTAAATCTCCGTAACAGGCAAGGCAAGAGTATTGAAGACTTGAGGAGGAAGTGTCATTTTGGCAGCAAATTTTGGCTCCACAGTTCATTTTGAAGAGAGCAAAAGTTAGCCTATAATATGAATGTTCAGCTAGGTACTTGAAATCTAAAATTATATTTGCTATTAGTCCTGTATTATTCACTACTCCCGTGCCAAGAATCATTGTATGTAGGCTAAGTTACTACTAAATACCTACCACAAGTACCGTATTCATTCTTGTATAGTTAATTTCTTAAAAATGCTGGCTGACTATAATGAATTCCTTTAAGCTTAAGAGAGCATTCAGGGTGCTTCCTTATCTCATCTGGTTAAGGGCGCCTTTAAATGATCTTGAAAAATGTTGAATACTTTCAATATAGGCTACATTATCTTGATAAGATGTAATATTATACATAAATTGTTGAAAAATTAAGAATGTTGTATATAAATTGGTAGTAGTGTTAATTGAATTAGCTATTAAGTTATGAATTGAAAAATCAGTGTCTTTCTAATGGTATAGCGATTTGTCTTTCATTTATAGCGACTTACATTCATTGTTGAGTAGATCAATAAAGAACTTGTATATGTATATAACTTACTTCAAAAACACCCAGTAACTTCTCTTCATATTTGCGAGAATGGCCATGAAGAAGGAAATAATAATATCTTTGCTTCTCGTTATCACTATATAGTTAGTTGACTGAATGAATTGTATTCTGATTATGCTTAGTTTGAGGAATGATGAATACAGTTACATACCGTAATAATACATACCCATATCCAATCAAATTCCAATTAAATTTTATTGTCATTTTTCAAAAAAATGATTATTCATAAAACATCATTTTATGCACTTCATAAGACTTGCAGAATATAGCTCAGAATAAACTTAATTCTATAAAATAATCATTAATAGCCAAAATTAAATGTGACAACTTGATTTTGTAGTTTGAATTTATTCATGACATAATAGCTAGCATGGATGATGATAATAATAATAATAATACTATAAATACCATAGATATAAATAAATGTCATTTATATTTATATAAATGTCATAATATATAAATACTAACAAAATTGAATTTGTGGAAAAAAGGTGCAAAGGGAAAAAACTTTGGTCCGAGTTCTGATAAGCAAGAGGACCCAAGTTCGATCCTTGACCAGGGAACAATATTTTCGAACGCAGTACTATCACATAGATACGGCACCCTGTCTATTAAAGGAGACGTAAAGCCGTCGGTCTTGACTGCCTAAAAACCAGTCGCCATCTCCCATTAGCCCCGCACAGGCCTAGGAGCCTATGCGAGCATCAGTCCCAGAAAAAAGACTATATAACTGATAAAAGAGCAAATGAAAAGAAAATTAAGAAATCAAGTTTTATATTTTATACAATAAGTGTTTCATCAAAAATTTAACATAATGGAAGCGATAATGATATTGAACTGTATGACCTTTAATGGCACATTGTAATTACGTAAGTCCCTCATGTTTCAAAAACAAAATATTTGCTCTTCAATTTAACCACATCTTGTCAATTTCACTTGAATTTCATAGTTACCCGGTATGCGTGCAATCAGATAAATTGTGATTGTCAAATAGTTATGCAATCTGACTATAATATATCTTGGTGTATTACTAGAGAAACTTGAGAAAAGATAGAGAGAAGGAAGAGTAAAATGAGAGAAGGACGAGAGAAGGAAGAGAAAGCACAGGATAAAGAGGGTAAATGAGATAAGAGATAGAGAGAATAGTAAAATGAGAAAAGAGAAAGGAAAAAGTGGATTGAAAAGTGAATGAGGCAGTGAAATGATTGAAAAGAATGAGAGAGAAGGATAAAGAGAATAAAACGAGAGAGGAGATAGAGAGGAGAGGTTAAAGAGAGAGTAAAATGAGAGAAGGTGAATAGAATAACTTTATCCATGTACATTAATTATAGATAATAAAATATGACTACTTTGCTACAGCATTGAAACGGCGAAGTTAGGACCAAGTCCTGCCTTGCACTTGACCAACAGGATAAAGAGACCGATATGAATAATTAATCTAATTTAATGAAAGCGAAAAGGCACTCATTTATAGAGTCTGATGATCATTGTAGTAATTTCTCGCTATTTACTGTGGTCTGTGCAATGAAGAAATACATTCTGGCTAGATGGGGAAATGACTCCAGCTTGGTCAATATTCGCTCAAAAAGTAAAATTTTGGTCTTAAATTGAAGATCAGAATGTTTCCTACAATTTGAGACCAAATCTATGATTTTTAACCGATATTGTCCAAGCGGAGGTTATTTTCCCATCTCGCCAAAATGCCTTCTTTGCTTGGAGAGACTTTACATCACTATCAGCAATAATACTATAGAATGATGATGTAGCCTAGTATAATAGTCTGTCTGAGCAAAGAAGACCCCCTGGCAAGATGAGAAAATGACTTCTGCTCGGTCAATATTGGTTCAAAAATTATTATTGATCTAGTCTCAATCGTAGAAAACATTCTGATCTTTTGTGAAAATCTTTATTCTTTATTCATACAACTACTTTAATTGGGAGGAAAAAATAGGCATAGCCTGTGCTATTCCTTTCCCAAAAATTTTATAATAAAGTCAATATTCTCCAAAATGAGGTTATATGATATAATAGCACTGAGTAAACACATAATTTTCAATCCAGGAATAACACTGAAATTTTGAATTTGGAATGTTGATGGCCGGAATTAAATAAATATCATGCACCAAAGAAAACAATATTGAAAATTAGAAAAATATTGCACAAATTTGAAAGATTTCAAGCCAAAAAATCACTAAACTACTAAGATGTGTCACTAACGAATGAATGAGCTGTAGTAATCAAACATAATGGAATCTACAATTTGAGACGAAATTAATATTTTTTGAACCTATATTGACCGAGAGGGAGTCACTTTCTCATCTTGCCACACGGTCTTCTTTGCTTGGACAGACATGCGCAAACAAGTGTAGGTTTCTTGGAACTTCAAAAGGCTTTGATCGTTTGATCTAAGACAACAATTCACACAGAGAAGAAGCAAAGAAGACATTCTCGCAAGATGGGAAAATGCCTCCAGCTCGGTCAATATTGCTTCAAAAATCGAATTTCAAATTGTAGAAAACATTCTAATCTACAATTTGAGACCAAATTTATAATTTTTGAATCAATATTGACCAAGCTGGAGTCATTCTCTCAACTTTTAAGAATGTATTTTTTTCTTCCGCGTGCAATTATCAACCAATCACATGCCTTCGTGCCAAGTCTTTCTAAGCCGGGAAATTTAAAATGACTGAAATCGCCCGATCGGTTTTTTGGATCTGGGGGAGGGGAAGGAGCCTTGGAAAAATTCTACAAAAAACAGGAACATTCCTCTCTGTATTAGTGTCCTCCCCATAAAATTTCAAGTCAATCTGACAACAAATAAAAAAGTTATTCATATTTTTCGGATTTTATATCTTAATGCAATGAAAACTCAAAAAGTTCGGAGTGATCTACCTAGATAATAAACTGAATTTGGACTGCTCATTTATTTTTGATTATTGAACTGATAACTGATTATTTATTGATATTTTCGCATTTCTGAACGCAGAATTGGGTTTATGAAGAGTTCCTTCAAACATATATCATTACTGATAGGTTTTAAATCGTACAGATCTTTACTAGTTAACAATTTTATTTTATAAAAGCGTATATTCTTGACATGATATACGTTTTCACGATGTATAATTTGAATACTTCCAATCCAAAAATATTTTAGTGGATTCGTAAATATTTCTTTGTTTTGAAATTAGCCTTATGTGGAGGCTTTAACTCTGGCACTTAACCCACTCATCCACGGCCACCCTCAAGATTGTTGATAATATTAAAATTGTATTAAAATTTCAATACAAAAAGTTATGGTAAATAAAGTCACATATAGATAGCCAAATTTAAAGGTTTTTTGGCTCTTTAGATTTTTAGTTTCATGAATACAATAATTCAGCATCTGAATAATTACCAATACAGATTTCAAATATTGCTGTAAATCATAAAAATATTAATATTAATTAATCAAACTGTCCATCCCATGAATTAAACAATATTAAATCTCGAATTTCCAATAGGGGTAGCCTAATTTAATAGATTAAACAAAGATAATAAGATTCAATAACTTGAAAGATACCGGTGAATTACAACATGGTTGTATAATGAAAACCAAGCTATTGTCATTTGCAACCTAATTCAAAGATCGCGCCGCGCCGCCTTGGTTTTATTTGAAATTTGTTAGACGACCACTTTGACGCCGTCTAGTTATAGTCAATTCCTTGTCAACGCATATAGTGGATTCATCACCTGGTACGAATTCAGTACGCCAACTGTACTAATCGAGGCACTGTATTAATCGAGACGCAGGGCTTCGATTAGTCCAGTGCCTCGATTAGTCCAGTTCTGGACTAATCGAGGCACTCGCTCATCTCATTGAAGAACTGGACTAATCGAGTCACTGTATTAATCGAACCCCTGCGCCTCGATTAGTCCAGGTGCCTCGATTAGTCCAGTTTTTCAGTTTCTTAATGTAGGATAGGGACTGGACTAATCAAGCACTGGACTAATTGAGTAATCCCCGTTAAAATGTGGACTGTTTTTGGAGTTATCTGCCAGAAACTAAAAAAATGCAAGGTTTTCTGGCTGTCAAAAGTTGTGCTGAAAGAAATTTTGTGTAAACTTTTCAAATACACATTATTGGGGCACTAATAAACCATTTGAAACAATAAAATCGCACATATCACCTTTTGCAGAAATTGACCTTTCAAAATTCTCTGCGTACTGGACTATATGGCTAGTGAAACAATACCAAGACTTTAGAAGTTTCTACTCATCTTATTATTTGAAAGATAGACATTGCATGTGAAAACAATTAATTGAAGATCAACTATTTCTTCTTTTCTGAAATAATTGGGCTTTTACTGAGAAACCAATCTTTTTGTGAATTTTTTTCAAAGAAAAATATTAATTTGAAGTTTTCTTTGTTCCAGGATAAGCCAGGAAATCATACATGTGGATACTGTGGGCTAAGATTCTATAAAGAAAATCATTGATTTTCATACCGAAAACATCCCCTAGATTATCATAATATTGTTGCAAAGGTTGAGTTTAGAATGAATGCTATCGTTGTAATTTAAAGGAAAATCTCTATTTATATTATATTGAAAAATATAAGTTAATACGATTTCTTAGAAGTTTCATTTGCATAGTCACTATTATTATTTAGGTAAATTTAGTTTGATAAGAGAATACTATTGTCAAGTATTTTTACTTTAAGTCTACAGCAATTAAATACCGGTATACGTATTAGCAAGCTTACTTTATGTCAACACAAATGATATGAATCTGTTTACTACAAGACCGGAATCTTGGACATGGATTCTCATTTAAAGTCCCATACCTAGAGTGTAGACTCAGCAAGAAGAAGGACTACTTTCCCAACCTGGCCCTCATAATGTTTAATAGGCTGCCAGCTGCGATGAAGAGTCTGGAGGACAGCAGGAGCAGATTCAGAACAAAACTCAGTCCTGGCTCATTGGTATAGTAGAGCACATAACTCATTGAAAGAGTATTTTGAGGACAATTTGGGCGACATCGCCTAGCCTAGCCCTGACGCAATCAATCTAGACCTACTGGTCAAAGATACCTAGGGCATAGGAAACTTCCTATTAAAGGAAGCTATGGATAGGGCCACTACTATGCCGGTACTAGACTGGGGTGAGCGAGTTTTCTAAGTTTATAATGTAGTTCATTTTTACTCAATCCATCCGGGATTGCATTGCGGCCTTGCCCTTGATTGAGAACTTGAAAAAATTATCATTTTTAGTTCTGAACAAGTATAATTAAATAATTACTGTACTTACCTATTGTATTATTTTCACAACCCGTGCGGTCTATCCGATCTATATAGACTGATTATACAGTCTCTATATAGGGTGTTCCTTGGTAAAAAACATACCTAAATATCATTTTCAAAATGTCTAAAAGTCCTCAGTTTTCTCACACAGCCGCCATTTTGTTTTCTCATTTTCATCTAATCTTTAAGTTTTATAATTTTGTAGCGGCATTGAGAAAGTACTATTTTAGTCAATTATTATGTAAACCCAGCTGAGAAATCAGATAAAACCAGTTAGAAGTTCGTAAATTTGATGCTTAGATAATTAGCAAAATAAGCTAAAAAACTACATTTTACAACATTAAAGGGGCAGAAATAGGATATTTAATTGTTGAACAGTATTTTGGATAATCTTATATTGTAGGGAATTCAATTAATTATACCGGCCTCACATTTGATATGGATAGGCCTAGGAAATACGATGCCATGACACCACAGTCAGCGCCATTTTGAGGGTTTTCAATACCAGTGTTGTGGTCTGATATTCCATATTCTGATATGCCTCATTAGTTCCAAGGATCACAAACTCCACAATGTTTTAATTTGGGTTGCCGATAAAATTGGACTTGAGGGGTTTCAGAAACTCCAAAGTCACAAACTCCAAAATCCCGTTGCAGGCTGATACACAGTCAGCTACACCGTTGCACATCAGTTCTCGAACTCTAGATACATGAGTATCAGACGCGTCAAGAGAAAGTTTGGCTAAATACACTAAGGTAGGGCTCAAGTCAAAATTCACTAAGTTTGGCTAAATACACTAAAATACTCTAAGTTTGGCTAAATACACTAAAAGGGGGTAGACGCACGGTCCGCCATTCTGTGGTCAACTTTTAGCGCCAGGTTTGAATTCATTCAATTCGACAGTCAAACATATGATTAATGATAAAAATTATGTTGGAAAAAAATAATACTCACTTCACAGAACATTGAATTTCCAGTCTGGCAATTTTTAAGTCAAAATTTGAACCTTGATTCATCTTCCTGCATCTGGCAAATTTGTATTTTTTAATTCCAGTTTTATGATAAAAATGGTTATAATTCTTGCAATTTGATGCTAAGCAATATGAACCATTTTATATGATAAATATTAACCTCCAAGATTTCAAAACAATAACTTAATTAATTTGCTCAACTTGATAAACGTTGATCGTCTCTATCATCAAAAATATTTATATGAATTCAAACCAAGCGCTAAAAGTTGACCACAGAATGGCGGACCGTGCGTCTACCCCCTTTTTATAGAGCCCTACACTAAGGTATTGTAAATTTAATAATAAAAAATACCAAAATTAATTTTCTTATGAATCTGTGAATAAATAAGCAACATGATAATTGTATGAATGCTTCAATTTTATTAGATAAATGCTGTACTTATAAAAACTAGTTGGTTTTGGCCCCATCCTTGGATTTTCTTGAGGACACAATAGTTCTTTGATGTTCATATCTATTTGGATCTGGAACTTATAAAAATCATAATTTCTAAATAACCTATTGTACATTCCTTGTGACAATTACTGAAAATTTGAAATTAAATATTTTTTGCACTATGAGTTTCAGTTTCAGATTTGTATTGTTGATGGAGAAATACGCAGGTATGCCCATCACCCTTTATCCGGACTTTGGACCGGCACTTTTTGAATATTTTTCCAGGGGAATTTAAAATGCATTGATTGTATTCTAAGTATTCATACATTCTAAAAAATTCTCCATGGAAATTATTTCAAAAAGAGGTGGATTTAGCATGCAAAGCTCTCAATCCTCAGGTACTAGTGTTTAGTTACAATACGGTAGCCTATTATTAACTTGCTAATATATAATATTTGAACTCATTTCTTATTATTTGAACTTTATAATTTCTTTTTTTTCCAATTATTTTTAATGTAGGTTTACTTCTACTTTTTACTCTATTAGAAATATTAATATTCATTTCAATTGTTCATTTCAAATATTAATAATATATATCTTGAAATTTCGTTGGCATTTTATTCTAAAGCTTGTGTGCATAAACAAGAATATCATGATAGAAACAATAAAAAGTTTCTACAAGGAATGTTTTACAACAATAATATTGTAGGCTATCTTATTTCTATAATAAGACAAGTTTTCCGAATTTCTAATTATAGGCTACTACGGTATTTTTGTCAAGTATTAAGGGGGCTACTATGTGATTTTTATAAATTGTAAACCGTAAATAATTATGTAGTTTTTTAACTTTTTTTGGAACATGCAGATTTATTAATATTATTTCATCCACATAAACACGTTTATTTTGAATGAACCATTAGATTAGTCCAATCTCCCATACTTCAATCAAGGATTTGCTTTCAGGCTTTAATGCTAGATGAGTGTATAAAGTAGGCTACTTTTCCTAGATCTAAAACCCTAACCATATTTTATTGCCTCTTAATAGGGTTCCAAGACTTGTTTTCAATAGAATAGGTGAGAACAGTAAATATTCATGGGTTGGTGGAGAAGTGATAGGGACTAGCCTACATTTAATCTTGAAATGACATCTATTTTTCAAGATATCCTATTCTACTAAAACGTTCAATATTGATTTTTCTGTGAATATTTTTACTTTTGAATTTCCCCTTATATTTGCATTTCCTACTCTTCCTTATATATATTATATTATAATTACATTAAATATAATAAATACAATATATAATGTACAATGAAAATTCTTTTTATTGTAGGCTAGTCTGTCGTATATTACAATTTACTTTTATTCAATACAGTAAGATTATTTTTATGAGGAATATATTTAATAAATTTTTCTTATATTGATATTTTCTAATTCTCTAAGAAGCGCCCCATTCATAAGACAAAATTTAAATTGAAATGAATGCAGTAGGCCTACATCATTTTCAATCTGTCCAAAAATCCTCAATCACCGCGCAATACAGCGCTATTCAGCTGTAATAATCCTTAATCCGCTTTTTTTGTTTCTCATTTTTCTCTAATTTCAAATTTAAAAATTTTGAGGCTGCCTTTATAAGGGTACTTAAGTGTCTAATCTTATGCAAAGTAAGAAATTGAATGCAACCAGTTGGGAGTTTATAACTTTGATGATTATTGAGATGATGAGCAACATGAGATAAAGAAAACTCAATTTTATAACTTCAATGAAATTGAAATAGAATAGACTAGGATGTTGTTAATGTGTTTTAAACTAGGTGATATTGTTGAAAATTTTATTCTAAAGAAAAAATGTTCCATTTTTTCCCCCTAAAACGCACCCAAACCTACCAAATTAGTATTTGAAGAACACGAAACAGACAAGAAGGCGTTTTTAAAAAGATTGAGGGTTGATTAATAATAATATAAAACCTTCACTTTGGAGAGCTCTTTGGAGGGAGTGATAACGCGCCGGTCTGATAACCAAAGGTTCAGAGGTTCGATCCTCAGCTAGGGAACAGTTTCTTGACCACATCACAATCACATAAATACCACCACCTCGTCTTTCAAAAGAGACGATAAGCCGTCGGTCTGCCTAAAAATTAGTTGTCATCTCTCATCATCATCCCTCTGATTACTCATGCACAGGGCTAAGAACCCATGTGGGCATCACCCTCAGAAAACTATGAAAACATTAGGGAGGACCTAATCATCACAAAGGGTGTTGTCAGTTGATGTTATTTGTGCTGGATATACAGAATGGTTAAAAACGTAAAATTGCTTCTGTTCAATTTATTATAGCCAATCAGACGGCTTGTTAAATTTGGAGGCGTGAATACGACAGAATCACCTCCTCTTGTTAGTTTTTCTCGTTATTTTCAAACTTCTCCGGCTCGGAGGAGTTGAATAATTTGATGATCAATTTAATTGAGAATTCAACAAAAACCTATTCAGAGGGAATAATAAAAAAAATTAGGGTTCCAAGTTTAATGTAACAAAGTTGAATTTGAAAAATGTATGATGAAAATATTCATATCAATAATACTGTCTTATAGAAACAAATAGAAGATAATTAAAGTAAGTTGCTTGGAATTAAAAGTAGTGTATACTACTAGATGAATTAATTCAATGTAAAATTTCCTTATTCTATCCATTCAAAATTTCATTTTTTCCATTTCCTGAATGTACTGAATCACATTTCAACAAAAAATTATTTCTTCTACTTGCAAATTCTCATTATTGGTCTATGAGAATGCTTTTTATATGCATTAATATAAATCAATTTGAAGTTCAATCTTATCATTAAATTCAGAACAGAATCTCTCATTATCTAATAAAAATATTTCATTTTCAAGCTTTCAAACATCATAGAGTTATTTTTAAAGTTCAAGTTTAGATTTATACACCCCCCCCTTAAGAACAAACACATACCCCCACCAAAGGATGCGCCCTTTCTTAAGTGAAAGGCCCTTCTAGGGGTCCCAGTCCGGCCCTGAGTGTAGGTAATCAAAACAAAAAAGTTTAAGTTTAACTCAGGATTCAGTTCTGGGTCAGTTTCTCTTAATATTTACATCAATGGTATACTGTAAAAAGAGTGGATTAGGAATTAGGAGCAGATATAAAACTTTATATGTAGATGATTTATAAATTACCTTTAGCATCCTGAACTCTGAGAAAGACTATGAGAAACTAGAAAGGGATGCTTACGTATCGGTCAATAATATTAATCTCATTATTAATGATGAGTGTCAATTTTTGGGTAGCCTATTTATCTCGATTCCAATTTTAACTGGCAACCTCATGTGGATTACGCTTGTTCTATAAATTATATATTGTTCTTATAAAATAAGTTCTGTAATCTTTAAAGCCACGTTTACACCGGAATGATATATAACTTTTTTGAATAACGTATTATTATAATAAAGTCTAATATATTATATTACTTAAAAGTTATTAGCAAATGTTATTAACATTCCTGTGTAAACGTGGCTTAAAGCATATTTTTCAGTTATCTTGCTGGATGTAGGCTTTCCATGAAGTGATTTCTGAACAAAATCCTCACAATAAAAATTTTGAGAAATCAATGATAATTGATTTCTATTTCCAAAGTTTTAGTTTATTTTGTTGCATATATTAATTTCTAATTTTTGGATTTCTATTCTTTGTCTAGGGGGTTGATTATTTTTGTGCAAAGAAATAGAATACTTCTCAAAATAGAACTTACTTCTCAGCTCTCATGCGGCAGTCGAAGTACACCTAAAAATTTTTGACTTATGTTTATAGTTTACCTGACTTACAGTTATAAAAATTCCCGGGAATTTATGATTTTTGGGAACATTTCCCTTAAATTCCCTGGGAATATTTCCCCGATCTTAAATTCCCGGGAATTTTACATCACTATACCTCCCACTGCATGGGTATTTACCAGGTCCACATCACTAAGTAGCCTAAATACAATTCAAGTATTCTTTACTTATCACATATATCATAGATAGCGATTTAGAATATCACTTGTGAAAAATACTTTTACCAACAATTAATGTCTTGTAAACCTTTTATCTTAATTAGATTTTTTTTAGCTCATCAAAAATGAAATCTATTTTCAACAATGTAGGCTACTAGAATTTCACAGATATTATAGTAAACAGAAGGGATCACGATTAGTTTTCAGTCTGGATTTTGAGAAAAGTGACTTTACACCACAGATCGTAGTGAACTAGGGCTTCATAAAGAAACGGTACTGTAGAAGCAGCATCAGCCATTCCATTTCTTGAATTGTTAATCACCAACATGATTGGTTTGTGGATGATTATTCTCAACATCAGCAGTGTGACTGTTCATCAAAATTGGCGCTATTCTACAATACAGCATGGTGAATGCTTCTTTTTTCAAAGAGCATAATGCTCAAAACACAACTACATAGAATAGAATGATTCAAATTTCCCACACTAGGTACCTATCTTAATTAATTATTTCTCACTCATATCTTAATCATGATCCCCACCTTGTATCCATGATGAATTTTATGAATAGCGGGTTATTTTTAGGGCACAAAATTTGAAAAATTCAATAACAGGTATTCAATAACAAAACTTTTTAATCAACGATTAATGTGATATTGACAAAAACAGTTAATATAATGAATTATTTTATAATATTGGTATCATTACGTTATTGGATTCTATTACAATGTTTATTAGATGAAGAATGGAAACTAACAGTACACACGATGGCTGTTGATGTACAATCTTTTCGACTGTCCTGTAACTCTGGAATATTTCGGGGTGCCTGTGAAAGGAAAAAAAATTAACACACTTTTTATGCAATGGTCTTAATTCACAATAACAACATTATTAAAGAAAAATATCATTTACAATTTCCAAGGTTCAGTGACAGATAAAACTCTATTCCTAACAAATAAGTTGTGCCAGAAATCGGTGATTCAAGCTTCAATTTGCGTTTTCAATGTATTTTTATAAATAACTCAAGAACGTCTGAATACTGTTGCACACAATAATTTATTTGCATACATTATTATCATTTATTCAATATGTATGTCAATGGCTCAACAGCCCATGAAGGGCTTAGGCCTACCAGCAGGGCCCAATTTCACAAAGCAAGAAGTCTTGTTATTAACCATGGTTACTGACAAGTACTTGTGATAACAAGTTGTTAACTACAGGCGTTTCACAAAGAAAATGAGCTACAAGTCTACAATTCTACAATTTAACAAGTGTTCCCACCCATCAGTGCCATCTATTTCGGTTTTCTATACTTTCTATAGTTTGCACTGATATAGTTTTGGTTAAAATTTGAATTATTTGTGGTAAAAATAGATTTTTAAAATAAATCAATCATTAGAAATCCAAATCGTTGAAATTTGGAATTCAAATAATGATGAATTAATAAGACATTATCAATCCATTTAGATCTATTACTTAGGTTTAAATAGTTATTTGTGTAACTAGTGCCTAAAGTGGTAGATTGCTGCATCGAGTGAAACAGTTTTTTTCACGAGCCGAAGGCGAGTGAAAAAAGTTTCTTGAGTGCAGCAAGTACACTTTAAGCTCGAGTTACACATTACATTTTTCCTACAGTTACCATCAAATCTGAAAAAATTAGAAGGATGTTGATTTACAGACCTATACATACAAAATGGGGGTTGTAGGATCACCAAGAAGGGTAATTATATTATATGATCTCACTCAACTGATTATAATACACTATGTACAAATGGACTGAAAGAATGGACTGATAAAATAAACTGATAGAATGGACTGATGAGATGAACTGGAAAAATGAACTAATAAGATGGACTGTGAAAATAAACTGATGGAATGGACTGACAGAATAGACTGATGGAATGAGCTGAGAGAAAGGAATGATGAAATAAACTGACAATGGAATGATGGAATTAACTGACAGGATAGACTGATGAAATGGACTGATTAGATGAAATGAAAAAAATCATGAAATGGACTGATGGATTGGTCTTACAGAATGGACTGATAAGATAGATTGAAAGAAATGAACTGACAGAAATGGAATGATGAAATAGACTGACAAAATGGACTGGTAGAGTTAACTGACAGAATAGACTGAAGAAATGGAGTGATGGAATGAACTGATAGAATGGACTGATGAAATGGACTGATGGAATAGACTGACAGAATAGACTGATGGAATGAACTGATGAGATAGACTGAAAAAATTAAATGATGAGATGGACTGAAAAAAATGAACTGACAGAATTGACTTATGAAATGGACTGATGAAATGGACTGACAGAAATGGAATGATGAAATGAACTGATGAAATGGACTGACAGAATGCACTTATGAAATGGACTGAGAGAATGGAGTGATGAATTAACTCACAGAATGGACTGAAAAAATGAACTGATGTGATGGACTGAAAAAAATGAACTTACAGAATTGACTTATGAAATGGACTGAAAAAATGAACTTATGTAATGGACTGACAGGAATGGAATGATGAAATAAACTGATGAAATGGACTGACAGAATGAAGTGATAAAATGAACTTACATAATGGACTGAAAAAAATGAAATGATGAAATGGACTGACAGAATGCACTTATGAAATAGTCTGACAGAATGGACTGGTAGAGTTAACTGACAGAATGGACTGACAAAATGGAAAGATGAAATGGACTGAAAAAATAGTATAATAAAATGGTTTAAAAGAATGGACTGATTGATAATGGACTGATGAAATGGACTGACAGAATTGAATGTAAAATTGAAGAGACAGAATGGACTGAAACAATGAAATGATGAACTGAACTGATGGATTGAAAGAGTGGACTGATAGGATGCACTGAATAAATGGACTGATAAAAAATACTGACAGAATTGACTGATACATTGAATGTACACAATCCACCAGTTTTGGAAAAACCCATTTTCAAAAACTTCCTCTTCTGTGATTGGTTGAAAATTTGTAAAGTCCAGATTACTTTACGCACTAGTGCGTAAAGTATTTTAGGCACTCGTGTGAGAATGGCCCATTTTAGAAACTCTATTCAGTGTGTAAAGATGCACTTTTTTGCTATCTGTAGGAAAAAAATATTACAGTGAGCTTGGAGTAGTCTCCCCTCATCTGACATGTTATAAACATAGCCTATATTCTACTGTTAATGATGATTTTTCTAATTCATTTAATTAAATTTTTTGACTCATATTGGGCATGATAAAATGTACAAAGAAACAATATAAAATAGTTCTAATCATTGAAAATAATATTGGAGCCTTGAAAAGCATCTTTATTAACACTTGTAACTTACTTACTTAGGTCTATTCATAGGTAGAAATTTCATGGTTAATTACAAGTTTATTTTGACAAGACGTACTTGTTAATTACCATGCCAACGTTCGTGAAACACTTGTTCATAACCGGCAGAACGCTTGTAAAATTGTTAAAATTTACTTGTTATCACAGCTCTACAATTGTGCGTTTGTGAAACGCCTGTAATCAGCTGGATTAGAAAATTTGTTATAAATCTTGGTTAGTGACAAGACTTGTTACGTTGTGAAATAGGGCCCTGCTTGCCAATATCATACTCACTCCACTATACAGCAGAGCTGAATAATCAACCAGGATAAAGATAATGTATGGTTAGCACGTTGATCCTCTCAACCATAAGCTAGCTTCCGTATCCAAGTGACGGCGCAGAACGCCTCTGAACAACATTCTTCTCTTTAAGTGTAATGCGACAATTCCTCCATAGATCGACTAACTATCTTTACCAACAACAAGCCAATCTCCCAGAGGAGGTAATATCATTTACAATTTTCAAGGTTCAGTAACAGAAATAACACTATTCCTGACAAATAACTAGTGCCAGAAATCGGTAATTCAAGCTTCCCTTTGCGTTTTTATTTATTTATTTTATTTATTTATTTTATTTATTTATTTACAAAGACAACTGTTTCCAGGCTGAAGCCCATTGAAACAACAGAAATAATTGAATAATAAGAGCAGAGCAAGTACAAAGATGATATTATATCTAAAGTAAAACTAAAAATAAGAATAATGTAGAAATCGCGAAGACAATAAATACAAGAGAAGTAATAATAAAAAATAAAATAATAATAATGAAATATACAATATGTATTGAATCAAATAATGATATTGATGAGTTGAGAAGAAAACTAAAAATAAAATATCGATAAGAAAGATATACAAATAAATTAGAGTAGAAAGAAACAGAGCTAAAGGAGAGTTGATGGTGATTTAAGACAGTTACTCATGCATGCATATTTCCCTGTAATTTTACTATGATAATTCCCCTAGTAGGTGCAAGTATAGGCGGTACTTGAAAGAGTTGATAGAAGGAGCTGAAACTATATGAAATGGCAGTAAGTTCCACAATCGCGAAGCCACAACTAGAAAAGACTTATTGAATGTTGCAGTTCTATGAAGGGGTATCTGCAGAGTGAATCGGTGGGATCGAGTGGCTCTGGAGTGAACATCAGTGAGAAGGGTGAAGCTATTTATCAAGTATTCAGGGCCAGAATGTTTCACAATTGAGAGATATGTGATTGAAAGGATGAAAAACTCCCTCCGTTGCCTCAATTTCAACCAACGTAAACGACTGTAGAAAGGAGTAATGTGATCGTATCTGTTGGCATCAAAAATGAAACGAACTGAGTAATTAAGGGCTCTTTGTAATTTCAAATTAAGAGTTTCGGGCAAGTCATTATAAACAATAGAGCAGTAATCAAAAACAGGCAATATCAGAGCACGTACAAGTGTAATTCTTATGGAAACTGGGAGAAATCGTCTAAGCCTTTTCAATTGGTGCATTGCTGCAAAAACCCTATTTGTTACTGTTTTAACCTGAAGGGCCCAACTCAATCTACAATCAAACTGGATTCCAAGAATCTTGATAGAATCAGAGAAAGGTAATTCCTCATCCTCAAGCTTTACTCTTGGAATTACATTCATATCAACTAGGCCAGCTAATCTATGATTACCAATAATAATGCTTTTACATTTGGCAGAGTTGAGAGTCAAGCAATGAGCCTTAGACCACTGGAGGAGCTTACAAATATCCAGGTTCAATCTTGAGACAGCATCTTCAGCGTCATCAGGAGAGAATTTAATATAAAATAGGAGATCATCTGCATAAAGATGATATGAAGAATGCAACACAATCGAAGATACATTATTCACATATATAGAAAACAAGAGAGGACCCAGTACAGAACCCTGAGGAACACCTGCAACCACAGGTGCCCAGTCAGAAAGCGCACCATCAGTCCCTCTTACCGCCTGATACCTGCCAACAAGATAGGATTGGAACCACATCACACATGACAGAGAACAATTACACTGTATTGACAATTTATTTAGTAGAATGGAATGTGAAACGTTATCAAAAGCCTTTGTGTAATCAAATGACACCAAGAGTGTCAGGAGCTGGTGATCAATTGCATTTCTGATATCATCCGTGATTTTTAAGAGTGCAGTGGTGGTACTGTGAGATGGGCGGAAGCCAGATTGATTTTCACAGAAGAAATTAAAGGAGTTTAGGTAGCAAGTAATCTGTATGTGAACAATCCTCTCTAGAGCTTTGGAAATGGAGCAGAGGATGTGGATAGGCCTGAAATCTCTAGGCACAGCTGGGTTGGTGACTTTGGGTATTGGCTGGATAATTGAGCACTTCCAAAGCTGAGGAAAAATGCTCATTTGAAGAGAGAAGTTGAAAATATGTGTTATTGCGGGTAGGAGAACAGGTAGAATCTTCTTGTAAAAAGAAATTGGAATATTATCAAGACCTTTGCTATTTTTAGAAGTTGATTTAATTGAAGCTTCAACTTCATTTGGAGTGACATAAGAAAAGAAGAATTTTTCAGGTTGGTTATTGTGGTTGTGTTGATTTTGCATATTAGCAGTCACGATACGGTTAGGAAAGTTAGTGGGAGGAAGAGGTGTTGCAAAAAATGTATTGAGATTGTTAACTGGCAAATGAATATTAGGATTAGAAGGACTACTACGGCGAGCACCTAATTGTTTCACATTCTTCCAAAGAGCAGATGATGGTTGATTTGATTCAAACAGTTCATTGAAATATTTCTTTTTAAAGTATCGACTCTTTGCTTTGAAGGTGTTACGTAATTGTTTGAATCTGTTATGATCAGCTGCCGTTTTGGTCCGGAGAAAAGCGCGTCGGGCCCTATCTCGTGCAGATCTGAGTTGAGAAAGCTCTAGGTTATACCATGGACAAGGCTTACGGCGCAAACGTACTGTTTTTATAGGGGCATATTTGTCAAATAAGGAGAATAATAGATAATTAAACAATGCTACCTTTTCATTAATATTGTGTATGTATAGAATATCACTCCAGGGTTTGTTAATGGCTTCCTCTAGACACATTTCCAAGTTGAAGTTTTTGAAATCCCGATAGGTCACTTCAAAGTCATATTTTACAGTGTGCTTTAAATTGTAGATTAAATAGATAAGGTCGTGATCCGAGAAAGCAGGGCAGGATACTTGACCATTTGACAAGACACTATCGTTATCACTAACTATGACAAGATCAAGTAAAGTATCTGATACAGAAGTGTGGTGAGTGGGTTGACTTGGCAGTACGAAGAAATTGAAAGAATGGATTAAATCTTTCAGTTGTTTGCTCTCAAAGTTATCCTTGAGCAAACACGCATTGAAATCTCCTAAAATTATAATATGCTGGTATTCATGCATAACCTCCAAGAGATTGTTTTCTAGCAAAGAGAGTCTTCCAGCTTTGGGTGGGCGATATACAACGCAAATTAAGACAAGTTCGTTACCAACCTTGACCTCTATGAAAAGAAATTCCGGAGATTTCGAGTATATCTGAGGGAATTCAATACTACACGGGAAGGGAATGATGAGCGGACGTAAAGTGCAACTCCGCCACCGCCCTTACCAAGCCTGTCATTTCTGAACATAGAGAAATCAGGAATATTAAAACTATCAGTAGAGAGACTAGGCTTCAACCAGGACTCACTGATGGCAATCACATCCACAGGAATTGAAGAAAATATTGAGTTGAATTCATCGAAATGAGCAGGCAGAGACTGCGCATTGATATGGCATAACTTTAGGGAAGAAGGGAAGCTCGAGAAAATATTTCTGAGTTCAACATTGCAGTCAGTCATGATGAGAGTTATTGAAAAAGTAATAAAGCAGCAATAATAATAAAACATTATCAATGACTGCTGGTGATTGACAAGTTTAAGTAGCCAACAGTGAATTCAATTACTAATTAGGAATTTCGAGAATTTTGATTAGGCTATAATTAATAATATAAATTTTCAATAATATATAGAAAAAGAACGGGAGAACAGAAAAAAGAATAATAATCTTATTTGTTATCAGATGAAACTTTCAATGGATGCCTATGATAGTTATCTATACAGGGAAATGAGTACTGTAAAAAAAAAAATAAATAAATAAATAAAAAAATATGATGTAACCTATTACAGTCTATATGTGATCAATTACGTATAAGATAATTTGTTTTCAAGTATTGAAAATAAGTATTAATTTAAATCTCAACTCAATTAAAGGCGAAAAATTCATTCGTAATCGAACCCCCATTCAAAGAAAATTCAACTGAAAAAAGGTGGGTGATGAATTAATGTGTATATTTATCGATTGCTGATAAGTGAATTAAAGTATCGGTAGAATTGATAGTAATGAAGATAGAGAAATTCAATATCAAGCCTCACTAAATATTGTGATAAGCATGAATGATCATTTCCATTTATATGAAGCTCATCATAGCAAATTAAAACACACAAAGTGTCATAGCATATTCAAAATTATAATAATTAAGCAGTAAATTGATTGTTATATAATAAAACTTTGGAAGTAATATCTATAATATTATTGATGTAGCCAATATTTTAGAGAAAAATTTCAAAAATGTTGCAATGGATAATTCTTAGTACCGTTACACATTGAGAAAAAAAAATGGAAAGAAATAATAATAATAATAAACAGTAATAAAAAAAATAAACAAAATGATAAACTCACCAAGTAATTGTCAGTCCTTGGTAGACTATAAGACTATGACACTTGCTTTAAATATCACTCACCGATCTGGGCCGAATTCACGTTATTAGGAGGGCCACTAAAGATCTCAGAGAAGATACTTTCGTTCTCTCTCCAAAAAATACGCCCATCACGAGACCAGACATTTTTGTAACCCACCCGTTCACACATTTGCCGGAAGAACAAGTGACGCTTTCGTGTAAGATCTTCTTGCACCGCGATTCCGGTACCACTCAACTTTCGCCTATTCACTATTATCGAACTCCGCTTCTGATAATTGATGAATTTGACGAGAATTTGTCGATCAATGTAATTTTAACATTTTTTAATTAACGCCCATTTTTTGGCGTTTTCAATGTAATTTTAACAAAAAATCAAGAATGTCTAAATCATGTTAGACAAAATAATTTATTCTACTATATACTATTATAATTTATTCAATAATCAATTTCCTCAAAGGGGGTCTTAGATGAGACGAGCACACGTCGTTTTACTCGTCACTAGTGAAGTTGGGCCAAGTAATTCAAAATTAATATTGTAAACACTTTCCAAGAATGCTTTTTGTTGAAAAAATGGATACATTGTGTTACATGAATGGACTATTATAGTCGTTTTGAAAATACTTCTTACTCGTGGGGATCTGGGGAGAAGCAACATGTGGGGCGCAGTGTTGCCGTTGCCTCATTGATACGACAGTTTACTGGAATGCCTCAATCCACGCACTAGACACAGTCAAGCTAATCTAGTAGTTCCTCCTTGCTCAGAGCATTTTGTAAAAATGCTCCTGTGCGTATGGGAGTGGAAAGTTGACAACAGCGCGTGCATCATTTACTCATTTCTTGTTACTATTGGCTGAGCAGACTCTCTCTCTCCCATTGAAGAGAGGACTCCCCTCCAGTCGAAGTAAGAAGTTAAATCAATTCAACTACAAATCTAGTTTTATTTTTATTGGTGTTAACTCACCATTCAGTAGGCCTAATGCTCTACACTCAGCATTTTTAGTTTTTTTCTATGAGTTACCATACAAAAATAAAGAACTAATATATCAATAACTCAACATCTTATATCATCAATATAGTTGGCTGTTACAAAAATATGAATAAATTGAAATTAATGATGGTTAGTGTAGTTTTATAGCTGATGGGTATAGCCTATGAGAAGAGTACATTATTCTTTTATTGTAGAAGAAATTCATTTGTATTGGGTTCATAAATTAGTTCATGTCCAGTCTCTTGAATATAGAAATATACTTTTAATAATTTATATAAACTAAACATTGCAGAATTGCTGGATGAGAATTTTTTGTGTAACTAAACAGCTCTTGTAACGTAACTGAAACTTTCGACTAAATGACGGCCATTCAGCATGAGAGCATACAAATCACAAAATAAATTATCAGCTTTAAATTATAACATGAATTTTGAATCTCTAATACAATATTAATACGGTATAAGAATGTTCAGGTACGTTTCTCAACATTGATGTTGATGTAAGATTCAATAGCAGCTACGGTAACTGAAAAGTTATTCAGTAACACTATACCTTTATTAATAGCTATTGTGGAGAGCTACAATTTTATTATAAGTCTAAATATACAAAATAGAGTAAAAAATCTAACTATATGAGTCTTACCTCTTATACAGTGATTCTTTATCATCCTTCTTTACTAGGAATTACATAAGAAGTAAATAGATATTACTTGATAATTCAAAGATCATTCAATTCAGTACCTAATTCAAAGCCCGTGTTGTTAAATTGCAATTTTGCATGAGAATAAATACAATCATAAATAACAATTCAAGACAATCTAATCAATCCATTATTTTTATAACCTACAAAATTTCGGTATTACGCGGGAACACTCCATCTCAGAGATACCAACTTATTCGCTATGAGCATCTACCGTGCTGCGCTCTGGTGGATTATCGTGTGTACTTTTCCACGCGTTTTAGCATACAAAGCATAGCGCTAAATGGGAAAAACGCATTTATAATTAGAATGGTTTTATTTGCTGCTTCATGCATTTCTCAGTAATTAGAACATGATATTTAGGATATGAATGTTAGTTATTGATAGTATTATAGCTCATTATATTAGAAAAATCCTAGTTTTCAAGTATTTGAGAGCAGACAACCGCAAACAGATGTATTTGAGAGTCGACAAAAACTCTGAGATAACAGCTGATAAGTTATCTTACATGAAAATGAAATATTGGCGTAAGCTCACATTTGTTTGAAAAATTGAATGATATGAATATTCCTTATTAAAACATAATTAATAGAGTTTTTGCGTTGATAGTAACAGCTTATTAGATTAACTAACATAGAAACTATTCATGTACATTACCTCATGTACAGGTTAGAATGGAGCACTCCATGGTCCTACTTGATTGATAAATTCTTTTGCACGTAAACAAAACAATTAGGTTAGCTTCACCTATCAATATTTATTCAATGCAGTGAACCATTCTTTTAATTGATGAAACTTATGTATGGCAACTGGAAAAGTGTAGAGCTTAAAATTTCCATTGCGTGTTTTATTTTTACAATCCAGAACACAACAAATTCTCCATGACATAATTTTAGGTTTAGCCCTATCTCCTCCAATGTTAATTCACTCGATTTTCCGCCGAAATGATCCGCCAATAGCGCCTCAATCGCCAAAAATATCCTTTCCACCCACTTGCACACAGCGAATACAAGGATAACGCAAAAACAATTCTCACGAGGATACACCAGTGTTCCGAAAATCCAGTCTTCCGAAAGCTTGCGATGACGTAGGCAGAGCTAGGATTGACGGCAACGCCTTCTTGATTTCAGCGGTGGATACCGAATGAGTGACAAACCAAAACGTCGACACATTGAGCGGCCAAAGGAGTAGCAGTGGGCGGGTAGTTTGACTAGGAGAATGGAGTAAACTTTATTTCAGTTAATAATAATAATATTGATATTTTAGTACTATAATTTAATCTTTTACACTTAATACCTCCAACAAATAATATAGATATTAGTAGCCTACTACAATTGAATCTCTATGTTCAATTTTCAATGGAAGAATATCATTTGAATAGGTCTGTCTTTGGTTATGTATTAAGTGATTTACCCTGTATATGATAAGAACAAACTCTTTTAATAAGATTCTGAGCACCATGCATTCTCAGCTTTGAAAATCAGTTAAATTAAAACAGGAGCATTTGCGATCAATTGGAGGAGGCTAGCTTCCTACTGTAGAAACTTTCGTGGTAAATTTATAATTTTGTATCTTAACATACATAGAAAATATTATTCCTGCCTAAGAGCATACTATTGTACTCATAATGAAAAATAATGTTAAAGTAATTACCCGGAATTAATCGGGGCTTCACGTGATTTTTTTCTCATTACTACCGCTATTCATCTATCAAAGACAATAAGAATATTATGCTGCTATATACCGTACTGGTAATCCCACCTTTCACTCCACCATCAACTGAGAATTACTTTTACTAGCTGCTAAAATTTATTTCTTTGCATATTTAAGAAGAAGAATACAATAACAGTTAGTTTATTGAAGCATTTAAGGAACATCTTGTAACTTAAAATATTAAATAGTACTGTATGGTATTCTATCACTGAACACTATATGTACGGTTACAAACGAGTTAACTTAAATTATTAGCATTATTATTCACCGCCATACCGTATTTGTACTGGCTACTGCAATTCTTCATTTCAGCTACACATCACAAAATGATAAAATGAATTTTGAGATTCTTTTATTCTTTCTTTCTTTACAATTGCGACTTGGTTTCCAAGTATTTTAAGCAAAGGATGAATGAGTGATGATGAATGATGATGATGAAGGTTTAAGATGTAGGTTATATGTCTATCCACAATGTCCACTTTCACTATACTCAAAAATTTTAACTCTCAAGAATAAAAAACCATGATTTATCAATTTAAAATTTGAAAGGTTGGTAAATGATTCAAAACAGCATAAAAATATTTAAAATGATTTGAAATTATCAATTCTCACTTGAAATTTTTAAGCCAAAAGATAGTTAAAAAACTTTAACTAGATCCAGAATAACAAAATTTTTATCTCAAACTTCACCAGTTTCTTTTTTTTTAATAATTACCAGTATTTGCGCACCTACAATGGCAAGTTATTTCTAAATAAAACATGATATTATACTCAGTCATACCATAAGTTACATAGTTTGTTTCTTTCTTGAAAGCAATCCATAACTTTAAACGTAATAAATTGATTGAGGCCAGCTTTCCTCAACGCAGCTTGATCTAGGATTTAAAGTAGCCTATATGGGTTGAGTAACATCTGATCAGTGAAATTCACTTGAATTCACAAGTAAATCTTAAAGAATTTTCATCATCAATAAATACCGTATCTTATTTCACTTTTTTGAATAATTTTGGAAATAATATTATTCAAGTTGTATAAATTAACAAACATTCGCTGAAAACTTCACCAATTAGTAGCGACGTAAATAAGAAAATCCCAGAAAACGCAGAAAAACTGTAGAATAACTTAACTTGAATACGTTATTGGTGCATCCTTGGGAAATTTTCAAAATCTGTTGGTAGTGCGCGTCTAAAGGTACAATCGAATGTGTGTGTATGTTGAATGAGTGCCAATTTGCATTTATTATTAATACTTTTTCATAGATTGATCGGCTCAGGTGCAATGCAACCCGCAACACTTCTACAACTTTGAAAAAGCCAGATTACTAGTGTAATATTAAGAGCAATCATATTTAATTGGATAATCGATAATACATGAATATTGATAATATTAATACCAGTAGATAGAAAAAAATTTGGTTATCAATTTTAAAATTGCCCTAGGTCTAAATTTTAATTTGATAATATCTATAGTCTGTCCAAGCAAAGAAGACCCTCCAGCAAGATGAGAAATGACTCCATCTTGGTCAATATTGGTTCAAAAAATATTGATTTGGTCTTTAATTGTAAATCAGAATGCTTCCTACGATTGAGACCAAATCAATAATTTTTGAACTAATATTGATTGAGCTGGAGTCATTTCCTCATCTTGCCAGAGGGTCTTCTTTGCTTGGACAGTCTATAGGCCTACTTGGTGAGTTAATTTTAATTTCTTTCTACTCATATAGATGATATCATTCTCCTTTTGTTCTCTGCAATCAAATACTTCTCTACTTTAAGTTTTTTGTCTTTAATTAATTACAATTCTTCATTTTTTACTTTCTCAGTAAATGAAATTTCTTCATTTTTTACTTTCTCATTCTCTTGCCAAGTACACACATCAATCAAATACCCAATGGGTAGGTGACAACATCTGTTTCCAGAAAATCATGTTGAAGTGGCGAAGACAAAAGACTTGGTCAAGCTCCAGTCTCTTTTCTCTCTGTCACGATCATTTGATCATCCCCACTAATACGCTCTCACTCACTCTTTCTGTAAAGCATGCGCTCATTCTCTCTCACTTAGCCCACACACACATTCTCACTCACTCCCTCTATGCTATTCTAAAATATATTATTTGTTCAATTGCCTCTCGAAAGTTTTCTTTCAAGTGGAGTTAACAATACCCTGGTATTGAAACACGGTTTGCCAGTCCTATTCATCCCAATCAGCAGGTATCAGCCGGCTACCCTTGATCTTCTGCCTGAATAATGACTGAATTCAGCCTATTGACCAAAGTAGAACTTTTTGAATTCCAACCAAACACTATTCTTTTAAAATAATGAAAACTCAAGTGGCTTTTCTTAGACAACTTCAGCATCTTGTACCACTCCATCGGTAATTATTACAAGGTTCATCTTTATCATTACTTAGGCCTATTGATAAAGTAAGTAGGCTACAAACTTGAAACTTTGCATACCTACTGATTTTGATTATTATAAAAAGGATTGCTTTTGGCATTCTTTTGTTTAGAAATTTAATCCAATTTATAGAAATACCGTACTTTTAATGTACATATCCATTTGTACAACTTCTATCATTTTTTTAACGACAGTTTAGGGGGTAGGCTAAGCCTGTTGGCCATTCCATTCAGTAATATATGATTAATGTTTGATGCTCAGTACCTCATTCACTAACTAGTTCAGATATCTCCTATTATTAGAAAATTTACATAATCTGGAATTTTAAAAAGGGCCTTGTTTGAAATATAATGACTTTTTTTTTAACCATTAATCTACATACATTTGATAAATAAAAGAAGAATTACATACTGAACTGATAGATTAACTCTATCTGCAGAAATTATAGAAATTTCCAATGTAGGTAGCCCTGTGTCCAAACTAGCCCCAGTCTTACCTAAGTTATGCTGGTAACTTGTAAAAGGCTGCATATTTCATAGGTAGCTATGAAATAGGCTACAGTAGTTTTATTACTTTCATTCTAATTAGTGGTCAAATGAATGAAATAATTCGGTATTTATCAAGTAATTATTTATGCTTATGCATTGCTTGTTCAATGAAAATCGACAGGCCTACTCATACCGTCATTACATACATTACTTACGTTCGGGTCGCCGTCAAAGTGTCTCCCCGACAACCGTTCCCCTCTTGGTTTTGACCACAGGCGTCAACCAGTACCCTGCTGAAAATATGCCAGTGCCGACAAAGTGTCTCCCCGACATCCGTTCCCCTGCTAGAACGAAGGATACTCGCTGTCGGGATCGTGCCCGACAACCATTCCCCTGGAGCGCTGCCGACAAAGTGTCTCCCCGACATCCGTTCCCCTATTGGGCATCAACACCAGCTTGTATAGTCTGTCCAAGCAAAGAAGACCCTCTGGCAAGATGAGAAAATGACTCCAGCTCGGTCAATATTTTTTCAACAAATATCGATTTGGTCTCAAATTGTAGATCAAAATCACCAACTCGATCATTTTTGAACCAATATTGACCGAACTTGAGACATTTTCTCACCTTACCAGAGGGTATTCTTTGCTTGGACAGACTATAGCAGGCGGGAAAGTAGTAGGGCTACAATCACACTGCTTAACACATTCTATGAATTTGATTATTAGAAGAAAAGCTTGTTAATGTTGTGATTGATACGACTGCAAACATTAAAAGAAAGAGTATATTTCTCTTCCCAAATTCCTACACATGAATGAATGAAAGAATAATTTTCACCAATAAAAAGGCAGGTAAGTTACAATCAAAACAATTTGATTCTAACTGTGAGAATCACGACAAGAGAAATGAATGAGACTTTAAAGCCTGTATGGAATGGCTATAAAGCCTGATTTGAAATATACTCTACCAAATTTGACCAAGAAATTTTGTCAACTTCATGCTTATATTTTCATCCTCTAATTTCGTAATTTCTTGATAGGCCTAATAAGGCCTATCCATAATTATGATTATGGTTAGTATCACACGATAGAATTTCTATTATCTTAGTGAATCATAATGAATCGTATCACACGATAGTATTTATATTATCTTAGTGAATCATAAGAGATATAAATATGAAATCAATTATTCATCTCTTATCATTATGATTAACCAAGATAATAGAAATATTATATTGTAATACTGGCCTAACGCTTTACATTGATTACCTTATTATAGGTTTAGGGTGCATTGTGATTGTCTTTCTTGAATCATAATATTTGGCCACGGAGCTCTGAACCTGCGGCCGCATTTCCAAACTAAAATCCACCTATGCCGATTGGTCAGTTTTTATCGGTTTAAAAATTCGGTTTATAAATAAATTTTCAATGTCATTTGTTCCTCTTAGCAAAAGTGTGACAAATGAGCAAAGTATACAAATAATCTTTGTCTTAAGTGTTATATCACATTAGAATTTGAATGTTTGGCAAAGGTATGTCGACAGACAAGGAGATTTTACGTCTCAGCATACTGTTGTGAAGCGATTCTTATCAATGGTCATCCTGTGAGTATTAGGTCTCTGTAAGGGTTCTCATCCACTGATAAATTGCAATCATCATTGATCGACATGCCGGTTTAGGCCGTCATTACAAGGTAATATTTCTATTATGAAAATAATTATCTCGTAATTTCATCTCTTCAAATATGATTTTGAGTGATTATAGGAATATTACCGTCTAATACCGGCCTTACAGCTGTTTTAACCGCCGGATCTCCATCCACTTGGGGTCCACATCCACTGTCAATTCAATTATCCATTTTTCACGTCTAGTTTTTTGTCGTATTTATAAACTTTACTGGACTTGATAAACACTGTGATGTGTCCTTGCGCAAAATGTGTTTTTTATTGAAATTTATAGGGTTGACAAGAAACCTGACGTACCTACAAAAATCGTGGAGTCTGCAATATTGGCAACGGACACTACAGACTTTACACAGTCTCTATACGGATACTAGTAGCTAGTATCTAAATACTACAATTCTAGTATCAGTCTCCAAGGTTTCAAGGAGTGAGAATATTTAATATTATTATATTGATAAATAAATACTCTATGGGTGATAGTGGGGGTGGGGCTTCCGGGAATTTCCAGCAGAAATTCATTTCAACAGAAATGGTGTCTTCATTTCCTTGGTCATTTGACAAAAGCACTTAAGTCCACTTTTTGAGAAAATGAGATAATTACATATCCGGGTGTAGAATTTTGAGATCTACGCTTTGGTAAAACAACCTAAGTCTTACTTCCATTATTAAGACTGTTATAACATCTTAAGTCAGGTATTGTAGATGAATTATGGGAATCTATGTTTCGGTAAAACCACTTAACTCACTATTTCTATTGTTTTGAGGATGTGTAAAATAACTTAAGTCTTTCATTTCATTTGGGTAAAATGACCTAACTCCACTTATGCCATGTTTTTACATGGTCCAAACAACTTAAGTCATGACTAAATCAGTGATTTTACATTTTCACATCATTTTGGAATAATAGAACTGTGAATAAGTGTATTTTAAACCTACTTTGTAAGTTTTATTGTGATAGGATAAAAATATTATTAAAAATTGTGTTTGAACATACTAGAAAACTTTGAGCGCCATTTTCTCAAAACTGCAGTTTTGGACTTAAGTGGTTTTGTCATATGACTAAGGATTTAACTGTGATTGGTGCGTTCCCCCTCCATAGATTTGGCGTGACTTTCAAATATAGAGAAAATAAAAGCTACTCTATTGTCATGATAATATATATATCGATACTGTGATATCGATATATTGATGTAACTATCGAGTGTGTTTTGTATCGACTCTCGAATCATGAACTTGTACTTCGTGTGCTTGTGAGTTATGCTTAGTGCTTACTGAAATAAATATATCTTGGTGAATTAAACTTTGTGTTAATGATTAAACCTACAGTGACTTGATAAAAAGACAGTGTGGCCATTGGACCTATTTTTTCCCGCGGCCGCCATGATGATTCCAGCTCGTTTGAATCTTGTAATGGACGAAACTATGGTAAAATCACTCATTCATATTTAATATTCAAGCATTACTTCTTCAACTACAAACGTCGTTCACTATTTCTACTCATAATTTGGATGTTATGAGCTGAAAACGTTTCCTAATGGATTAGGAAAGTCACTCTTTGTATAACTACTCCTCCGAACCCAAACCGCTCGACCGATTTGATTCAAACTTGCCATGGTGATAGTAGACATGGACGACCAGGTTATTTCCATTGTGAAATTTAAATAGAAATAATTTTGAAAATTTGCATATTAAGGACGAAAAAAGGAAAAGGATTGCTACACACTATTACTATACACATTATTCATGCTATATTCAAACGCTCTCTGCACTGAATTTGCAACCTAACATCAGTTTTGAGAAACGTTCCTGGTCAGAAATGTCTATTAAGCTCTTGAAATCATGTTGGTATCACTGGCAGAATCGACTCCTTATCGAACCCTCATAGCCGAGTGGTTAGCGACGCGAACTAGTATTTCACTGCTTACCAATCAGGGATGGGTTCGAAACATGAGCAGAACACTTTTTTTGCCGATTATTTTCAACTTAGAAAAACTTCCAATATTATTTTACATAGAAATAAAAGAAATAAACGACCTTTTATGATTTGTTTGGTTAAGAGAAAATTAAATTAAGAATAAAAAATTTAAAATTTAAAATTTAAAATTTAAAATTTAAAATTTAAAATTTAAAATTTAAAATTTAAAATTTAAAATTTAAAATTTAAAATTTAAAATTTAAAATTTAAAATTTAAAATTTAAAATTTAAAATTTAAAATTTAAAATTTAAAATTTAAAATTAAAATTTAAAATTTAAAATTTAAAATTTAAAATTTAAAATTAAAATTTTAAAATTAAAATTTAAAATTTAAAATTTAAAATTAAATTTAAAATTAATTAAAATTTAAAATTTAAAATTTAAAATTTAAAATTTAAAATTTAAAATTTAAAATTTAAAATTTAAAATTTAAAATTTAAAATTTAAAATTTAAAATTTAAAATTAAAATTAAAATTTAAAATTTAAAATTTAAAATTAATTAAAATTTAAAATTTAAAATTTAAAATTATAAATTATAAATTATAAATTATAAATTATAAATTATAAATTATAAATTATAAATTATAAATTATAAATTATAAATTATAAATTATAAATTATAAATTATAAATTATAAATTATAAATTATAAATTATAAATTATAAATTATAAATTATAAATTATAAATTATAAATTATAAATTATAAATTATAAATTATAAATTATAAATTATAAATTATAAATTATAAATTATAAATTATAAATTATAAATTATAAATTATAAATTATAAATTATAAATTATAAATTATAAATTATAAATTATAAATTATAAATTATAAATTATAAATTATAAATTATAAATTATAAATTATAAATTATAAATTATAAATTATAAATTATAAATTATAAATTATAAATTATAAATTATAAATTATAAATTATAAATTATAAATTATAAATTATAAATTATAAATTATAAATTATAAATTGAAAATTAAAAATTCGGTAAAAAATGTTGATATTATTGGTGGGCAGGTTCAGATGAGACTAGAAATGTTGTGTTAGAATATTTTTGAAATCCGTTCAAGATTAAGATAGTAATAAGTTTTTAAAAATTGTAGATGTATTGCAAATTAAAAATAAAAAAAATCGGTAAAAAATGTTGATATTTGGTGGGCAGGTTCAGATGAGACTAGAAATGTTGTGTTAGAATATTTTTGAAATCCGTTCAAGATTAAGCAAGTAATAAGTTTTTAAAAATTGTAGATGTATTGCGAGTTGCATATCTTCCACCTTGATACGACAAATCCAAATTGTAAGTTCAATGGTTCAGCAAGATTATAGATGAACTAATTTGGAAGATAACGAATTAAGTTTTAATCTATGTCCAATATACTTTCCAAAGGTTACACTTCATATTAGCGTTTTACTATTTTTCAGAATTTTCGGAGTTTTTCTTAGATTTTTTGAGAAAAAATTGGCAGAAAATGTTGGAATTAAGTAAACAGGTCCAAATTAGGTCTAGAAATGCTGTGTTCAATAAATTTCTAATCCCTTCCGAACGGAATTTGCAGGCGAGCGAAGCGAGCCTGTTTGTCTCAGCTGACACTGACAGAGGTTTTGCAGGCGAGCGAAGCAAGCCTGTTTGTCTCACTTACACTGCCTATACTGTCGGGGGTCCAGGGGACGAAGCCCCCTGGCTAGGCGGAGAAGGCGAGCAAAGCGAGCCTGCCGGCTAGTTCTGAATAAAATGGTGCCTGATTTGTCAGGATTCAATGATAAATAACTGAGATGACTATTTTAGTGCATTTCATTTGAAAAAATGCACTATTGGTCTTGCCCTGACAATCGAAAATTTATGATGTGATATATTTTTTACACGTTTCCGAGCCCCTAGAACACGAATCTGATGTCCGTTCAAATTCATATATCTCTCTATATATATTTATAATAATAATAATATAGAGATATATGTACAGTTTCTTTTTAATACGATAACTCCCGAAGGGCTTGTCGGAGAGCGACCAAATTTTGCACAAAAATCATTAGTGTTAATATCTCGGTCAAGTTCGTTAACCAGCCAAATTGGTCCAAGGGTAGGGGGTGAAATTAGGGGATGAAAATTTTGAAAAATCACTACAAATCGACCAATAACGTGATCGTTTTGAAAATTGGTGGGTATAATACCCTTATTATTCCCTACAAATTGAGCCATCAACGAAAAAAATCCAATCAAAAATGGCAGAGAAAATGGCGAATAACACAATTCCAAAAATTGTGTTTTTCGAAAACGGCGCCTTTGAATTCATACCCTGAATAGCTCATTATAAGTCATATGATTTGAGCCATCATAGAATTGCATTTGAAATGCACTCTTTCCGACCGCCAGCTGCCGGAGCAAATTTTTTATTTTAATTTCAACCTTTCACATTCAATATGGTAGTTTGGAAAAACTTAATGTGTAATACGGCCTGCGGCTCGTGCGTGTTTCTCTTGATGCAGCAAAATCACTCTTTGCGTACTGATACACAAATAACTATATTTACCCGATGTCTTTATTAATAAAATTATTTATTTATTTGCATTCATTCAATATTTCTCAACATGCTAACAAACAATGGAAGCTTGTTGTGGAAATACACCAAAATTTTGCCCAAATTTCATCCAATAGGCTTATTTTTTCGCAATTTTTCAAGTTTATATTGATTTTCCTTTATAGTTTGCTACTGAATAATTATTTTAAACAATCAGAGTACATTTGGGACCAAAAAAGGTACGTCAAATGCTGCATTTACAAAGTTGAACAACTCATAGAGGAAATGACTCCAGCTCGGTCAATATTGTTTGAAAATTATTGATTTTGTCTCAATCGTAGGAAATATTCTGACCTTCAATTTGAGCCCAATCAATATTTTTTTAACCAATATTGACCAAGCTGGAGTCATTTTCTCATCTTTCCTTATTTTATCAAAATAAACACTCACTTGAGAAAACATTCACTTAAAGGTCGTTGCTCATATTTTATATTCTCATTTCATAACATTACATGGTAATAGAATGAGCCACTTTCACCATCAGCTAGGTTTAACTAGGCTTAAAATACCGGGATCAAATTTTCGAGTCCACACGCTTCAAAAACTTTTGGACAAAAAGAGAGCTCGCTCCGCTCAATTTGCGGCTGCCTCCGCATGCGCTTCCCTAGTAATTTTATAATTTAAAAAATTGTTTTGGACCTTAAAGCAGGGAATGGAGCATAATATAAGTGCAATGAAGGGATGCCTATCATAACCTAAAAGGTTCACATACATTTTAATGCTTAATGACATTTTAATGCTTACGATTAGCAGATATAAGTGAAATCCGCTCAAGTTGATGTGAATTAGATAATATCATTTTCATAATTATCGAAACATAGTAAATATTGGAATTGGTAGGCTACTCCTTAATATTTTTATCAACAATTTTTGTTCAGTTGACATCTAGCCTACCTCAGTAGGCTAATCTCAAAAAGTCAAGTTACGGTATCACTAAATTTTCAATTAGACATGTCATTTTAATATCCGATATTTCATGAGAAAATATCATATTTTCATACAAAAAATGATATAATTCACGTACAATAGATGGGATAACAATTATAGTTGAGAACCAAAAAGACTGAAGAAAATAGAATCATGATCAAAATCCTAAAATGGTCCGCAGCCATAACCTTCTATCATTCTGAGAAATGATAGATGGTTATGCCGCAGCCTACTCCTACAATTTTATGTGAAATATAGTGAAATGAAATAGGTCTTATAGTGTTATACCTTAGTGTTAGGTACGGAACCAAATATAATTGTAGGCTACAGAATTGTAACAATCTAATATGGATTAAGATTATACCATACATTATATTTTTCCCGGACATGTCCGGTTTATTGGTCATTTGAAAACGTCTGGGCGGATTTTTTAGAAATCCCTTATTTGTCTGGGGTTTTCACGGAAATGGGCAACAAACATATAATATAGTAAATCATACTGGTACGGTAGCCATAAAATGAAGAAAATAGTAAATCATACTTTTTTACTGATTTATCATAATCATAGAGATTCAAGTCGTCAGAGTTGTTGTGTCAATCCTAAGGTATTGTATTTTTTATCAATAGGCCTATTAATAGCACTTTTAAATTTATAATTTACCTATCTACCGCATCTATAGTTTGTTCTCAAATTAATGATACATAATTAGATTTTTTGTATATTTTTGTATCAATTGTCAATACGGTAGCCTAAACTTATAAATAATGAAGATTTTCAAAATATGATTATTTTATCCTTTCATTGATACCTGTTATCATGAATACCTGTTGTCAGGCATAACATTCAACAAACATGCCTGGATATGTTCAGAAAAACTACAGAACATGAAAAATAATTAAGTTAACTACATTAATTTAGTAGCTCACAAGTTCCAATGTGAAAATAAAGCCTGCATGGGTAGACCATTTTAATTATTATTTTTAATAAATCTGTTCATTATTCTGAATCAATCACATCATTTTAAATATTGATGATAATCATGAGAACCTTCTCATAAGATAAGTTTAAGATTCAATATTTAAGCTCTCTCTCTCTAATATATCTAGGGTGTTAGGTCAAAAGCATATAAGTCAAAAAACCTGATTTTTCAAGAGGCAAAAAAACTGATTAATTTTACTATTAATTAAAATTGTCAATGTTTCAAGTGCTTGTTCATTTGTTTTCCTCACAAGAAAACAATTTATTTATTGGTTGAATAATAATTCCTTTCATTTTATAAATTAGATGACTTATATTATTAAGACCATTCAAATATAATGACTTATAGGCCTACTATTGGGAGCAATTCTAATGACTTGATGTACCCAACCACTAATTTCTGTAAATCAGCTAGAATCAGTTGAAATATGATATTCATAAGTTTCAATATCATTCTACTACTACTCCCTCTATTATATATAACAATATCCTACCAAATTATGATAATGAAGTAACTTAAATAGTAAGAATTTGAAAAATCATAATCACTAGCAATAAAAACTGTGAACTATGCCCTATAAGAATTTAGAAATAAGAGAAAGATTTTGTTTGGAATTTCTAATTATGACTTATAATATATTATATGGAATATAATTATGAATTATATCTACAAAAGTAAATGCCCTCAAAAGAATTAATTCTTGAGGTATCAAATTCCACATCTTGAAAGTAGATGACTTTACCGTATTAACAAGCAACTTGAACTAACAAGAATGTGGTAAAATTACATAACATACAACTCAAGTTACTAATAATAAAATATGAATAATTACTCATAATAAAAATTATTATACTATAAGATACACATTTTCAAGTGATAATTTATTCAACAATGGAATTTAAATGGGAGAATATTGAGAACTAATTTTGAAGACTTGAATATTATTCAATATTAAACCTTCTTTCATTTTTACTAATAATTTCTTATAAAATAACACTTTTATTCGGTTGGATAATTCTCAACTTAGCTATCTTTGATTGACCCCATCTTATATATTTTCTTCATTACTTTTCAATCATCATCAGAACCATCTTAAACAAAAAACCAGATAAAGTCAAGTAGTAGTTTTATATAATTACATAATTTTAGTCTCTCTAGTACAAAAAAAATTTTGGAGCCTAAATTTTCAATGATAACTTTTGACACCTAATTATTCAACTTTTTCACCTCACCAGTGGGTATGGGTATGGTGTCCGGGTTTTTGACCCAAGCAATATGGTAAACCTAATATAGATAGCCTACAATCTGCTACTACTACACATTTATATTACCGTTCCTTAAAATTAGCTACTGGCATTGAGAATCTGGGATTTTATACTTATTGCATTTTTGAAAGTTGAACTTGTATTATCATTTTACAGTAATAATTGGAAATGTTCTATTTGAAGTGGGACTCTACAGATATATTTGATTATTTTGCACAAAACTGTTACTGTTCCTAAAAACTATCCAGCATAATCTGGTTTACAGGTCTGTGGTTACTGGTTAGTCAATGAATTGTTGAATTTCGAACATATAATTTAATTGCAATGAAAATTTTGGAAATGTTGGAAGTAAAATTTTATAGAAATACTTGAAGTTCTTTCACACCAGACTAAAAAAATCGGTTACAGTACTGCTACTGCCGATTTTGTTACCAATCGGGGCAAGGATTCTCATCTTACTTATATACCGGCCCTGAAAATTAGCCGGTATAAACTGGAACTGTGATTAGTTATTGTTGATAGTTGAAATTATATTAATTTAATGATTAAATAGTGATTGTTAAGGTTATCCAAGCTTCTTGAAACTGCAGTACCGTACTAAATATTGATTAATAATGTGGGTACTTATATACTTGCTTTGCAGCTCTTTCACGTTTTGTATACGTCGCGGACGCGTTTCGAGCAATGGTGCTCATCTTCGACGCTTTGAGTCTTAGTAAGGAGCGCCAAAGATGAGTACGGTACCATTGCTTGTAACAAGTCCGCGACTCAAACAAAAGGCTTATAGGCTTGAGGTTTATACTATACTACAATAGACAAATCATACAATTTATGATATAGATGTGGAACTATCCACTAACTTATGTATATATCCTATGTAGCAACCGCAGCCTAACTTTAAGCCTCACCTTATTTGACATCTTCTAAGCCTATAAGTATGGGTGGTGAACATCAACTTAAGGGTGGGCGGTAGCGGACGGCAAAATTAAGCACCATAAGATCAATGTAATTTTTATCAATCTTTTGGAGCAGATAGAGCCTCTATTTATGGACAGAATTTTACGTTCTTTATGTCATTGGAAAGATAATTCAATTCTCCAGAGGCGTGACTTTTTACTTTTTAGTCTATTTCAATAATTGGAGTTTAATACTTTTATAGTTAATTAATTATACAATAATTATTAAAATAAACTAAAAATCAAAAAAGTAAAAAGTCACACCCCTGAAGAATTGTATTCTCTTTTCAATGAAATAAAGAACATGAAATTCTGTCCACAAATAGAGGCTCTGCCTCTGCTCCAAGAGATTGATAAAAATTACATTGTTCTAATGGGGCTTGATTTTGCCATTTGGCAGTTTGCCGTCCACTACCATCCACTCTTAATTAGCTAAATTAGAACACAAAGAAAATAGTATTATACATTTTATTGATATATGTCAGCCAATTATTCATTAATAACAATGATTATGGCAATATGATAAAATTTCAAAAAAAACCATAGACCAAGTCCTAACCTAACCTATCTATAATTCATCATGACTATTTCAAATTTCAATAAATTACCAGTACCGTATCTCAAGGATATGCATATAGTTGTCCATCTACCTATCCACCTACTAATAATAATACGATACCGTGTGAACTTGTTGGCTAAGGTCTAGTGTCAGAGTTTTCAGGTTGTACCTGATCAGCTTTAGGGCCTCTGACATGACCTGACAACTGCTTTTTAGGCAGCTGGGACCAATGGCTTAACATATTCAATCATTTTCTTAATGCAATGTAATGAAATCATTACAAATGATTAAAATACAAGCAAATCAAAAACAAGAACCATATATGGTATGTTTCAAGTGGATTTTAAATCTGTAGTACCGATTGGGAACTCATTTTAATTGTGGAATTTTGATAAATTGGAATTTGCATTTAGGAAAATGAGCTATCTTGAATCTAGAATAGGCTAATATATATGAAAGTTTTAAGGCAATTACGGTAGGCTAAGTAAGTAAAATAGTAGTAAGTTAAAGTCTAAACTGTGTAGGCTACAGTATATTGAACTGCAGATAATTTTCTATTCTACATTGTAGTCTATAAAATGTAAGTAAATGAAATGATGTATATGGTATTTAAAGGTGTAATTATAGTATATAATTGTTAAAGTTGTATAATTTAATAGTTCATAGACATATTATAAGATTCTAGCCTAGCCTAAATCTGAAAATTCATTTGTTTCAAGACAAAGATGGGAACACAAGAATTTAAATAACCGTAGCCAACCTCTTCTTCATATAGGCCTATCAAAAAGATTTTTCAAGCAGTAATAAGAATGACAACAATGGCCTAAAAGTACATTAATTTTATTCATTTATTTGACAAAATACATTTCTCAGTAGATAAAACACAGACAATAATAATTGTCTAAAATGTCTTATTTTCAGATTTAGTTAATACTCCAAATGAAGGTTATGTTCACAATTTCCACTTCACTATACTCAAAAATTTGAACTGTCAAGAATAAAAGACTATGATTTATCAATTTAAAATTTGAAAGGTTGTTACAAAATTCAAGAGAGCATCAGAATTGTATAAAATGTTTTAAAATTATCAATTCTCACTATTGATAATGAAATAACCACATCGTAAGAAAGCAAGTATAAGACTTTCATAAATTGCCTTAGAACTGACATATATTAGCCTATTCTAAATCAAAAATAGCTTACCTTACAAGATGATGATTCCAATTTATCAAAATCCCACAATTAAAAGAAGTTTACAATCGGTAAAATACAGAAATTCCAATTTTGCAGCATAAAAATAGCATGGGAGCCATAGGGGATTCGAGTTTGTTTGGAATCATCATGGCGGATTTGTACCACGTGATCAAGCCAGCCAATCAGAAGCGTGACAGTCAATGGCCACACTGTCTTATCAAGTCACTGTACAATTGTACCTTTAGACGCGCACTACCAACAGATTTTGAAAATTTCCCAAGGATGCATCAATAACGTATTCAAGTTATTCTACAATTTTTATGCGTTTTCTGGGCTTTTATTATTTACGTCGCTACGAATTGGTGAAGTTCTCAGCGAATGTTTGTTAATTATTATTAACTGAAATCAAGTTTACTCCATTCTCCAAGTCAAAATTATTTTAAACTACCCGCCCACTACTACTCCTTTGCCCGCTCAATGTGTCGTGTCGACCTTTTGGTTTGTCGCTCATTCGGTATCCACTGCTGAAATCAAGAAGGCGTTGCCGTCAATCCTAGCTCTGCCTACGTCATCGCAAGCTTTCGGAAGACTGGATTTTCGGAACACTGGTGTATGGTTGAATCCTCGGCTGGATCATTTAAATTGATGATACCGTATCATTTCAGTACTTGGTACAGTATCAAACGAGTATATGATACTGTATCCTTCTTGTTCGTGCCCCGATCTTGTTTTGGAGTTTTTGAACTTGGAGTTTGTGAAACTGTGTGGCGGGTTGGTTTTGGAGCTAATGATCCTTGGAGTTTGTGACATACACCCAGACATTGAGCTATAATTAGGCCAGGCGTATGCTGAGACGCACGCAGAAATCTGTGCTGCTATGTTTTTTAATGGCGCCGCGTAAGCTGAGGTGCAAGCGTGCGTTGGCGTGACTCGCACGTTTGTCGGCATGTCACAGATTTTTGACACACGTTACTAGCCAAAAGTGGTGGGGGGTTCCCAAAAGTGAGCTCCAACGGCAACATAACCTCAATTTTTTTGGGATGCGTTGGAATGTGTCAATTCTGTAGCACAGACACAGATTTTTCAAATTTTTAGCACACGAAACGTAATTTATTTCAATTTTTAGGTTATGGTCACTGAACTGAAGTGTTCTTCAAACTTCAAACAGCGACTAATTGAGAAAGTGAGAGAATATCCTCTCATTTATTATATTAATAATAAAGATTTCACTAATGAAAAACTCAGACAATATAATTATAGTGTAAAATCTTTAGGAATTAAACATTAAAACAGGTAACTTAACTATAAACTCTTTATGACTTTTTGATTTGTTTTCTCATCACAGTCAACTGTATTCAGAGTATTCATGTGTTCTCTTTTAAATCATAAATGGTTTCATTCTCAAATATTTTTTATTACCTTTTTGAATCTTCTTTCTATTTCTTAGATATTTCTGGTAACTTTCTGTAACTTAACTGTATTATTCCGACAGGAAGTTTATTAAGATACAGTTGCTAAAGTGTCGTTTACTGTATTTGATGTACTGGTACCGTATCATGAAAAAAGTATATTTACCAATAGCTATACTTATTCAGCATTGAATAATAATAATAAATGAATGTATTTTATGAATGAACAATCTTTTAAAATTTCCATGTTTACATACTTCACCAGAATCAAAGTCACCACTTGTTAGATGATGCTAAAGGATGATTCAAAAAGAGCACCGGTTGTATTATACCGATATCAAATAAAGAGGGTTATTTGAGCGAAAAGTTGAAAGTATATACATCACAATGATCTTCTTACTTTCCAATTTAATGTATGAAAAATAATGTAATGTATGTGACCTCCTCTACTGCGCTGGCACAAATTAACTCTGTTTATATAATTCACTATTATAGTCGGTCAAAAAAAAGTACATTGTGGGAAGATGGGAAAATGTCTCCAGTTCGGTCAATATTAGTTCAAAATTTTAATTTTTTGAACCAATATTAACCAAGCTGGAGTCATTTTTCCCATGTTGCAAGAATGTCTTAACTGGATTCGTTTCCCTCCTTTGTTCATGGGTGTTCTGCCCCGTCATTTGGTTACGGAAGCTAGCTTATAGTTGAGGGGATCAACGTGCTAATCACATGTTACCTCTACACTAGTTGATGATTATTCACCTCTGCTGTATAGTGGAGTGATTATAAGACTGGCAATTGGTTGGTAGGCCTAAGCCCTTTATGGGGTAAGTGGTTTCTTGATTCATAATATGCTGCTGTGTGTGTATATTTACTGCATTGTCAGTATTATACCTTAGTGAATTTTAATGGATTGTTGAGCCATTGACATACATTACTGTAGCTCACTCAACCTAACATATTACAACCTGAAAGTACTGTACTATTTGAGTGAATTTACACTTTCAGCTAATTCAAGGGATATACTCGTGTGATGAGATTTTTACTGAATTTCAGTTATCAAGTTTTAAATGAATCAATTCTAGATTGAATTTTACGAACATAACTTTACCAAAATCAATGATGGAAGAGGGAGTAAAATTAGTGCTATGTGTGTTAAATAAAAATTTCACCCCTTCAACCAAGTACAGGGTGGCCCATTAGTCACTTGACAAATAATTATGTAAATTATGTAAATAATAATTAGTTGAAAATTGCTAGTGTCGACTGACTTGTGGACCATTCTGTATTATTTTAATAGCCTAGGCTATAAGTAAACTTTATCACTGCAATCCTTACATTTTCTTCTTCCCAATACACTGTATAGCACATCCGCTCATATTATAGAGGCATGATAGTTTTACGTGTACTTTTTTCAATGACCTAGAATGTTGCATAAATAGCAAAAAATGTAGACAACATTCCATTGCAGCTTTATTAATGTATAGTATACTGGCGGTTGGCAAATATGCCTTTCCTCAATGTTCAGCTCGGTCAGGACAGTGTGAAAGCGGTCTATGAGAGCATATCGGTTCAGCTGAGGTCACTCTCGTTTCGATATGCTCTGGCATACCACTCACTGACTTTCCTGACAGAGCTTAACATTAACAACACCGCAGTAAAGTTAAATTGGAGTCTGATGCTGATGATTGAGTAGCCTAGGCTGTAATGAAATCAACTTTTGACCTAGTTACTGATTACATCTAATAATTCAACCATTAAATAACTGAAGATAAGCCAAATTTTTTATTGTTTCCAGCATTAAATAAAAAACAAACAATATTGTAAGAAGATATGTAATAGAAACACTCACATGGACGTGCAGGTCTGTTTGTGAGTTGTTTGATTACTTGAAAGAAATTCCTGCAATAAGATTAGGCTAAGAAAATTATTTAAAATAAATAGAATAGTGTTAGTGGTAGTTGATTAACTGAACTTGGTTTCATAGTAATGTTGTTTTGTCAATGAAATAACAAGATTATTGAGAAGTAATACTTCATCCACAGTTTCAAAGTTGCTCTTATAATCTTTTTCAACGATGTTACACAAATTGATATGAACAGTTGTTAAGTTACTCTAAAACAACTGTCATCCTCCACCAGAACATTCAAAGTTTAAATAATAAACTATGGAAAGACTTGAAATTTCCCTTGATTTAGAAAAGCCAGTTTTCCGTATTATAAACTAAGCATGGTCTGAGAAACTTTGAGCTGAGTTGTGTTAATTTCTAAAATATATGCGTTCAATTCATTATTATTCTAGAGGTAATTAGAGCATGATTGGTGTTGTTGTTCAACACAGAAGATGTAATAATCAACAAGCCTGCAACATAATTGAGCGGAGCAAAGCAAAGCTCTAATGGATTAGGAAAGTCACTCTTTGTATAACTACTCCTCTGGAACCGCACGACTGATTTGATTCAAACTTGCCATGGTGATAGTAGACATGGACGACCAGGTTATAGGCTATAGAGCATTTTGAAAATTTGCATATTAAGGACGAAAAAAGGATAAAAAGGATTGCTTACACACTATTACTATACACATTATTCATGCTATATTCATGCTCTCTGCACTGCAGGATTGCAACCTAACATCAGTTTTGAGAAACGTTCCTGGTCAGAAATGTCTATTATGCTCTTGAAATCATGTTGGTATCACTGTGGCAGAATCAACTCCTCATCGAAGCCTCATAGCCCAGTGGTTAGCAACGTGGACTAGTATTTCACTGCTTACCAATCAGGGGGGTTTGAAACCTGAGTAGAACATTTTTTTTGCCGATTATTCTCAACTTAGAACAACTTTTAATATTATTTTACATAGAAATAAAATAAATAAACGACCTTTTAAGATTTGTTTAGTTAAGAGAAAATTAAATTAGAAAAAACCATTAATTAAAAATTGAAAATAAAAAATTAAATATTAATTAATATTAAAAATTAAAAATAAAAAAAATCGGTAAAAAATGTTGATATTTGGTGGGCAGGTTCAGATGAGACTAGAAATGTTGTGTTAGAATATTTTTGAAATCTGTTCAAGATTAAGCAAGTAATAAGTTTTTAAAAATTGTAGATGTATTGCGAGTTGCATATCTTTCACCTTGATACAACAAATCCAAATTGTAAGTTCAATGATTCAGCAAGATTATAGATGAACTAATTTTGATAAGATATTGAATTAAGTTTTAATCTATGTCCAATATACTTTCCAAAGGTTACACTTCATATTAGCGTTTTACTGTTTTTCAGAATTTTCAGAGTTTTTCTTAGATTTTTTGAGAACAAATTGGCAGAAAATGTTGAAATTAAGTAAACAGGTCGAAATTAGGTCTAGAAATGCTGTTTTCAATAAATTTCTAATCCCTTCTGAACGGAATTTGCAGGCGAGCAAAGCGAGCCTGTTTGTCTCAGCTGACATTGACAGAGGTTTTGCAGGCGAGCGAAACAAGCCTATTTGTCTCACACTGCCTATACTGTCGGGGGTCCAGGGGGCGAAGCTCCCTGGCTAGGCGGAGGCGAGCAAAGCGAGCCTGTCGGCTAGTTCTGAATAAAATGGTGCCTGATTTGTCAGGATTCAATGATAAATAACTGAGATGACTATTTTAATTTTAATTTCAACCTTTCACATTCAATATGGTAGTTTGGAAAAACTTAATGTGTAATACGGCCTGCGGCTCGTGCGTAAGTGTTTCTCTTGATGCAGCAAAATCACTCTTTGCGTACTGATACACAAATAACTATATTGTACTGTGTGAAGGAGGCAAAATGGGTTTTTTACCTGATGTCTTTATTGATAAAATTATTTATTTATTTGCATCCATCCAATATTTCTCAACATGCTAACAAACAATGGAAGCTTGTTGTGGAAATACACCAAAATGTTGCCCAAATTTCATCCAATAGGCTTATTTTTTCGCAATTTTTCAAGTTTATATTGATTTTCCTTTATAATTTGCTACTGAATAATTATTTTAAAGAATCAGAGCACATTTGAGACCAAAAAAGGTACGTCAAATGCTGTATTACAAAGTTGAACCACTCATAGAGGAAATGACTCCAGCTCGGTCAATATTGTTTGAAAATTATTGATTTTGTCTCAATCGTAGGAGACATTCTGACCTTCAATTTGTGCCCAATCAATATTTTTTTAACCAATATTGACCAAGCTGGAGTCATTTTCTCATCTTGCCTTATTTTATCAAAATAAACACTCACTTGAGAAAACATTCACTTACAGGTCGTTGCTCATATTTTATATTCTCATTTCATAACATTACATGGTAATAGAATGATGAGCTTCTTTCACCATCAGCTAGGTTTAGCTAGGCTTAAAATACCGGGATCAAATTTTCGAGTCGACACGCTTCAAAAACTTTTGGACAAAAAGAAAGCTCGCTCCGCTCAATTTGCGGCTGCCTCCGCATGCGCTTCCCTAGTTAAAATGGATGTAAGCAATTTCTGCATAGAGGGTTGCATTAAATTAGTCTGTTCCTAGTTTAATATAAATGAGGATGTATATACATAATTCAAGGATTTATCGACCTCCAAATGGAGATGGTCCATTGAAAATGAAAATACAACTTTTCAAACCCATTGATAGAAAAGAACTGTTACACTAGTCTGTTATGAGGGTGAAGCCCACATGAGCTCATAGGCCTGTGCGTGAGTAATATGGATGATAGATGACGATGATATTATGATATTATGTAGATGACGACTACTTTGAGGTAGTCGGGACCTACAGCTTATCGTCTCCTCCGGAAGGCGGGGTGGCCGTATCTATGTGATTGTGCTGTGGTCAAAAATTGTTCCCCGCTTGGGATTTGAACCAGGGTCCACCTGGTTATCAGACCGGGGCTTTATTACTCCTCCAACGAGCCACCCAACACCTTGATTCATGGACCCTTCAGAAACTTCACTTCAGTTTCAGGAGGTAATTGTGGTGGACCACGATTATGCACGGATACTAGAACAAATGGTATAGGTAAGTTATCACGCGCAGGTTTTAGCCAAAAACCAGCTAGTTATGACGTTTCTGAGACCCACAAAAAACTTCCTGAAAAATTCAATTACAGAAAGTGCCAGCTGATAAAGAACTATTTGTTTGGGTTCCAGAAACGTCATATATAATCCTATAATTATTCTACTGTGCTGTGTGCATCAGGCTTATGATACTCGCCGTTGTATTCTAGTATCCGTGCAATTATGTTGATGATATAAGCTATATAAATGATTGAGTGTGTCTTAATAATACATTTTAATGACTGTCAAATGTTCCACCCCAGATTGTTATCCCATCATATTCTAATATGGATTGCACTTGAGAAAAATACACTTTTTTGAAATCCTGAAGCTTCAGTATTCTATTAATTTTGTAAATTTAAAATAAATATATTTGAGTTTTGTTACATAAAAAATTAATATGAAAATTTCATCTCAGCTATTTGTAAGTAGGCTAATATTTTTTTTTTGCTGTGGATGATGCCCATATAAGTATTTAAATACACTTGTGCATGGGTAATGGAGTGTGCGAGGGTGATTTATGAGGTGCATAAACGACCATGCCTCTGATGGGATTCGAACCCACGACCGGGTAGCGCTAGCGGACTGAAGGTTGTAACGCCCCAGACCACTCGGCCAACCCGGCCGGCAATCATTCCTAAATATTTCAAGTTATCCTAATATTTCAATATGGTTCTAATTTTAATTGGTCATTCACTTAAAGCGAAAATAGAATAGGAGATAGAATAGGGAATAGAAGAGAACAATACAGTTCCCTGTTACAAACTAATAAAAGAAATTGGTGTGACAGAGCTTTTTAGAGAATTTTTTAGATAGAACATTTATAGATAGAATTTGAGATCTGTGCCTTGCAGGTAACTTTTAATTATATCAAGGGGACGCTCGGATGGCTCTCACTAGTTTATTGTTATTTATTCATGAAATTAACTCGAAACCCAACCCCCTTCTCATCATCCACGTACGGCTACTTGCCTATTTTCTCATATCTAGCTGCTACTAGCTCATTTCATTAATAACTTTCGTGTAATAACTTACTCTTATCCCTCAAGTTTCTTATTAATATGATATATATATTTTTTAAAATACGGTATAGGCCTATTGAAAATAATTATTAAAAGTTTTATAAGTTATTTCAAAGAAAGGTTGGAATTATTTAAAAAGTGAATTTAGAATTAGAAGGGCTGCTTGTACTTTGAGAAATACAAGTGATGAACTATGTTAAATTCAGTGAGAAGAGTAGGCTTATTCTTGCTGAGCCTTTACAAACTCATATAGCATGAGTGGAATGGTGGGCATCTCTAAGCGGTTGCTGCACCTCCACTACACGCAAAGCCTATAATAAATTGTTTTTATCTGCATGACTCTGCCGATCTGGAAGCCCCAGTCCTTGGCAATGATCTCAAGTATCAAGTAGGTAAGTCCAAGAGTCCTAAGGACGGGCCGCTTCTGCAGTATAGGAATAGGTAAGGACTGTATTGAACACTTTTCAAAAATTTCTTATCAGTTATCAAACCACATAATATTTTATTTTCAGTGATCCACTTACTATACTGAATCAGGGGCACATATATATGCCTATACGTGCAATATTCTCTATCATTGCAATCCTCCTTCTATAAAAAAAATGTAATAGGATAAGTTCAAAGTTACCCTAGCGACTCTGTCGGCTAACTTTGAACACACATGTAGGACCTACTAAAATCTACATTTAAAGCTACTTATGCCACAAATATACACTGTATGTATGGTTATTTTTGTTAAAAAGAACCCTAGAAATATTTTCAAGCAATATTTCAATTTGAACAGTGTTGAATGTAGGTTACCCTCCAATAATAATTTGTACTTCATATTCAACATAACCAATAAATGAAAACGTATTACTACTGTGAATTAAAAAAAAAATCAAATCAAAATTTATTTCCATAAAAAACAAAGTACATTTCCGTTTTGCAAGAAATTCCTTAGCATAGTAAGTTGTTTATATAAGAATAAGAATAAAAAATTTTACAACTCAATACTTGCCATGGCACCACCAGCAAAAGTAAAACTTGCTCGCTGGTGGGAGTCTTTATTCTGAACCTAATAATATAGGTACTGTACTCATTTAGTTGATCTAATGTAAACAAGATTAAACAAAAAAACTCAATTTAACACTACAAGAACAATAGCAAAGTAAAGAAAAATAATAATAAATAACTAAAATAAAAAATGAAGAAGATCAAGAATGAGAAAAAATACAAGAGTAAGAATAAGAGATCAAAAGAATATAGATTAATATCAAGAGAATTTTTTCAAATACTTCTAATAATTAATGTTAGTTCAAATGAAGCTTAATTCTTGGAAAAAATTAATACAAATCCATTCATCTAGATCATTATTTTTGTGGTGAGTCAGAAATTCATGAGGTACTAAATTTATGAATTTTGTGCTAATATGCATATAAGTTGTCTACATATTAAATTTAGACTACTATGGAAGACTTTGAACTTTCTTGTACTATTAATTGGTCTTAGTGAGTATGTTGGCCTATCATTCTCTTCATAGTAATCTTTATAGTTATTAATGTATTTTATTAATATTTTTAAATATATTTGCCTTAAAATTACATTTTGGAATATAATTTTTATAACACTTCAATGAATTTATAAATTCGTTAACAAGCATTATTAATATAAAATTGCATAATATCGCATTGATACCTTAGCAAAACAAGATAAAAAAAGACATGAAACTGTAGTGGTAGAAAATCGAGTCCTGTTATTTCAATTTGGTGCCTAAACGAAAACGATGCAGTGTTGGCAACATAACTAAAATACTGGAATAGACAGCTGCAGAATCGATTCTATCCAGCAGTAAATTAGGTGGCAGATTTAAAAAAAATATTAAATGCTTTCTTTCTTCGTTTATTCTTTTCTTTCTTCTTTTAAAAAGTGAATATATTAACATTAATTTATTGATTTCCGTATTGAACTCAGAGGAGTGTGCGTGTATCAGCTGTTGTTTTTCAGCATACGCTGGTCAAAAATTCGTGCTGCATTTTGAATCGTGGCTCATCATGCGCGTATATGAGTGCGTCCCAGCTTACGCCAGGCCTACGCCAGCTTACGCCAGGCCTACGCCAGCTTACGCCAACTATTTTAGCTCAATGGGGTGGCTACCGTAACGGCGACAAACCAAAAGGTCGACACGACATAGCGTCGACAAACCAAAAGGTCGACACGACACAGCGTCGACAAACCACGTGACTTTAGCTTGAGCGAAGCTTTGTGGAGGGGATAATCGAAAAAGCTTGAAACCCAAACGGCGACAAACCAAAAGGGCGACACGACACAGCGTCGACAAACCACGTGACCTTTTACCACGTGGTAAATCACGTAACATTCTTTCACCAATATACCAAATTTAAGCAAGAAGAATAATATATTATTCATTTGCGATTTATTGATTGAGATGAATTAATTTCATTCCATTACATATTTTTTGAGGTTATTAATGAGATAGATTCTGGAGGGTTGCCTCAATTATTATTCAAGAACTTGTTGTGTTGAGTCAATTAATTAACTGTTGGTAGGCTAACAGATTCAAAAAATAACCGCCAATTTTGAACTCCAATTCCAAGATGCTTTCCAAGATATTCTAACTATAATTATTGATTAGTTTATGTGGATCTGGATAATATAGAATTGATTTTCAGTTATATTAACAAATGGAGTTCTAAATTGATCAAATCATAAGGCAAATATCATTATTTGATTATTCAGGCTACTCAGTACTTTAACAAATCAATAGTCCTATTGTTTGATGTTGAATTTATTCTCAAAATGTTAGAAAGGTACTGGAACATGAATATGGTATATTAACAGCAACATTATATTCTTTTTAAGTGATAATAATGTAGTTTATGTGTTTCAATTCACTCCCTACATGATAGGCAGCATTCAATTAAGAAGGGTAGGCTAAACAAGCAATGAAAGACTACAAGAACAATAAAATTTTGGCACAGAAGATCTGGAACTATTGGGTACCGTAGGTCTATTATAAATTATTATCAATGAAATACCTTCTTCTTGTATCATAATTATTCAAGCACTTTCTAAATTGATTGTCCAATTTGGTACAGATCATATTTTATAGCCTATTATATTATACCAGTAGGCCTATAAGGGCCGGTTTCTCCAAATATGTTTAACTGAAATTTTAGTTTAAAGTATTAGCTGTCAGTGTATGGTCACTTTTATTAACTTGTGTTTCAATTGAGCCAGCTGATGGTTTAATCCAAAATTCAGATTAACTTTTTGGAGAAACCGGCCCTAAGTTACCTTATTATGGTAGGTACCTATGTGTTAATTATTCTGTAAATGAAGTTATCTTGTTTGATGCATCATTTTGAAAATAAATATCAAGACCTTTCATGGCAATCATAGTAAGCAGAATTTAATTTTCTGGTGCAATAACTATATCAATATTAAAATTACAAAATATAAGTTATAGCTTAATATAAATTTTTGGAATAATTATTTAGTGTATTAAATATGAATTGCTACCATAATCCATACACCAATATTAAGTTTTTTTTGAATAAATTGTTTGAGGATGAATAGAAAGTTATCAAATGAATCTTACTTTGTATGGGTTTCCAAACTTTTAAAAGATTATCCTCCCTTGCCACTACCACTATGCCAAAAACTTAAAGCAATTTTAATTATTATTCAATGTTAAATAGGCCTACACGTTTCTTCTTTTATTATAAAGGAAGTAAAATGTTTACTTCCTTAATTAATGTTTATTAAAAATATATATTGGAGCAAGTATGAATAATTCACAGTGTATGGCATCCATAATTGTCTCAAAAGAGAATAAATAAATGAAACTATCAATAGTAGCAATAATAAGGAGTTTATATCATTTTCAATATGAATTAAAAAACTCACCTTATTGGTATGATACATTACCAGCTTTTCTTCACCAATGTTCTCCATAGGCCTACCAATATAATATCAATTCAATCGGATAAGTTACTTTTTCATTTTATACCAGTTTTGCTGTTTCCTATTATTGGATATATCAAACTTGGCCAATTCTAATATCTTTAAATTTTCGAGTTGATAAGAAATAATCTCTTGAGAATGGAAATGTTTTGAAAAACATACAGGCTTATTGGATTATAACTAAAAAAAACTATTCTATTCCCATACAATCTACAATTATAGTTGAATTGATTTAACTTCTGACTTCGACTGGAGGGGAGTCCTCTCTTCAATGGGAGAGAGAGAGTCTGCTCAGCCAATAGAATTGAGAAATGACCAAACGCTAACCGCGCTGTTGTCAACTTTCCACTCCCATACCCACAGGTGCATTTTTAGAAATGCTCTGAGCAAGGAGGAACTACTAGATTAGCTTGTCTGTGTCTAGTGCGTGGATTGAGGCATTCGAGTAAACTGTCATATCAATGAGGCAACGGCAACACTGCGCCAACTCAATCCCCACATGTTGCTTCTCCCCAGATCCCCCTGAGTAAGAAGTATTTTCAAAACGACTATAATTAATTTTCTGTTAAATAAGCTACCATTTAAAATAGAAAGTAGCAGGTAATCTACTTTACTTGCCACATCACTCTTTTTCATATATTGCCAGTATAACAGCCTATAGATAAACCATTTACTAATTACGTAAAAAATAATTTTTTTGAGAAAATATTTGTAAATATCATCTTTATTTGAAAAAAAATTGAATTTGTTGAATGATCTACTCCATATTGAACTACAATGATGAAATAGAATTTAAAATAATTAATTAGGTAGTTGAGTAGGTACCTACTATAACTTAAATGAACACACACATCCAAAATGAAAATCTCATTCAATCTTCATTAAAATCTCATTGATTTCACTATTGTAAAATGACGTCATTCTCATTCATTGGTTATGTTGAATGACATCATATTTTACAGCAGTTAGACCTAGTTTTGATTTTCACGCAACTTGCCACCAAAGTTTAAAAAATTCCAGCTCAATCAGTTTACTGGCTGCAAAAGGTGATAGTACCTAAGAACCACAAGATCAGATTTAAGCACTGGCAGCTAGTGCTCACGAAATAGGTGAAGTGCCAGTATCTTTTACTGTACAGCACTTCACCTGTTTCGTGGGCACAAACCGCCAGTGGATCTAAGCTTAAAGCATGTTGATACCTGATGGCCATTAAATTGGAAGAATCAGACGAGGTTTTTAAAAGAGTTGAATTAATAATTTCTGAGATTCTTTGCACCTATATTGTCAGAGTGCTCTAGAGAAAAAGACCGTAAAATATTGTTGTCACAGAGAGTTGTGGAAAGATAATAATCTGAATTGGCACTCAGATATCATTATAACCAGCTGTCGGACACAGATGAGAAGAGCGCTGAAGGAACATCCTCTTTTGTATCGAGGACTCCTTCCCTATCTGACATCCTCATCCCCTCCTCCATCCTTCAATCAGGAAAGGAGATGAGCATGTATAAGTAACACAGATCGTTCTCTCGTTAAAATGAGATCAACCGGGATACTCTTCCATCTCTGAACACAGGTTCTTATTTAACTTATTATCCCACCAATCTCCTCCTCCCGGTAAATCTCGTAGTTTTTCTTGTGGTAGACCACGTTACCGCTATGTACATGTTCCATTCGTCCCAGTACCCCTCTCATATGGTATAGCACTATCGCCAAAAGGTTGGGCGGTTTCCTAGCTGATGTAGCCTACTAACAGTTGATGTAAAGCATCTACTATCGCTTTTGTAACGGCTGGGCCGAGTTATACTATTTTTTGAATATTGACTTAATTTTTCTGTATTTGACTGCAACAAATTCCTGATCGGTTGGGAGCTTGGTTGTGGATACGTTCCTTCAAATGCCTAATTATTATGATTTATTATTATCATAATAATTACTTATCAAATATACTTAGTTGCTAAGTATTTTAGCAACTAACGGCTACGAGCCAGGAACCTCAATGAAAAATCTTTAGAATGATTAATTGAATTGTTTATTGAACTCTTGATAAATTCTTCTAATATTTAGAAAAAAACAGTCAATAGAAATCATGTTACTTATCATACTTTTGCAAAGAAAAACAACTTTCAGAGAAAAAACGACTCAAACAAATCAGATATTTCTCAAAAATTAAAACTTCAAATTATTATCCTAACTCTTGGAAAACATTGCTAACCTGCTACTTAGTGTTAAGGCCTCGGTCAAAGTTCTACTAATTATATTTAAAATTGAGCTAGAGAAAAAAAACAACAAATGTTTAGCACTCATCAAAATTATGATTAAAACACACGATACACAACGAATATTCACAGACACTTTCATACTTTACTTTGACTCTCAAACTGAAAAGAACAAAACCCCCAATTTCATTTCCAACAACTTGAAAACATTGATTTGAATAAGAACAAAAGATAAAATTACTTTGAAGCAAATCACAATGTATACCGAACATAGAAATCTTGACAACTTTGCGCCTCTGAAGGGAACCCCCCCCCTTCAGAGAGCCGAGGCCTGCTCACTCTACATATTGATGTTTACCGCTCCGTGTTTCAAATCAAACTCTTCAATTAGCACTGGAAATCATTCCCCCTCCAACCACTCTACGCGTGGAGTCAGGACTAATTCCCAGCAAAAATTCCAAGGGTCATTCTCCTATTGGTACACTTCCAAATAAGGTAGCATTTTTGGTTACAAAATTGAAACCAGTACTTGGGAATGCACCAACAACAATAATTTCGACAACTAAGCTTCAGCAAGTTAGCAATTTTCTATTCAACGTTACCAATTCTAATCCAAACCAAAGCTCATAAAAATTTTGCTTAAATCTAAAAGTTCATCAAACTGAAAAATTATTTATTACATGCACACAAAAATAAAACTTCAATAATACAACAACTCAATTTTCACCATATTACACTTTTAATTAGAAAAAAACATCATGTATGCTTGCCTAGCTGAAGCACACCTCTAATTGACAACATCAGCTGTTAAAGTGCAGAAGGAGCAGACGAAACAGCCCAACGTTTTGGCATGAACTATAATTCCCTTGGATTGGTTACTCTCTCAGTAAGGAACAAAAAACAGCAATTCAACCACAACCACCTCTCCCTTTGCTTTATTGTCCTGACCCCATTATAAATGAGATTTAGGAGGTGTGTTGCTGATATTGTATTACACTAAAATTGAGACAAAAAGTGAGATTTCAATAATGAAAAATTATATTTCAAAAATAAATCACATGTCTGACTGTAGAGCATTCGAAATGTTGAATTGTTTTGCAGGATGAACAGGTTTTACTGGTGTTCACAATAGGCAGCGCATTTGTTAAATGTTGTCTGTAATAGAAATAATGAACAATGTTATTTATAATTGTAATTAATTTATGATAGAAGAAGAGATTGTTTTTTTATTCTGAATAATCATCAAAGTACCCTTTTTGAATTAACAATGATTGAAAATGACAATAATTAGTTGAAACATGTAATGCATTTAAAAAATAATTCAAAAAGGGTACTTTGATGATTATTTAAAATAAAAAAAAACAGTGATAAAAGTAGCCCTGAAATTAAGGAAACAACAAGAAGAGATTGTTATAAATTTCAACCAGGTAGTCATGAGCAAAATATAGTAGCTACCCATGCCAAATTTAAAAAAGAGATTAACTAGGTACTGTAAATAGTTCTTTAACACAGAATGCACAGAATGATTGCCTAATTGCAATGAATTTTCTTATGTGAGTAGAAGTGCACTGTTGCCGTTTGTCTATTGCTCAATAATTACATCAAAACAACTTCCACTCTCTCACAACACACATCTGGCTATAAAAGCTAAGCTTAATAAAATAAGGCTATAAAATATACAGTAGGTTATTTGAAGTTTATAATGTACCATAATATTAATAGTACCTTAATAGTGTAGCCTCATTCAAATGAATCAATAAATAATAATTATTTTCATTAATAGCCTGAACGCTGAATGTGAATAAATAAATTATTTTAAAAAGTTTTGAAAATGTAGGTATATTTGAAAGTTCATCACATTTCTAGAACCAACAAGGGTTGGAGTTTTAGGAAATCTACAGTCAAAGTCTACACAATTGAGAAGACTGGTTTGAATAATATACAGAGTGGCGCAAAAAGTATGGTTATATTAGAATTTATTATAACACTGACTTTCATGAATAACGATAATTTAATTACGTTTTTGGATACTACTCTCAGCAGCAACCTATTACAGAAAATCATGTACAAAAGATTTTTTCATGGATGTTACCCACATAAGCATTTTAGCTTGTGCGTGGGTAATGGGTAATGAGTGCAAAGGTGAATGATGAGGTGAAAAACAGCCATATTGGGTCTTGAACCCTGACCAGCGGAAGTGCTAGCGGACTGAAGGTTGTGACGCCCCAGCCCACTGCGCCAACCGGGCCGGCTCATTATTTCAGGAAGATGGCGTCCTTCCACATTGATGCACTCCAGAATTCATTCCTCAAAATTGTCCATTACATTTAGTAAATTTTCATCTACAATAGCTGTTATTTACGCTCGGATTGTCTCTTTCAGGGAAAACCACAAGCTGAGAGGTCATATTGTGATCTAGCAGGACAGTAAGTTAAGTTACACCAAAATGCTGTTGAAGCATTGCATCGTGATAAATTATTTATTGACTTAAATGATTTAAATGATTGACTTATTTGTAGTTTATCAAATACAATTTTTATTCATCCTTTATTTTTGGGATATTATTCCATTGAGAAAAGTTGAAAAAACTTATAAGTTGATATCTTATGATCTATTTCAATTTAATATAATTTTTTATCAATCACAATAGTAACTTGAATATAATAAATAACACTAGAGCGACGTTGAATTAGATTAAAACAGTTGATTATCAATTTTTTCTGAGGTTGATGTCCACATGGGCTCTAAGGCATGTGCGTGGGTAAAGAGAGAGAGAGAGAGAGAGAGAGAGAGAGAGAGAGAGAGAGAGAGATGATGAAGATGATAAAACTACATATTAGGGACCGACAGCTTTTTGTATCACTTCCAAAAGATGGGGTGGCCATATTCATGTGATTGTGCTTTGGTTAAAACCTTTTCCCTGGTGAAGAATCAAACCTCAGTGGGTACCTCTGGTTATCAGACCATCACGTTATCACTCACTCTAATGAGGCACCCAATCTTTGACAATCTGAATGTATAATTATCACTGGGGTGTTCTCGAATTAAGACTTGAACAAAGAAATGAATTGAACTTTTTGAATTCTAATCCAGTAGGCCTAACTAGAATCCTCCAAGTGGAAATGTGGTGCTATGATTATACAGTCTCTACACCCAGATAGCCTACATATGAGCAATATACATCTTTGCATTTTATTCTTGTCTGTTTGTGTTGTGTCTGGTATGACATCAGCCTAAGCAAGATAAAAAATTGGTTCTAACATCCTTTAAATGTAATTTATCCACAATCCCATATTATTTTTTTTCTAGCCGTAAAACCTTTCATCTGCCATGTAACATAAAGGTCTAGCAAGACCATTTTTGTGCAAAAATGATCATTTTATTAAAAAAAGATTAATAATAGCCTACATGAATAAATGCTGTGTGAGTACAGTTTTTACAAATCTACTAAATAAATAATAGAACTCTTGTTATCTTAAGTTAATAACAAGATTTATCAGCTTACCGGTACGATCAACTATCATTGACTAAATTCAGATCAAAGTCGACTTCAGGTCTTGAATATAATATAATTATAGGCCTAATATAATTATTATTGTCTGTGCATTGATATGCTTCCTGAGATTCAACACCAATCTAGAAATAAAACATGAATTTAAAAATTGTAGGCCTAATTCATATTGAACATTTATAGATAGAATTTGAGATCTGTGCCTTGCAGGTAACTTTTAATTATATCAAGGGGACGCTCGGATGGCTCTCACTAGTTTATTGTTATTTATTCATGAAATTAACTCGAAACCCAACCCCCTTCTCATCATCCACGTTCGAGGGTGATTTATGAGGTGCATAAACGACCATGCCTCTGATGGGATTCGAACCCACGACCGGGTAGCGCTAGCAGACTGAAGGTTGTAACACCCCAGACCACTCGGCCAACCCGGCCGGCAATCATTCCTAAATATTTCAAGTTATCCTAATATTTCAATATGGTTCTAATTTTAATTGGTCATTCACTTAAAGCGAAAATAGAATAGGAGATAGAATAGGGAATAGAAGAGAACAATACAGTTTGCTGTTACAAACTAATAAAAGAAATTGGTGTGACAGAGCTTTTTAGAGAATTTTTTAGATAGAACATTTATAGATAGAATTTGAGATCTGTGCCTTGCAGGTAACTTTTAATTATATCAAGGGGACGCTCGGATGGCTCTCACTAGTTTATTGTTATTTATTCATGAAATTAACTCGAAACCCAACCCCCTTCTCATCATCCACGTACGGCTACTTGCCTATTTTCAAATAATTCTTCGAAATTACTTCTTTTCAAATAATTTTATGAAATTTTTATGAAACCATGCAACAGCAATGATCAAACACAAAGTGTACAAATGCAGCATGAACCTATAGAATTGGAATTTCCTTAGTGTTTATATAGGGGTATATTGCTTGGGTCAAAAAACCGGACACCTTGGGCCTTTGGGGGGGGTACTCCATACCTCCTGGTATAAGATGAAAAAGATGAATAATTAGGGGTCAAAAAGGTATAATAATTGGGAATGTAGGCTCCAAAACTATTCTTTTATACTCAATAGGCTAAAATTTTGTAATTAAATAAAACTATTACTTGATTCAATCTGTTTTTTTTTGTTTGAGATAATTTTGATGACAATTGAAAAGTAAGGAAAAATATACATAAGTTGGGTTGGGATCATCCAATAATAGCTGAGTTGAGAATTATCCAACCGGATAAAAGTATGTTATCTTATAAGTAGGCCTAATAATTTGTAAAAATGAGAGGGGGGTTAATATTGATAATATTAGAGAAAGAGAGCAAGAGGTTGAATATTGAATATTACAAACATGCTTGAGGCTGATGTTTTCTACCACATTTATCTTATGAGAAGGAAGAATAAGTCTTCTTGTGATAACAATACTACAGTCTGTCCAAGCAAAGAAGAGCCTTTGGTAAGATGAGAAAATAACTACATCTCGGTCAATATTGTTTCAAAAGCTACTGATTTGGTCTCAAAGTGTAGATTGGAATGTCTCCTTCAATTGAGACCAAATCAATAATTTTTGAGCCAATATTGACTGAGCTGGAGTCATTTTCTCATGTTGCCAGAGGCTGTTAAAAAGACTGTTATAATTAAAAACAATAAGATCATGCAAACTTGGATATTCCGGGAAACTACGGTTCTAATGACATTTTTAGGAATCAGCACCTTGCTATTTTTACTTGATAGTAGTAATAACTGAAAAACAAATACTTCAATCAAATATCAATCAATAATAATCTTTGCTAAAAGTTATACAATTTTATACATGATGATTGCATGAAACAAATGAGTACCTATTGAAATAGGGAAATAGTACCTCATAAAATAGGGAAGTTAAGACTTACCTAGATGCCACCCAGACAGACAACTAGCATTAAAACCAGTTTTACTTAGCATTTACATAAAATAACAATAGACTCACAATAATAACATATTATTATATCTCGGGTTTTCTAACCTATAACATTTGACCGTTAGTCGAATTTATATACTTTATTATGATTTATGATTGGTGGAAAGGGTCACGTGGTTTGTCGACGCTGTGTCGTGTCGCCCTTTTGGTTTGTCGCCGTTTTGGTTTCAAGCTTTTTCGGTTATCCCCTCCACAGAGCTTCGCTCAAGCTGAAGTCACGTGGCTTGTCGACGCTGTGTCTTGTCGACCTCTTGGTTTGTCGACGCTGTGTCGTGTCGACCTTTTGGTTTGTCGATCACTTGGTGGCCGCCCAGCTCAATGCACCCAGTGGCCAGAGAAATTTTCTCTGGATCACAAACTCCACAATGTTAATTTGGGTTGCCGATGAAATTGGACTTGGGGGTTTCAAAAACTCCAAAATCACAAACTCCAAAATCCCGTTGCAGGCTGATACACAGTCAGCTACACCGTTGCACATCAGTTCTCGATCTAGATACAGCATGTTTTGGGGACGTTTACTGTGTTGCATTTTAAATACAGAATGATACAGAGCTGTTTTATTGCTAGAGGCTAGAGGCTGGAGATATTAAGGAACTATAAAGACTATATTAAGGAACTATAAAGTATTTATAGAGCCCTAGGAGATATCAGATACCATAACAAAATAGGTTATGTTATGTTATGTAGTTGAATCTCATTGATTATTTACTGTTTAATATCCAGTTAACTTAGGACAACGAATTAACATTTGGGTGAGTTTTCAGCAATATTATTCTAGTTCAATATTAAGAACCCAATATTCTCATCAATCTGCAATTAAAACTTATCTGTAACTTTTTGAGCATTATAGTAGACCTAATACTTTCTGTAACTTTTTGAGCTGTATCTGTAGCTTTTGAAATTTGGCAACAGGGATCATTCTCTCTTGTTAGAGGCATAAAACAGTAATTGAATGCTGAATTAGTCCAACAAATTATAGGCTACATTATACTTGGTGCTTGACTACTTGGCTGCTAGCTTTACCTAACTTAGCTTTACCTAGCAATAATTTTAAGATTATTATTACTGTAATTTTCTTCCTTGGTGAAGAGCTCAAAATATACACTGTTGAAGTGGGTTCTGGCAATAGATTATCTTCAAATGCAAGAGTTGCTGCACGGTGCAGAAGTCTTTTGAAAAACTTGAAGTTTTATTCCAAGTGGATTTTGACATTTACTTGGTGGATTCTAGCATTAGGCCTACATGTGGAATAATTTTGTCAAAATTCATGCAACTCGTACAGCAGATACTTGCTCAATATTCAATGATTGAAATTTAAGTGTCAAGCCACAATAAGTAAATGTACGTTTATGAATTATTATTTCTAATGAATAGACTAAGTGTAATTAATTTCATCATTATTTTTACAGGCAGTTCATTCTCACTTGGAGATTTCAAATTTGCAACTGGATTAAACTTCAAATATTTTCTCCTCAAAGATACCGTACTGGATTCCTAACCAGTCAACATCATACTGCATTAAGTAAGTAAAGTGAAATTTTTTTAAAACTGTGTTTCAATAAAAATCATTAATGATTATGATTGAGTCCAATCGCCTGATCGCATGATTCACATGAGAAAATCATGTGTGATTAATGATGCAGTAGAAAGGTATGGTACGTAGTGCTTTACTCATAATCTGAAAAACATTATTTTCATCGGAACTTTTCTTGATAAAAAATTATTGATGTTTATTTCTGGCCTAGGACGATTAAATTGAATAATGTACGGAGAAAAGTCATGTGAAAAGTGATACATGACGATTTTATAGTTGTCAATTTTTAGGCCATGACCTTCTATTCATGACCTTGATCATTATTTCTTTTTTTTCAGTGAACAGAGTGAGATGGAAGTAGATTGCTCAAGTAAAGCTGTCACTAACATAATCTTACCCGATATCAAACATCTGATGGCGTCTGGATTATACTTGGGTATGGTCAATATTCCTTTTTTCTTTCTAATATGTTTATGGTATTTCCAATTGCTTCTATTTTTCTTATAGTTCAAAATATTATTATGAGATATTATGTTCAATCAACTATAATTCTATCAAGTGATATTGATAATGATCAATCTCATGTTAGAAGGATGTAAATTTTGTCGAACAACCATAAAACATCAATATTTCTAAGGCCACTCAAAAATTCGATATTAAAGTTCCAATATCGATTAGAAGTTTCCACGTTTCTGGCAATTACAACCACTTGTGAGCTGGTCGGATCATGACGTCAAAACCTCGGGGGAGGAGCTTGGGTTCAAACACTCAGTGGACGGAGTATAGTTCTATCACAATTTGATGCGGTACGTTGATAATTCCTTGCTCTTCACACATTAACACCAGATGAGTGTTATACACAGAATGGTTACACTGTTGCTTTCAAGGTACTTAGATTAGATTACTATAATCTAATTACCTTCATTGTGTTAACAGTGTGAGAATGCTGAGTTATTGAGAGGTGTGTAAGACCCTACACACAACAATCACCACTTACTTGGTCTGGCATTTGAATCAAAAGATCTTGCATCATTTTCGAAACATCATGTACTCATGTGTAAAATTTGATGGACAATCTTTTTGAAAGAAAATTTATCTATTATTTGATATAATTTTTTACAATTTATTGTGTTATACAAATGTCTATCAAGTCTCATATGTAAGTTATTCGAGCCTCTTCAATATTATTACTATTACCGTCTTTAATAATAATTTTTTTTTTTATACAAGAAACACACGTTGCATCAAACGTTTGATCAAACTAACAGCTCCACAAATTCCATAAAAGGTACTATGTAGGCCTATTGCAATGATACTAGTGAATATTGATCAACATTTATTATTTATGAAAGTTTTTATGTCTTTTACGTTGTACCAATTCATTTTTGTTTTCTTGTAGAATCATTCAGCAGCAGCTACCACCACCACCATCACCACCACAGTATTCAAAATGGACAAGCAAAATTAGCCTATCCTTGCCTCTGAGTGGGAAAGATATGTAATTTTCATATTTTGTTTTGATGAATAAATGTTATTGTTAGTTATTTCACTTTCATACTGAGAAGGATCAAAATAATGAACTATACTTTTTATCCAAGTTTTCAAGTCAAATAGCATCTTTCATTATTGTTGCTAAGTATTCATTTAATTGTATTTCAATTTTTGTTAAAGTGAATATGAATAAGAATAAGAATGCTTTTATTCCTTCAATGCTTACATGCAATGCTATAGGAAATGTCAGTCAACAATATGATACGAACCTTCATGTTTTAAATTATGTTTAAATGTACGTACATGGTACAATACAGACTAAGTAATTCAATAAAGTTCAAGCTGGTCTTGTTTATTGTTTGGATGTGACATAGAAAAAAGAGTATATTTACAAGTCATTGATTATTTCACTCTTCAAATTAAAATATATTGCACATAGTTGGAAGAAATATGTCCTTAAGTTCAATTCTTACCTTGTATTTTCAATAGTTTTATGACGAATTGTATTCAGAGTAGAGTTTTTTATTGTGCCCCAAAATCTAAGGGCGGAGAATATAGAGCTGTCTTTACCAGAACTTTGAATTATCATTCCAAACCCTAAAGACCCCTCCCAATAGTTGTCTCACATATTCAATAATTGAATACCAAAAAATGTTTGCTTCCATTCATTTAACATTTTTAGATTTTACAATCACAAAAATCCTTCATCAAAATAGTTTTTTCAGCTACTTTCACGTAATATTTGAATACCAGTTTTTCTGAACCATCATCCTACTGTTACATGTAACTACATTGTAAAGAAAGTTTACTATGTGAAATTGAAGCTCATATCTAAACATTATCAAATACGAACATCAAAACAGGAAAATTTAAATTTTGAAAATCTACCAGAGATATAATCTAATTTTCTCTCTCTCTCTCTAAAGTCGACGACCTTGAACAATACGGTCGCAGACACTCGCTTCGCATATTCGGGATTCCGGAAAAAGAAGGCGAAGACACCGACCAGCTGGCGCTGCATATCTTCAACGAGAAGTTGAAAGTGCCGGTGAAATTGGAAGATGTGAATAGGTCGCATCGTGTCGGAAGACGTCAACCACCTAAACCCGGACAAGCCAAACCGAAAGATCGTCCGATCATCATTCGTCTTCTGAGCTATCGGACGAGGAGAATGATCTTCGATGCGAAGAAGAACCTGAAAGGCACCGGAGTGACAATTCGAGAAGATCTTACATCGGAACGGCTGAAGATCCTCAACGCGGCTATGGACCGGTTCGGGCCTAGATCAGTTTGGTCGCAAGATGGGAGGATCAAGATCGCCGTCACCCAGGGAGGCAAAAAGGTGGTCCTCACAGTGGAGCGGATGACGGATCTTCTCAAAATCCCACAGGCAAGTTAAATCACTGAATAGCATGCATGTCAGTCATATTGGCCCCTCCCACTATCTGCATGAATATTCAAACACACTCACATTATGAAATAATAATAGTTATTCCACCTCACTTATTCATCTTATTATTAGGGTAACTGATAATTCCTCCAGTTCCAGCTATTCGGCCAACTTGAGAAAATCAAACTTATGAGCCATAAAAAGAGTATAAATAATTATTGACTGTAATATTAAATTTTAGTTTCATTAATGTTATTTGAATATTTTAATAGAATAGAAAATAATAATTTAAAGCAATCATTCTGAACTATTACGAATCTTTTTAAGTTCTGGATAATCATTAATCTTCTTTAATTTAGATTCTTGGCTCATCTAGCATAATTTTAAACTTGTCTTCCAGCCTAATAAAACGTAGAATATTATTGAACGTTAAATGTTACTTTTTACTTTTGTAACGTTTTGAATTAAATTTTGGAAGCTTATTTGTGAATTCCATCTAATACAGAATGGACATATATCATCATCATTCTAAATCTGTTAGTATTCTCTATACCCCTTTAATTCTGCTTTAACCCTTTCAATTACATTTTCCGATGCCCGACTTACGTGAAATTGACCTAAGTGGCTAGAGCCTTGTAATTACTTCTAAATATACAGTTATATGTTTTCATCCCTTATCTCTGTCACATTGGCTAATTTTAGTAACCCCATGAGCTGACACTTACTGTTTTAATGAATTATTGCTCCCATGTTTTGTAATATTTTTGCATCTTCTCACATAAATGTGTTTATCTTGCATGCAACAATCATGACATATCAATATAAAAAACTGCTTTGCTGAGAGAGAAACGATTTTTTCGTGATTTTTGTTGAGTATAACTGATCTTGGTGCTACAACAATCAAATTTCCATAATAATCCTAAGCTTCTCTATAACTGCTCAAATGACTTCCAAACTCGCCTGCGCTGGACATGTTATATAGCACAAGTACACCATAGAATAATCTGTTCCACTTTTGGCTAGAGACTGCACAACTTTTTATTGATATCTATACACATACATACTCCCGCATTACGACTTTAATGCCACAGGAAAAAGATATTTTTTGCGATCAAGTGATTGCATAATAAATATTATATAATACAGTTAGTAGTATAATGACAGCTCTAGCACTGATTCATGGATGCACGGCGGTGAATCATGACAAGAATGGAGTGCAGCGAGTTATATAGTCGGAATTTGACGTGACCTCTCCCAGATTAGTACTCGAACTTGAGATTGGTCCCCGCTGTGTATTCTAGTACTTTTTTATTTAGTAACATTCCACCTGAATTGTATTCTGCTGCTCCTTCTGCTCCCTTTTTTTTCTTGTTACAGTTCTGCTGTACTCGGTCAATTTCTCTCTCACGCTCCAGATCGCGCTATATCACTCCTTATTCATTGGCTGGAATTCACTGGATCTCATGTTATCAAGACTTTCAACTTACAAGTGCGGCAGCGAATATCAAAACTGAGCTATCACAAAGCGTCTTCTAGATTGATTGGTTGTGCTCTCAAAAATAGTGTTCATCACCTCATATACCTCTAGTGTACAGTGAATTTTAGAACTGATAATATATTTGTGGAGGGAGCCGAAACGTCAACGCTTTCACGATGCACTCGATTCCTCAAGTGAAAGAGACTTTTGTAATAATTAGGTTTAGTTACTTCATTAGTTTTAGTTTCATCCTCATCGTCATGCTCTGCTCTAACTGTATTTTATTAACAATATGTCATAATGTTTCCTTCTGACAACTCAGCTTGCTCGCCCTCAATTCATTTCAACTTGAATAATAATCTCAATAACATAAATAATGATACAGGTCTCCTTTTAACAGATAAGCTCCGGCCACATAAAAAGTTGATTAAAATTGCTCATCTAAACGTACAATCCCTTACCTGTCACATTGACGAGCTTAGAGCAATCTTCCGTTTTCAAAGCTTCAATGTTATTGGAATATCAGAATCATTTTTGAAGCCTAGCATTTCATCAAACTTAGTTGCTCTGCCTGGTTATAATCTATTTCGTAATGATCGCTTAAATAAAGCATGTGGCGGTGTGGCTGTGTATGTAAGAGAAGGCATCAAAACTAAAATATTATCAACATCGGTTCAAGAATACGCTGCTAGGCCTGAGTTTATGCTGCTTGAATTATCATTAACTAGTTCAGATAAATTACTAGTTGGGATCTGTTACCGCCCGCCAAAAATAGGTCACTTTACAGATTTTGAAAATGCATTACTCCAGTTCTTGCCATTCTATAACCGTATCCTAGTTATGGGCGATATGAACACTGATCTCTTAATGACAAATCGGAATTTTGACTTTCACCAACTGACTACAATATTTCAATGTCTCAATATGACTATTCTCCCGCTTGATCCAACTCATCATACAAATGAATTAGATACATTTATTGATCTTCTTATAGTTAGCGATCCAAACGAGGTAGTAGAAACAGGTCAAATCTCTGTCCCTGCTATCTCCGGACACGATTTAATCTATTGTGTACTTTCTCATAAGACCCCTAAACCAGATCAGAAACTTATTACTTATAGGGACTTCAAACACTTTGACGAAACAGCTTTCCTGACTGACGTAGCTCTGACTCCATGGCATCAAATTGATGGACTTCCCTCAGTTGATAACATGGTTGACACATTTGAAAACTGGACTCTTGATATATACAACAAGCACGCACCATTCGTTACCAGGAGGATAAACAGGAAACGACGGGTACCTTGGATGACTGACGACATTTTAAAAATGATGGGACAAAGCTCACAGAAAATTTAAGAAAACGTTCGACCTGAATAGTTTAATTGAATATCGAAGTTTGAGAAATAAAGTCAAGCAGCAATTGAGAAATTCAAAAATAAGATATTTAAATTCATTCATGACTGACAATAAACTAGACTCTAAACTATTGTGGCGTGGAATAAAAGAATTTGGTCTAGGTAAACAAAAATCTGAGACAGAAATCGACCTACCGTTGGATGACATAAATGACTATTTTACCTCACACTTGACTCAACGTGACGAAAATACTATTACTGATCACATCAATTTTCTGGAAGATCAAGTAGCTAACACTCACGTACAACCTGCTAATCAACTTCATTTTAAACATATTTCTGAACATCAGGCTCTTAGAGCTATACAACACATGCGCAGTAATGCTACTGGAGCCGACAAAATTTCTATCAAATTCATAAAGAAAATGGTATTTGCAGTTCTACCAACCATCACTACTATTTTCAACTATTTCAAGTCCCTTGAAACAGGCCAGTTCCCTGAAAATTGGAAGTTTGCTCTAGTTCGTCCTTTGAATAAAGTCCCCTCACCCAATAAGGTTGAAGATCTTAGACCAATTAGTATTCTACCTGCCCTTTCTAAAGTACTAGAGAGACTAGTTCACGGTCAAGTTGTAGATTTTTTAGAACCGGACAACAAATTACATAACTTTCAATCTGGATTTCGAAATCTCACTCAACTGAAACAGCTCTTCTGCGTGTAACTGATGATATTAGGCTAGCTATGGACCAAAGGAAATGCACAATATTAACCCTGTTTGATTTTTCTAAAGCATTCGACACTGTAGACCATAATATTCTCCTTAGTAAGTTAGCTATCCTCGGATTTAGTGCTCAAACACTATCATGGTTTAACTCCTATCTTAGAAATAGAAAACAATGTGTATCCTTGGTGATAATAGATCTGAATGGAAAAATGTTATACACGGTGTCCCACAAGGTTCTATTCTAGGCCCCCTCCTATTTACGCTTTATGCAAATGACCTCCTTCTGTCATAAAGTTTTCTAAATTTCATACCTACGCTGATGACCTTCAAATTTATGCCAGCTGCCCCATCTCAAAAATAAACGAAACAGTAGATAAAATCAACCACGATGTAAATTTAATATTCGAATGGACAAAGAAAAATGGCCTTAAACTTAATCCTAATAAAACGCAGCCAATAGTAATTGGTTACTCACGCTTAGTAAATAATATTGATATGAACACAATCAATAAAATCTCCATTGATGGTATTGAAATCCCCTACTGTAGCTCTGTTAAAAACCTGGGAATAATCATGAATAAAAATTTAGACTGGTCAGAACAGTTAATAAGGTTAATAAAACGTGTAAGAAGGTTTTTTCAGCCATGCACTCATTGAAGAAATTACAAGACATTTTTCCTAGGAATATCAGACTGTTGTTGGTAAAATCACTAATTTTCCCTCACTTAATGTATTGCAACTCAGTACTCAACGACATGCAAGTTACACTGAATGATAAACTACAGCGTTGTCAAAATTATTGTTTAAGGTTTGTTTACTCTCTCAACGCCATGAACGAATCACCCAAGCCCACATTTCAAGTTCAACTCTAAAGCTACCCGATCAGAGAAATTTTAGAATAATTAAACTTGTTAGAGATATTTTAAAACATTGTAAACCAGTTTATTTTAATGATGATTTCAAATTTGTTTCTGAAGGCAGGAGAATAGACGTGTCACACACTAGAACTGGGGAAAATACTTTGAGGATTCCAAATCACCGTACTACCATTTATACTAAGTCCTTTCTAGTTTCTGGTTGCCGTGCATGGAATGCACTACCTGATTCTATAAGATGTATTGAGAGTAGAGCAAGCTTCATCATGAAACTTAGAAAATATCTTGTTGAGAAAATGACCGAAAATGTTCAACCCTAGAGCAATAGCATGACAACCCTTCATCCTCCATCCATCACCTATTCAATTTACTTGTAAATATACTTGCAATTTTTGTAGAAATAAGTTCAACCTTCGTTATGGACCCCATGTCCATACATCCATCATTTGCAGTAGTAATTTCAACTTACATAATTCACCCCATCATCAACCATTATCCATTACTTCTAGTAGTTATTAATTTAAAGTTAAATTTAGATTATTATTTTAATCTTCTTTTTTTCCTGAATCTTTATAGGAAAGTTCCATTAATCTTAATCTGCTTTTAAAATTCCAATTGAAATTACCAACATTTTTTACATCATTTATAAGCAGTGTAAACATTATGTTTTTAACTTTTAAGGCCAAGTGTGTTAATAGAAAGGACATCTTTGTTGTCCTTTCCCAAGAATGGACATCTTTATGTCCAAACTTCGCCTTTTCATCTAGACAATTATTCAGTCGTAATTTAAAAGATTGCCAATTAAATATATTTTTGTAAAATTTCTATAATTTCGCGTTCATGTGTATCCGTGTTTGTTGAATAATGTTACTATGTTTATATAGAAGTAATAGCTACTGTATATTCATTTCTGTATAATAGAAATACACTTACTCCTTTATATTATTACGTACTTTATTTAAGCAATCTAGAATTAAAGCGTGAATGTATTGTTATTGTCTATATGAATAAAGAAATCTAATCTAATCTAATCTCTCGTAGAGGGGATCTGGAGCTCTAAATTCGCCCTGAAAAGGGTATTCAATCAATCGATTATTTTCTAATATTACTCTAATTTTTAATTATTTTTCAAGTTTTGAGGCAGTGTCTCATACTCTTGAGGATATCATGAAGTATCATGTCTATGTTGTGTCCACCAGAACATATTTTGATAGCTAAAAAACACTTGTGACTCTTAACTTCTATTACGATTATTATATCTAATTGAGATTCAAATCGTTTTAAATTGTGTTGTTAAAAGTCCTTTGCAAGTAATTAGGCTATGTAGGCTTCTTCCATTCCTATCAAGATATAGGTGGGTAGTATCAAGATAGAGGTGAGTAGTTTGAAAACCAATACCATAGTCTAACTATACAGTATACAGCTTAGTATATATACGCCAATACTAAGGTGGAAAAGATGAGAAAATAATTTAGAAAGAGAGAAATTGATCAAGAAGAAAGAAGATGATGAGTAGAGCATTATAAAACCAGTGATTCATTTACTCCTAGGTTATGATGTTCAAGAAACATTTAATAAAAGAGAGTCTTGTATCAATTAGATTCTTCCTGAATCATTTTTATGTAAGACAGCTCAATATCAGCGTTTTCTTATGTGGAAAAATGTAGAAGAGATACTTGAGAGAAAAAAGTGATGACAGTCATTATCATCAGTTTCAATATTATTCAACGAGTGCTTCCTCAATATAGTATAAGCCCAAGTATAAGCATTTTATTCTTATTCTAAATAAGCTTTCTCATGAAAAAATTGTGCAATCAAACTATAATAGTTACGTACCATGGAAAATATCACCAACAAAATAAAATTTATGAATTGGAGAATCATTCTAAAAAAGTTTAATAAGTTTGAAGACACTGAATTAATTTAATCAAGTTAATGTGTTTCAACAAAAATTAAAAGCATTGTGACCATCAACACCCAATCAATGTCTATAATGTACTATGTGAATGGATTTTTGCTGTGAATGGAAATTTCAAAAGAAAAAATTTTTATAACTTTGTTAGTCTATAGGGAAATCATTCAAATTGAAGTCTATACTATAGTGAATAGTAACTGACGCCAATTACTTGGGCGGTTGGCGAATGACAGTTATTAATTCTCAGCTCTCTCAGGACAGTTGGCGAGCTGTCTGCGAGAATACAAAAATGTAAGTAACCGCAGCTATACTAATTTGTTATCAAAGACAGATTCGGACTGTCCTAACTGCAGCTAAGCAGAATAAAATTAATTTTCCAACTGCCCAACTAATAGGCATCAGCTAGGCCTATATGATTTTTTTTAATTTGTTGGTGTTGTTATCAATATACGTCTGAAAAACCGTCACGCACCCAAATTTTTATTCAAACCTTCCACTTCGACTGGCTTTGGCGCGCCGCTTTGCCATTGGCCAATCATTGCGCCAAGGCATATGATTCGCAGGAAACGGCGGGCTTTTGAATTTGAAGATGGCCTTATATCAGATAGACTGAAAACAGCCATTTGCTCTTTATAGTGAATGCAATCATTAGATAATTACAATATCATCATTTTTGAAATTTACGTAAAAATTAGTTTGTCCAAAAATCAATAGTGATAATTTTTGGATCAAGTTAATTTATGTTACTAGTTGAATTATATGACAATATGTTATCAACAACTGATTCACAACAATGAATGTTGTAAAAGTCTGACACTTGCTCTCTTTGTGTTCCTCTCTTCTCTTTATTGGATTGTTTGCAAGAATGCTTTTCTAATAATTCGAATGTTTACAATATTTTTCCTCCACCTACTATCTAAAGTCGCATTTCACTCCCTGGAATTGAATACTAAAGCGCTTCATTCTCTCCCTTGGGAGAAAAAGAAGATTGAAATTCCCTAGGGAATAAAGTAAGCCCATTTAAATAACATGGGAAGCATCTCTATGATATTTTGTGTCTAAATTTGGAACTTAGGCGTGAACTGTAGAACAGTAAACAGTATAGAGTGCACAGTTTGGAAGAAAGGTTGGTTACGCTGATATTTTGAAGGAATATTTATAAAACAATGGATCATGATGGAAGAAAGTTAAATACTTGTATATTATTCATAAATTTATAGAAATGTAAAAATGTATACATATGGAAGTATAGTACCAAAGTAAAAACAATCTTCATGATTTAAAAGCTAGAATTCTTGATCACTATCGAATATCGACTATCAAATCAATTAGAATTAGATAGAATCGAATTCAATTATTCATCCCTACAATGGTTTATTGTACTTTGAGATCTGTGTGTTATAATTTGAGTTTATTATTATAATAGTGTGTTTATCGTTTTAATTTCGACTAATTATCAATAGTCCACTGTCATATTATACTGGAACAATGATAAAAGAATGACTTTGTTGAATTAGACTTTTGGTTTTGAGGTTTTGGAAGTATAGTTAACCTCAACTTATATGGCAGTTGAGGTCAGTAAAATCGTTAAAGTTAGTAAACTTTAGTAAATTGTTAAAGTTTTTCAATTGGAAACCGGACTTTTCAACATAAATTTAAACGAATATCCTCCATTAGATAGCCTTTATTATGTTGTATGAGTTGTATCAACACAAAATATTATGTTATTTGGATTTTAATTGTCCTAATGAACAGGTTTTCACGATTCGGTTACTGTTGTGTTGTGGACGAAATAGGCCTTCAAACATTGTACTGTCTCTGAAAGTTGAATTTACAATTTAACATTTGTAATATACGGTATGTACTTGCTAAATAAATAAATTTTATTGATGCTTTTGTTTTCTTTTATTTTTGTAGCTTATAGATTAAAAACTAAAAGATTGTTTTCACTTCTTTCATACATGTCTAATGTAACGTAAATTGAAATGAAGTCTATTCTAGTAAATTTGAAATGATTCAGTTGATTGCTTGAATATCTTTTTCTTTTTATAGGCTTTTAGTTCTACATATTAGCCTAATCAAAAATTGAAATAGAAGTTTCATTGCTCAATCTAGTTTCTCATAACTTTTTTTATTATCAGTATCATTACTTAAAAACTGGAAGCGATATCAACTTATTTGCTTCCCTTTTTGTTACTATATAAGTTGACTTGCCAGTCATTCCATTTGTCATACTTTTATTTCACCAGTTTTGTTTAGTTTGTAGTTACAAAAATTGGGGAAGTAGCAGCTACCTACCGTACTTCCTAGTTTTGAGATTTCAGATTGAACCAAGTTGGATTTATTTTACAGCTGATTTCTTTTTATATGAATATACTTATGGAGTTTAATAAAGATCGGTTAAAAGAATTTGAAGATGAAAATTATTTTGTAAAAAATGCAGAAAGGCATCTGGTGAACAAATCGCTTTTTAAAGAAGATTAATCATGATTTTTTTTTATTTTGAGCCATAGAATGTATTCCCAGAGTTTGGCACTTTAATTTTGGGACACTCTATATATTCCTATCAATAGCTAATTAATGTAGGTGGAGGAAAAATGTTGTGTGCATCACGGGACTAAAGTACTTTTTCTCCCTCAGGGAAATTGTCGCCCTTGGCTACGCCTCGGGCAACAACAGTTTTCCCCTCAGGGAGAAAAAGTTGCCCTTTAGTCCCTAGATGCCTAAATAATATTTGTTAGCTAGGATCAATCAATCGGGATATTTCCCTTTGAACTTCAACATAAGTAACTATTTTACACATTATCAAAAAACCACTAGATAGGTTAAAATTTGTTACTAATGCTATAAGATTTGGTAATAATTTTGGATACAGTACAATAATATTGGATATTAAAAATAAAAATATAGGCTTCCTGAATCAGGAATTCACCTATTGATTCCACTGAAAATATTGCAATGTAAATATGTACTAAAAAACTAATTTTAAAATAAACTGTGATATTTGTTTTAAGTTGCTTGTACATTTTCACTGGTGAAAAATCTTTGGTACTGTCTGACCAATAAACGTTTAAAACTATTTTCCATTTCCATTTTCCTTGAATCATCATTTTTATATTAATATTAGATAGTTTTTAGCACTGGAAACTCTTCTATATGATTTGCATTTGATCGATAGTCTTAATTCGGGCTACGTATTATTCAATTTAATCTGCCACTAAACAGAAATCAAACATAAAATTCAGATTTCAATATTAACATAAAAATTACTACCATATATTCAGTTATTGACACAAAACATGTATGTACAAGGAATTTGTAGCAGGTTGCAAAATTAACTGTGGCTCAAATAAATTAATTTTCATCCACTTCCACGAGCTAGAGCATAGCCACCTTTGAAAAAGACTAATGGTCTTGAAACTGACAACCATGTAGAGTAGAGTCGGTCCATTTGAAAGAATTGAAATCATTTCTCAATCAACTGTTTTATCGGAGAGTTTCTCATGTGCGTTCTCACATTTTGATTTGCTACAAATCATAGCTACATTGTTAAGTCACGAACACTGTGGACTACTCTTGGATGGGTAACCGGTATTTGGCCAACACACATTGGCGGTGGAACTACCCGTAAGGGGTCTCCCCACCATTAAAAGTAATGAGAATATTTTTACTTTCTTTTGACATAATTGTCTATTTTCAATCTTATCTGCTAATCTCTATCACAAACCATTACAGAAAACACGTAGGCTGCAAGGAATTCCAAACCAATAAGGTTTCATGAAAATATTTATAATTCAATAACTTACATAAGAGATTCAAAGTTAACCAGAATTTATTTTCTTCTTTTTAGTCGGATTTAAAAAAACGGTTTATGAAAGTTTTTCAAATATATTTATTATAGAATAAACAAAAATTTTTAAGTAAGTATTTGGTGATGTAATAAGAAATTGATAACTCAAAAAAATTCTTTATGAATTCATTCTTGGTTAGATTTGAATTGTGAACGATTAATGCGTTGAAATGACAATAAGCAACAAATTATTGATTAAAATTAAAATTCAACAATAGAAATATAATGTAGCTATTATTTAAATGAATAAATTAATTTCAAATATAACAAATTGAAAACCATAATTGTTTCAAAAACAAAATAAATAAAAGTATCCTTCATGGAATTGAAAGTATTTTATAAATGCACAGAAATTTTTGGCTCTCAGAACATTTTAAATGAGTCACATTGATTATATTTATTGCGTTGGAGCATCCATAACTTAGTCATATGGAAAATTGTTGAGGATTGAGTCATCATAAGCCTAATTTTTAAAAAACTGAGATAGATGTAGGTTATGTGAAATTATTCATGAAGAAATAAATTTCCTTTCCAAAAATAAATAAATTTGAAATTCTTTAAGGGAAATAGGCCTACGGTATAATAGCCTAATTAAAATTTACAAACCAAAAGTTATCTTTTCTTAAAGTTCATCACTCCAGACAGCCCGCCAACTGTCCTGAGAGAGCTGAGAATTAATAACAGTTATTCTCTAACCGCCTTAACTGACGTCAGCTATTCATGATTAATTATTTTTTGACTCAATAATATTAACGAGAATACTTTGGAAAATCACTGAAATACTGAATTGTACCATTGTAGAAGGCTGTATCATTTAAATTGATGATACAGTATCATTTCGGTACTTGATACAGTATCAAACGAGTATATGATACTGTATCCTTTCCCAGTCTGTGTCTCGACCTACTTTGGGAGCTCAATCGTATAAGGTCGAATTTCTTGAGTTTGCATGGGGCTACCACCTCGTGGCCAGGGTGTACGCCACAAACTCCAAGAATCATTAGCTCCAAAACCAAACCGCCACACAGTTTCAAAAACTCCAAGTTCACAAACTCCAAAACAAGATCGGGGCACGAACAAGAAGGATACAGTATCATATACTCGTTTGATACTGTATCAAGTACTGAAATGATACTGTATCATCAATTTAAATGATACAGCCTTCTACAATGATACAATTCAGTATTTCAGTGATTTTCCCAAAGTATTCTCGTTAATATTATTGAGTCATAAAATAATTAATCATGAATAGCTGATCAGTTAGGCGGTTAGAGAATAACTGTTATTAATTCTCAGCTCTCTCAGTTGGCGGCTGTCTGGAGTGATGAACTTTAAGAAAAGATAACTTTGGTTTGTAAATTTTAATTAGGCTATTATACCGTAGGCCTATTTCCCTTAAAGAATTTCAAATTTATTTATTTTTGGAAAGGAAATTTATTTCTTCATGAATAATTTCAAATAACCTACATCTATCTCAGTTTTATTTAAAAATTAGGCTTATGATGACTCAACTCTCAACAATTTTTCATATATGGCTAAGTTATGGATGCTCCAACGCAATAAATATAATCAATGTGACTCATTTAAAATGTTCTGAGAGCCGAAAAATTTCTGTGCATTTATAAAATACTTTCAACTCCATGAAGGATACTTTTATTTATTTTGTTTTTTGAAACAATTATGAGTTTTAATTTATTATATTTGAAATTAATTTCATCATTAAATAATAGCTACATTATATTCTCCTATTGTTGAATTTTAATTTTAATCAATAATTTGTTGCTTATTGTCATTTCATCACGCATTAATCGTTCACAATTCAAATCTAACCAAGAATGAATTCATAAAGAATTTTTTTGAGTTATCAATTTCTTATTACATCACCAAATACTTACTTAAAAAATTGTTGTTTATTCTATAATAAATATATTTGAAAAACTTTCATAAACCGACGTTTTTAAATCTGACTAACAAGAAGAAAATAAATTTCTGGTTAACTTTGAATCTCTTTATGTAAGTTATTGAATTATAAATATTTTCATGAAACCTTATTGGTTTGGAGAATTCCTTGTAGCCTGTTTTCTGTAATTATTTGTGATAGAGATTAGCAGATAAGATTGAAAATGGACAATTATGTCAAAATATAATAAAAATATTCTCATTACTTTTAATGGTGGGGAGACCCTTATGGGTAGTTCCACCAATGTGTACTTGGCCAAATACCGGTTACCCATCCAAGAGTAGTCCACAGTGTTCGTGACTTAACAATGTAGCTATGATTTGTAGCAAATCAAATGTGAGAACGCACATGAGAAACTCTCCAATAAAACAGTTGATTGAGAAATGATTTCAATTCTTTCAAATGGACCGACTCCTACTCTACATGGTTGTCAGTTTCAAGACCATAGTCTTTTTTAAAGATGGCTATGCTCTAGCTCGTGTGGAAGTGGATGAAAATTAATTTATTTGAGCCACAGTTAATTTTGCAACCTGCTACAAATTCCTTGTACATACATGTTTTGTGTCAATAACTGAATATATACGATAGTAATATTGAAATCTGAATTTTATGTTTGATTTCTGTTTAGTGGCAATGATTAAATTGAATAATACGTAGCCTGAATTAAGACTATTGATAAAATGCAAATCATATAGAAGAGTTTCCAGTGCTAGAAACTATCTAATATTAATATAAAAAATGATTCAAGGAAAATGAATTGGAAAATAGTTTTAAACGTTTATTGGTCAAACAGTACCAAAGATTTTTCACCAGTGAAAATGTACAAACAACTTAAAACAAATATCACAGTTATTTTTAAAATTAGTTTTTTAGTACATATTTACATTGCAATATTTTCAGTGGAATCAATAGGCACTTGCAGTGAATTCCTGATTCAGGAAGCCTATATTTTTATTTTTAATACCCAATATTATTGTACTGTATCCAAAATTATTACCAAATCTTATAGCATTAGTTAACGAATTTTTACCTATCTAGTGGTTTTTTGATAATGTGTAAAATAGTTACTTATGTTGAAGTTCAAAGAGAAATATCCCGATTGATTGAACTTAGCTAACTACAAAATATTGTAAACATTTGAATTATTAGAAAAGCATTCTAGCAAACATTCCAATAAAGAAAAGAGAGGAACACAAAGAGAGCAAGTGTCAGACTTTTACAACATTCATTGTTGTGAATCAGTTGTTGATAACATATTGTCATATAATTCAATTAGTAACATAAATTAACTTGATCCAAAAATTATCACTATTGATTTTTGGACAAACAAATTTTTACGTAAATTTCAAAAATGATGATATTGTAATCATCTAATGATTGCATTCACTATAAAGAGCAAATGGCTGTTTTCAGTCTATCTGATATAAGGCCGCCTTCAAATTCAAAAGCCCGCCGTTTCCTGCAAATCATAAGCGCCCCATACACACACGGGAGTTGATCCGCCGGCCGAAAGGAGTTGATCCGTCAGTGTGTTGGCGTTTTAATTGCTTTTAATTGCCTCTTGGTCCAGGTCGTGCCAGGCACGGCGAGAGTTAGCTGGGCGGCTTGCCTGGACTTGGATCAATCGAGGCCAAACTTTCCACTAAATTCCAAATCGACTAATAATAGAGATAGAAAAATTTTGATTGCAGATTTGTTTTCTGTGACCTAGAGTTTAGCCATAAGGTCCTGATTGTGAAAAAATTTGAAAAATATTCATATTTAAGAAAATTTATCAGCTCATTGAATCACTATTATTTGAATAGAACACAGTTTTCAATTATCAATTCATCTTTTATGGCAATAATTATTCTTTTCATTCAACTATTGAAAAAAAAATCAATTTTATAAAAGTGGAATAGATCATTTTTAACTGTGTTTTATTTTATCACATCATCAGCCTGGATTCTGCACTATATTATTTGATTTTTTATCTACAGCATAAACTACCACAGCATAACCTTGATTTTATTATCTATCAGCCTATATTATTCTGATATAAATATAACAATTTGTTTTTCAATTTCCTGAAACTGACTTGAGAGAGTCGGGCTGTATGTGACCCAAGGTCAATGAACTATAATTCTATACCCCAAGGTGACTCTCTTCATTGGAAAACTATTTTTGTTTCTGAATCAACATTGTTATGAACCCTCCCTTCCAATATGAATAGGCTCCATGTGAAGATTCATGGAGATCCATGTGAACGACACCCATGTGATTGGGCTGCAAAAATCTTTTGTCAATGACAACCTTTTATTCTCAAACACACCCTCAACTTTTTCAAACGAAACTTCAAAATGACACCTCGTGTGCATCTAGCAGTTGTTGAGAGTCAGCCGTGAACTGCAGTTCTACAATCTTCTAGAATAGTTTCGTGTACTCTAGTTCCTAGTTTTCTTTATATAGTTTAGTTTTCATTTTTATTGTTGCTTCAGCCAAACCAGAGTTCTGTCCTCAGAATAACAGGAAACTATGCTAGTTTCAATGGGTATCCCTTGATTTCTACTTTTGAGCTGGATTTTTAAAAGCCAGCCTGGATTTTTAAAGCCAGACTGGATTTGATAATAATTGAAAAAAGGGAACTGAATCCAACTCTGGAATCAGAATTTGACTATATGGTTATTGTTATCAAATAGCGTTTTCAAGGGATTGGTGAAGAAATACGTAAGCGGGTTATTCCTTATATTATAGTGCTTTTCATACAGAGGTTATAGAGGTAAGTTTATTTTAAACATGAATATTTTCCAAATTTTTTCACAATCAGGACCTTATGGCTGAAATTGAGGTCGCTGAAAACGAATCTGCAATCAGAATTTTTCTATCTCTATTATTAGTCGATTTGGATTTTGGGGATAAGTTTGGCCTTGAATGACTTGACCGGCGGGATCCAAGCCGCTTTGGGCATGTGTGTGGTGAATTTCTCCAAGTCTGAGCTCGTTAATTGCTGCTCGGGAAAATGCCCATAGGAAAATGCCCGTGTGTGTATGCTCAGCTATATGCCTTGGCGCAATGATTGGCCAATGGCAAAGCGGCGCGCCAAAGCCAGTCAAAGTGGAAGGTTTGAATAAAAATTTGGGTGTGTGACGGTTTTTCAGACGTATATTGATAACAATACCAACGAATTTAAAAAAAAATTCATTTAGCCTAGCTGATGCCTATTAGTTAGGCAGTTGGAAAATTAATTTTATTATGCTTAGCTCAGTCAGGACAGTCCGAATCTGTCTTCGATAACGAATTAGTATAGGTGCGGTTACTTACGTTTTTGTATTCTCGCAGACAGCTCGCCAACTGTCCTGAGAGAGCTGAGAATTAATAACTGTCATTCGCCAACCGCCCAAGTAATTGGCGTCAGTTACTATTCACTATAGTATAGACTTCAATTTGAATGATTTCCCTATAGACTAACAAAGTTATGACAATTTTTCTTTTGAACTTCAGTTAGCAAGCAAAAATCCATTCACATAGTACACTATAGACATTGATTGGGTGTTGATGGTCACAATGCTTTTTATTTTTGTTGAAACACATTAACTTGATTAAATTAATTCAGTGTCTTCAAACTTATTAAACTTTTTTAGAATGATTCTCCAATTCATAAATTTTATTTTGTTGGTGATATTTTCTATGGTACGTAACTATTATAGTTTGATTGCACAATTTTTTCATGAGAATGCTTATTTAGAAGAATAAAATGCTTATACTTGGGCTTATACTATATTGAGGAAGCACTCGTTGAATAATATTGAAACTTATGATAATGACTGTCATCACCTTTTTCTCTCAAGTATCTCTTCTACATTTTTCCACATAAGAAAACGCTGATATTGAGCTGTCTTACATAAAAATGATTCAGGAAGAATCTAATTGATACAAGACTCTCTCTTATTAAATGTTTCTTGAACATCATAACCTAGGAGTAAATGAATCACTGGTTTTATAATGCTCTACTATCATCATCTTCTTTCTTCTTGATCAATTTCTCTCTTTCTAAATTATTTTCTCATCTTTTCCACCTTAGTATTGGCGTAGATATACTAAGCTGTATACTGTATATATATAGTTAGACTATGGTATTGGTTTTCAAACTACTCACCTCTATCTTGATACTACCCACCTATATCTTGATAGGAATGGAAGAAGCCTTATTCATAGCCTAATTACGCGCAAAGGACTTTTAACAACACAATTTAAAACGGTTTGAATCTCAATTAGATATAATAATCGTAATAAAAGTTAAGAGTCACAAGTGTTTTTTAGCTATCAAAATATGTTCTGGCGGACACAACACAGACATGATACTTCATGATATCCTCAAGAGTATGAGACACTGCCTCAAAACTTGAAAAATAATTAAAAATTAGAGTAATATTAGAAAATAATTGATTGATTGAATACCCTTTTCAGGGCGAATTTAGAGCTCCAGATCCCCTCTACGAGAGAGAGAGAGAGAGAGAGAGAGAGTGAAAATTAGATTATATCTCTGGTAGATTTTCAAAATTTAAATTTTCCTGTTTTGATGTTCGTATTTGATAATGTTTTGATATGAGCTTCAATTTCACATAGTAAACTTTCTTTACAATGTAGTTACATGTAACAGTAGGATGATGGTTCAGAAAAACTGGTATTCAAATATTACGTGAAAGTAGCTGAAAAAACTATTTTGATGATGGATTTTTGTGATTGTAAAATCTAAAAATGTTAAATGAATGGGAGCAAACAATTTATGGTATTCAATTATTGAACATGTGAGACAACTATTGGGAGGGGTCTTTAGGGTTTGGAATGATAATTCAAAGTTCTGGTAAAGACAGCTCTAAATTCCCCGCCCTTAGATTTTGGGGCACAATAAAAAACTCTACTCTGAATACAATTCGTCATAAAACTATTGAAAATACAAGGTAAGAATTGAACTTAAGGACATATTTCTTCCAACTATGTGCAATATATTTTAATTTGAAGAGTGAAATAATCAATGACTTGTAAATATACTTTTTTTTCTATGTCACATCCAAACAATAAACAAGACCAGCTTGAACTTTATTGAATTACTTAGTCTGTATTGTACCATGTCCCCTCCTTTGGGAGATTGGCTGTCGTTAGTAAAGACAGTCAGTCGTTTCCCGTCTCTGGAGGAATAGTAATTGTTGCATTACACTCTAACTGATTAACTGCATGTTATTCAGAGGTGTTCTGCGCTGCCAATTGGTTGCGGAAACTGGCTTATGGTTGAGAGGATCAACGTGCTAACCACACGTTACCTCTATCCTGGTTGATGATTATTTGCTTCTGTATGGTCTGTCCGGCCGGGGGGGAATTCTGGCGGGTTGGGGGGCGGCTTCGGCTCGGCCAGTGTTGGTTCGGGGACTGTGAGTTCTGATTGAGAATTTATGGCTTTTGGGCCGGAATTGGTCGGGCTGGGGCCGTTTTCTCGTCGTGCCGGGGTTTCTTCTTGGCTTGGACGGGCTGTATAGTGGAGTGAATCTGAAACTGGCAACCAGCTGGTAGGCCTAGGCCCTTCATAGGCTGTTGAGCCAGACATACATACATTGTACCATGTACGTACATTTTACAGTATAATTTAAAACATGAAGGTTCGTATTATATTATTGACTGACATTTCCTATAGCATTGCATGCAAGCATTGAAGGAATAAAAGCATTCTTATTCTTATTCATATTCACTTTAACAAAAATTGAAATAAAATTAAATAAATACTTGGCAACAATAATGAAAGATGCTATTTGACTTGAAAACTTGGATAAAAAGTATAGTTCATTTGATCCTTCTCAGTATGAAAGTAAAATAACTAACAATAACATTTATTCATCAAACAAAATATGAAAATTACATAATCTTTCCCACTCAGAGGCAAGGATAGGCTAATTTTGCTTGTCCATTTCGTATACTGTGGTGGTGGTGGTGGTAGCTGCTGCTGAATGATTCTGCAAGAAAACAAAAATGAATTGGTACAACGTAAAAGACATAAAAACTTTCATAATTAATAAATGTTGATCAATATTCACTAGTATCATTGCAATAGGCCTACATAGTACCTTTTATGGAATTTGTGGAGCTGATATTAGTTTGATCAAACGTTTGATGCAACGTGTGTTTCTTGTATAAAAAAATAATTATTATTAAAGACGGTAATAGTAATAATATTGAAGATGCCAAATCCCTTCTTATCAAGCTCAAAATGATCACAACAGTTAATATCTATGCATAGGCTACACAATTCTATTCTATTACATATTAAAAAAGGCTCAAATAACTTACATATGAGACTTGATAGACATTTGTATAACACAATGAATTGTAAAAAATATATATCAAATAATAGATAAATTTCCTTTCAAAAAGATTGTCCATCAAATTTTATACATGAGTACATGATGTTTCGAAAATGATGCAAGATCTTTTGATTCAAATGCCGCACCAAGTAAGTGGTGATTGTTGTGAATAGGGTCTAGGTAGTGTAGGGTCTTACACACCTCTCAATAACCCAGCATTCTCACACTGTTAACTCAACGAAGGTAATTAGATTATAGTAATCTAATCTGAGTACCTTGAACGCAACAGTGTATCCATTCTGTGTATAACACTCATCTGGTGTTAATGTGTGAAGAGCAAGGAATTATCAATGTACCGCAGCAAATTGTGATAGAACTATACTCCGTCCACTGAGTGTTTGGACCCAAGCTCCTCCCCCGAGGTTCTGACGTCATGATCCGACCAGCTCACAAGCGGTCGTAATTGCCAGAAACGTGGAAACTTCTAATCGATATTGGAACTTTAATATCGAATTTTTGAGTGGCCTTAGAAATATTGATGTTTTATGGTTGTTCGACAAAATTTACATCCTTCTAACATGAGATTGACCATTATCATTATCACTTGATAGAATTATAGTTGATTGAACATAATATCTCATAATAATATTTTTGTGCATAATAATATTTTGAACTATAAGAAAAATAGAAGCAATTGGAAATACCATAAACATATTAGAAAGAAAAAAGGAATATTGACCATACCCAAGTATAATCCAGACGCCATCAGATGTTTGATATCATGTAAGAATGTTAGTGACAGCTTTACTTGAGCAATCTACTTCCATCTCACTCTGTTCACTGAAAAAAAAGAAATAATGATCAAGGTCATGAATAGAAGGTCATGGCCTAAAAATTGACAACTATGTAAAGTAGGAAATTGGGTTCATTTAAAAGCATTGAAATAATTTCCAATCAGCTGTTCTAATGGATGCGTTTCCTGTGTGTGTTCTCCCATTTGACTTGCTACAAATCATAAGCTATTTTAATAAATAACGTCTATTCTTAATCTTTCTTGCTAATCTCTATCACAACCTATTACAATAAACACAAAAAGAAATTCTATACGAAGAGTTTTATGAACGTTTTTCATGAAAATTATGCTCATTATTTGCGTCATTGCATGCAATTAATAATGAACTCGACAGCTGGTATAAAATCGTCATGTATTACTTTTCACATGATTTTTCTCCATAGGTACATTATTCAATCAGGGCCCTGGCTTATAAACATTTTACAATCCACATTACTCATAATTCGTGGATTTTATTGGCGTTTCTGTCTCATAAACGTTCCCAATAAAAAGCAAATTCTACAGTTTCAGCTGATTAAAAAAATTACATGAAACGAATTGACCTCAAGTAAATAGAATATCGGAATAGTCCAATGCTGTTCCTTTAAAACCAAAACTTTGGTCCTAATTTAATGATTTTGATATATAAATTGATTTATTATTATGAATATATTTAATAATAAATATCAATCATTATTTTTATAGTGAGATTTGAACAGGAATCATTTTTGTCGCTAAAATATTATCATAACCTACAAAGAAAATCGTAAACAAACCAAGTCAGAAGACCCTAGCCTTGTAATCTAAAATGGCCGCGATGATTTGAGTTTGAACAGCGATATCGTGAATTTTTCGTCTGAACCAATTTACATAGACATATAACCTACATCTTAAACCTTCATCATTCATCATCACTCATTCATCCTTTGCTTAAAATACTTGGAAACCAAGTCACAATTGTAAAGAAAGAATAAAGAATACATGGGATTTCCTATTTTACTCGAACCATCGTGGACATTTTGGATTCAAATGTTAGGGTCTCCTAGTGAGTTTTGGCTGATCGTTGATTCAACAGCTGATTCTTCCCAAAATTTGGAACATTGTAAATCGAGAGTTCTATTGGTGAATCTACAATCCCAATCACTTGTTTTTCATCAGAAAAACAAGCTGTAAATCTTTATAAGCCAGGGCCCAGATTCATTAATCAGATCGTCCTAGACCAGGAATGATCACTTATAAATTTTTATCAATAAAAGTTTCTATAAAAATAATTTTTATCAGATGAAGAGTAAAGCACTTTGGGAAATTCATCGAAAAACCAGCTATAAAATCGTCATGTATAACTTTTCACATGACTCTTCTCCGTACATTATTCAATTGAATTGTCCTAGACCGAAAATAATCACCTATAATTTTTATCAAAAAAAGTTTCAATGAAAATAATTTTTTTCAGATAATGAGTAAAGCACTTTGGGAAATTCATCGAAAAACCAGCTATAAAATCGTCATGTATCACTTTTCACATGACTTTTCTCCATACATTATTCAATTGAATCGTCCTAGACCGAAAAAAATCACCTATAATTTTTTATCAAGAAAAGTTTCAATGAAAATAATTTTTTTCAGATGATGAGTAAAGCACTTTGGGAAATTCATCAAAAAACCAGCTATAAAATCGTCATGTATCACTTTTCACGTGATTTTTGTACGTACAGTATTCAATTAGATCGTCCTAGACCAAAAATAATTACCTATAATTTTTTATCAAGAAAAGTTTTAATGGAAATATTTTTTCAGATGAGGAGTAAAGCACTTTGGGAAATTCATCAAAAAACCAGCTATAAAATCGTCATGTATCACTTTTCACATGACTTTTCTCCATACATTATTCAATTAAATCGTCCTAGACCGAAAATAATCACCTATAATTTTTTATCAAGAAAAGTTTTAATGAAAATAATTTTCTTCAGATGATGAGTAAAGCACTTTGGGAAATTCATCGGAAAACCAGCTATAAAATCGTCATGTATCACTTTTCACGTGATTTTTGTACGTACAGTATTCAATTAGATCGTCCTAGACCAAAAATAATTACCTATAATTTTTTATCAAGAAAAGTTGCTATGAAAATAATTTTTTTCAGATGATGAGTAAAGCACTACGTACCATACCTTTCTACTGCATCAATAATCACACATGATTTTCTCAGGTGAATCATGCGATCAGGTGATTAGACACAATCATAATCATTAATGATTTTTATTGAAACACAGTTTAAAAAAAAATTTCACTTCACTTACTTAATGCAGTATGATGTTGACTGGTTAGGAATCCAGTATCTTTGTGGAGAAAATATTTGAAGTTTAATCCAGTTGCAAATTTGAAATCTCAAAGTGAGAATGAACTGCCTGTAAAAATAATGATGAAATTAATTACACTTAGTCTATCCATTAGAAATAATAATTCATAAACGTACATTTACTTATTGTGGCTTGACACTTAAATTTCAATAATTGAATATTGCATGAATTTTGACAAAATTATTCCACCTGTAGGCCTAATGCTAGAATCCACCAAGTAAATGTCAAAATCCACTTGGAATAAAACTTCAAGCTTTTCAAAAGACTTCTGCACCGTGCAGCAACTCTTACATTTGAAGATAATCTATTGCCAGAACCCAATTTAACAGTGTATATTTTAAGCTCTTCACCAAGAAAGAAAATTACAGTAATAATAATCTTAAAATTATTGCTAAGTTAGGTAAAGCTAGTAGCCTACTCATCGTAGTCAAGTACCAAGTATAATGTAGCCTATAATTTGTTAGACTAATTCAGCATTCAATTACTGTTTTATGCCTCTAACAAGAGAGAATGATCCCTGTTGCCAAATTTAAAAAGCTACAGATACAGCTCAAAAAGTTACAGAAAGTATTAGGTCTACTATAAAGCTCAAAAAGTTACAGATAATTTTTAAATGCAGAATGATGGGAATATTGGGTTCTTAATATTAAACTAGAATAATATTGCTGAAAACTCACCCAAATGTTAATTCGTGGTCCTAAGTTAACTGGATATTGAACAGTAAATAATCAATGAGATTCAACTACTAAACATAACATAACCTATTTTGTTATGGTATCTGATATCTCTGATACAGCCTCTAGCAATAAAACAGCTCTGTATCATTCTGTATTTAAAATGCAACACAGTAAACGTCTCCAAAACATGCTGTATCTAGATCGAGAACTGATGTGCAACGGTGTAGCTAACTGTGTATCAGCCTGCAACGGGATTTTGGAGTTTGTGATTTTGGAGTTTTTGGAACCCCTCAAGTCCAATTTCATCGGCAACCCAAATGGGTAGGGTTCGATTAGTCCAGTGCTCGATTAGTCCAGTTTTTCAAATATATAAGTTGTTTTATGAGAGTGGTTTGATTAGTCCAGTTTTTCCAGGAAAAACTGGACTAATCGAGGCAGTCTATTTCAATTTGTCTAGAGGTTCGATTAGTACAGTAAAGTTGGTTTATTAGGTAGGATGTGCAAGGCGCTCGATTAGTCCAGTTTAGCCAATTCATGTGACCCGCTGAACCGGTTATAATATGTGGAATCAACTATATCACTCTCTCAGCGTTACACTAGAGACGCTGCCATAATCGCCAACGGCAAAAGTTATCGATCAGTTCAAGTAGCTTGCAAACTCTGACGTCAGGTTTCCAGTAAAACTCTGACGCTATGATAGCCCAGTAAAATAATGGTAGTTTTGTCAGACAAGTGATGCGAAAGTTTTTTTCCGATTGTTTCATATTATGACTGTATTCCAGTGCGCTGAATCCAAAATTGAAGTTTTCTGCCGTCCTAGGGTACGGCTTCACCCTTAAAAATTGAAAAACCCCTTAAATTTTGGTAATTTTTTGTTTCTGATTTTTCAATTGATATTGTTTATTTATGGAAAAAATATTCAGTTAAAGATTATAGTCAATAAAATTACTTGGAAAATTTGAGGTCACACGCTGAATTTTGATATATTCTTTTAGAGCTGATACGTACCAAAAAGGGGTAGATTAATTCAGTCTTTGAAAATCTAAGTCAAAACCTTTGGATTTCACAACAAGTAGGCTTACTTGGAATATAGGCTAAATGAATGTGCTCTTGTAAAAACTCTTGTATAATAGGAATGTATGATCAATTTCATATAAATTGCATTCTCAATTTCATAAATTGGAGGACGGGGAGGGGGTTACCGGTAAGAAAATATCCACGGGAAGAATAAATGAATAATAATAAATTTTTATTTCTCAGTAAGCAAACTAGTACAAAGAAAACATTAAACCTCCACGAAATGTATACAATGAGGTACTCTAAAAAATATAGTTTAGATATGATTTCCAAATTTACTAAGAATAAGAGGCACTCGAGAAAATTCTATGTGGGAGATGCCATCAAAGTTCAAAATTTTAAAATTATTTCTCTTGCAATAAATAAGTAAAATTATAGAAAATTCACCACTACATGGTAAGGACGACTCCTCAGACACTGATCCATGTGGAAGACCAAAGGAGTAAGTAAATCTCCGTAACAGGCAAGGAAAGAGTATTGAAGACTTGAGGAGGAAGCGTCATTTTGGCAGCAAATTTTGGCTCCACAGTTCATTTTGAAGAGAGCAAAAGTTAGCCTTTAATATGAATGTTCAGCTAGGTACTTGAAATCTAAAATTATATTTGCTATTAGTCCTATATTATTCACTACTCCCGTGCTAAGAATCATTGTATATAGGCTAAGTTACTACTAAATACCTACCACAAGTACCGTATTCATTCTTGTATAGTTCATTTCTTAAAAATGCTGGCTGACTATAATGAATTCCTTTAAGCTGAAGAGAGCATTCAGGGTGCTTCCTTATCTCATCTGGATATGGGCGCCTTTAAATGATCTTGAAAAATGTTGAATACTTTCAATATAGGCTACATTATCTTGATAAGATGTAATATTATACATAAATTGTTGAAAAATTAAGAATGTTGTATATAAATTGGTAGTAGTGTTAATTGAATTAGCTATTAAGTTATGAATTGAAAAATCAGTGTCTTTCTAATGGTATAGCGATTTGTCTTTCATTTATAGCGACTTACATTCATTGTTGAGTAGCCTAATGAGTTACATTCATTGTTCAATAAAGAACTTGTACATGTATATAACTTACTTCAAAAACACCCAGTAACTTCTCTTCATATTTGCGAGAATGGCCATGAAGAAGGAAATAATAATATCTTTGCTTCTCGTTATCACTATATAGTTAGTTGACTGAATGAATTGTATACTGATTATGCTTAGTTTGAGGAATGATGAATACAGTTACATACCTTAATAATACATACCCATATCCAATCAAATTCCAATTAAATTTTATTGTTATTTTTCAAAAAAATGATTATTCATAAAACATCATTTTATGCACTTCATAAGACTTGCAGAATATAGCTCAGAATAAACTTAATTCTATAAAATAATCATTAATAGCCAAAATTAAATGTGACAACTTGATTCTGCAGTTTGAATTTATTCATGACATAATAGCTAGCATGGATGATAATAATAATAATCATACTATAAATACCATAGATATAAATAAATGTCATTTATATTTATATAAATGTCATAATATATAAATACTAACAAAATTGAATTTGTGGAGAAAAAAGGTGCAAAGGGAAAAAACTTTGGTCCGAGTTCTGATAAGCAAGAGGACCCAAGTTCGATCCTTGACCAGGGAACAATATTTTCAAACGCAGTACTATCACATAGATACGTCACCCCGTCTATTAAAGGAGACGTAAAGCCGTCGGTCTTGACTGCCTAAAAACCAGTCGCCATCTCCCATTAGCCCCTTAGAGCCTAGGAGCCTATGCGAGCATCAGTCCCAGGATAAAAGACTATATAACTGATAAAAGAGGAAATGAAAAGAAAATTAAGAAATCAAGTTTTATATTTTATACAATGAGTGTTTCATCAAAAATTTAACATAATGGAAGTGATAATGATATTGAACTGTATGACCTTTAATGGCACGTTGTAATTACGTAAATCCCTCATGTTTCAAAAACAAAATATTTGCTCTTCAATTTAACCACATCTTGTCAATTTCATTTGAATTTCATAGTTACCCGGTATGCGTGCAATCAGATAAATTGTGATTGTCAAATAGTTATGCAATCTGACTATAATATATCTTGGTGTATATTACTAGATGAAAAACTTGAGAAAAGATAGAGAGAAGTAGAGAGAAGGAAGAGTAAAATGAGAGAAGGAAGAGAAAGCACAGGATAAAGAGGGTAAATGAGATAAGAGATAGAGAGAATAGTAAAATGAGAAAAGAGAAAGGAAAAAGTGGATTGAAAAGTGAATGAGGCAGTGAAATGATTGAAAAGAATGAGAGAGAAGGATATAGAGAATAAAACGAGAGAGGAGATAGAGAGGAGAGGTTAAAGAGAGGTAAAATGAAAGAAGGTGAATAGAATAACTTTATCCATGTACATTAATTATAGATAATAAAATATGACTACTTCGTTACAGCATTGAAACGGCGAAGTTAGGACCAAGTCCTGCCTTGCACTTGACCAACAGGATAAAGAGACCGATATGAGTAATTAATCTAATTTAATGAAAGCGAAAAGGCACTCATTGATAGAGTCTGATGATAATTGTAGTAATTTCTCGCTATTTACTGTAGTCTGTGCAAGGAATAAATACATTCTGGGTAGATGGGAAATGACTCCAGCTTGGTCAATATTGGCTCAAAAAGTAAAATTTTGGTCTTTAATTGAAGATCAGAATGTTTCCTACAATTTGAGACCAAATCTATGATTTTTAACCGATATTGTCCAAGCGGAGGTTATTTTCCCATCTCGCCAAAATGCCTTCTTTGCTTGGAGAGACTTTACATCTCTATCAGCAATAATACTATAGAATGATGATGTAGCCTAGTATAATAGTCTGTCTAAGCAAAGAAGACCTGGCAAAAATGAGAAAATGACTTCTGCTCGGTCAATATTGGTTCAAAAATTATTGATCTAGTCTCAATCGTAGAAAACATTCTGATCTACAATTTGAGACAAAATTAATATTTTTGAACCAATATTGTCTGGAGTCACTTTCCCATCTTGCCACACGGTCTTCTTTGCTTGGACAGACCAAGTGTAGGTTTCTTGGAACTTCAAAAGGCTTTGATCGTTTGATCTAAGACAACAATTCACACAGAGAGAAGCAAGACATTCTCGCAAGATGGGAAAATGCCTCCAGCTCGGTCAATATTGCTTCAAAAATCAAAAATCGAATTTCAAATTGTAGAAAACATTCAAATCTACAATTTGAGACCAAATTTATAATTTTTGAATCAATATTGACCAAGCTGGAGTCATTCTCTCAACTTTTAAGAATGTATTTTTTCTTCCACGTGCAATTATCAACCAATCACATGCCTTCGTGCCAAGTCTTTCTAAGCCGGGAAATTTAAAATGACTGAAATCGCCCGATCGGTTTTTTGGATCTGGGGGGGTGGAAGAGCCTTGGAAAAATTCTACAAAAAACAGGAACATTCCTCTCTATATTAGTGTCCTCCCCATAAAAATTCAAGTCAATCTGACAACAAATAAAAAAGTTATTCATATTTTTCGGATTTTATGTCTTAATGCAATGAAAACTCAAAAAGTTCGGAGTGATCTACCTAGATATTAAACTGAATTTGGACTGCTAATTTATTTTTGATTATTGAACTGATAACTGATTATTTATTGATATTTTCGCATTTCTGAACGCAGAATTGGGTTTATGAAGAGTTCCTTCAAACGTATATCATTACAGATAGGTTTCAGATCTTTACTAGTTAACAATTTTATTTTATAAAAGCGTATATTCTTGACAATGATATACGCTTTCACGATGTATAATTTGAATACTTCCAATCCAAAAATATTTTAGTGGATTTGTAAATATTTCTTTGTTTTGAAATTAGCCTTATGTGGAGGCTTTAACTCTTGCACTTAACCCACTCATCCACGGCCACCCTCAAGACTGTTGATAATATTAAAATTTCAATACAAAAAGTTATGGTAAATAAAGTCACATATAGAGAGCCAAATTTAAAGGTTTTTTGGCTCATTAGATTTTTAGTTTCATGAATACAATAATTCAGCTTCTGAATAATTACCAATACAGATTTCAAATATTGCTGTAAATCATAAAAATATTAATATTAATTAATCAAACTGTCCTTCCATGAATTAAACAATATTAAATCTCGAATTTCTAATAAGGGTAGCCTAATTTAGTAGATTAAACAAAGATAATAAGATTCAATAAGTTAAAAGATACCGGTGAATTATTCAGAATATTACATTATAAATAAATACAACATGGTTGTATAATGAAAACCAAGCTATTGTCATTTGCAACCTAATTCAAAGATCGCGCCGCGCCGCCTTGGTTTTATTTGAAATTTGTTAGACGGCCACTTTGACGCTGTCTAGATATAGTCAATTCCTTGTCAACGCATATAGTGGATTCATCACCTGGTACGAATTCAGTACGCCCACTGTACTAATCGAGGCACTGTATTAATCGAGACGCAGGGCTTCGATTAGTCCAGTGCCTCGATTAGTCCAGTTCTGGACTAATCGAGGCACTCGCTCATCTCATTGAAGAACTGGACTAATCGAGTCACTGTATTAATCGAACCCCTGCGCCTCGATTAGTCCAGGTGCCTCGATTAGTCCAGTTTTTCAGTTTCTTAATGTAGGATAGGGACTGGACTAATCGAGCACTGGACTAATCGAGTAATCCCCACCCAAATTAACATTGTGGAGTTTGTGATCCTTGGAGCTAATGAGGCACTCCCGACCGTACTCCTCCAGAAGGGGAGGGAAGATCCTGGTAGACCTTTCTTCTGTACGACCTACATAAAAAAAGGGTGGCCACCGATAGGCTGGACAAGCGATAGCAATGACACGACACAACGAACCTAATCTCTGAAGCAGTAATATTGTTTCTTGAATATTGGCTTATATTCTATTATATTGGTGGAATGAGTGAAAATTATCGATTGGGATATTAATCCCTTTCTTTTTATTTTAGTTGGTTGTTTAATAAGATGAATTCATTATCTTTCTTCTCTGCATCATGATTTTTCACGGTGTGCAACAAACTGGCCTAAGTTTTTAACTGGTCTAAAGCAAAGTGGTCTAAAACAAAGACGAATATTCCCATTCCCATACAATATTGTCAAAATTTGAGTAATTCTTCATAATAATGTATAATAATCTATTTAGAATAATCCAAAATATCTTGATAAATATTTTTAACAGCATTTCTTTCCTATATTTCAGTACACGGTTTATTAACAGTTTTCAGCATCGTATTCATTCTAAAAATGGAAAATCTAGTCAAATTATTGTTTTTCGACAATTATAATTATCATTTCATTTTTTGATGAAAGATAGCAAAGAATTGAAACTGTCTTTTTTAAAATAAGTTATCGTTGAAAACGTTGAAATGTTGATCAAAAAGGCATTAGCATGGTGACGCCATCTTGCTTGTACCAGAATTCAAATCGCATAAATCATTATTCACATTTATTATAAAACTTTATTTTACTTACAAATTCAATCAAACTTCAAAAATTAATATTATTTACATTAAAACACTGAAGATTCCTTCAATATATATTCAAATTATAACTACATGTATGAGTATTATTTTTGTCAACCAACTTTTGCTGTTCATCTTTATCTTATGCTCAGCTATAGCGTGTTTCACCCAATTATTGATTTATATAGTTTTTGCAAACACTATTTAAGCTGTATTAAATTAATTCAATAATAGTATTGTTATCAAATATTTAAAATAATTCATCAAATTCTTGCAGACCTGACATTATTTTTATACTCTGGTATCAAAATATTTAATACTCTTTACGAAATTATTATTACAGTGTACAAAATAATTATTATGAAGCCCAAGTTGATTGTATGAAACAAAATCCCAACAAGAGATACAAGAATTAATGAATATAATAGAATATGCTTGAATATAATTGGTCAATAATAGGCCTATTTGTGTTGACTTTAATAAAAGAATGAGTAATAAATAATACCGGTATTTTATTCTATAAAATATAAGATAATGATTGTCATTTTAATTCTAATCATGATAATCTTGGTACCAATTTAGGCTATAGTGTTGAAGTGAAAATGGCTTTTGATTTTGAAACATATTCATGGCCCGGCGCTTCAACCAAGTGTAGTGATTTATAAATGTTTCAATAAATGTTATAATGAGAATGCGAGAGGTAATTAACATAAATAGTGGAATCTCTGATCATGAGAAAGGTATGGTTATCAGGTAAATTTATAATAATATAAGCCTATTAGATGAAGCATTTTGAATGAAAGTAATAAATAAAAAACTATTAATAAGAGGCCTAATGTATAATTCAAATTTATATAACATCATAAATAAAACGGGATAGTACTGTAACCTATAATAAATATTCAATTATTTGAATTTTTACTATGAATCAATTTGTAGTAGGATTTATTTTTTCAATTTCAACATTGTTAACATAACTAAAATACCGCAACAAAATGCATTTTCATTTTCATTATAGGCCTACTTATCATGTTGTAAGTTGCTTTGACAATGAATTTAGAATATAAATTAAGTATTTTATTCAAGTGGTGAGCCTTCTTTAAATTATTATTGATAGGAGTGGGAAAATATTTGCATTTATATAATTACATTAGTAGCATATCACTTTCTATAATATATTATACAAGGACTCTAAACAGAGGATTTGTGAAAAGGAATAATAATAAATTATCATTAAACTCTGTAAATAGAAATGTATTCAATGAGCCTATATAACGTTCAATGTCTTATAATATAAGGTCGTTCAGCGTTTTCAAAAACTAGGGATGAGGCGGAAAAATTTTTCTTGGATGAGCCCATCCAATAAGGAGAAGGTGGTCAGGTGCTGGCTGACGGATTCTTCAGTAGGAGAATATTAAACAACCTCAGGCAGCACCCGAATGAAGTGAAACAAATTATGATGGACGCAACATTTAAAGTTGTGCCACAACATCCAATTGGCATCCGCCAATTCTTTTCAGTTCATGTGATTTACATGGGAATTGTAAGTAACTTACATCATTGAAATTAGCCAGTAAGTTTGCCAGTTTATGACTGCTAATGACAGTAATTTAAAAAATATTATATAAACACTTTTTCAAATGCACTAACAAGAAGAAAATAATTTTCTTGATCACACTATTAGTTAATAGGAATTCTCTCTCTTACACCTATGGAAAAAGTATTCAAATACAACTCAAACGAAAATATTTTGGCTGAAGACAAATTAAGCAGAAATATTCAATCAATAAATACTTTTAAAATTTTAGTTTTGAGCCACACTTTTTTTGTATACTTTTAATACTTTTTAAGTGTGAAAATACAACTCAAACGAAAAAGGTTTGGCTGAATTCAAATTAAGCTTAATTAAGTAGAAATATTCAATCAATAAATACTTTTAAAATTCTAGTTTTGAGCCACACTTTTTTTGTTTGAGTTGTATTTGAATACTTTTTCCAGAGGTATAAGAGAGAGAATTCCTATTAACCAATAGTGTGATCAAGAAAGTTATTTTCTTCTTCTTAGTGTTTTTAAAAAGTGATATATTTTTTAAATTACTGTCATTTTTATCTTTTTATTTTTCATTTAAAATTATGACCGAATTCTAAAATTTTGAACGAAATAATCCAGAAGCGAGTTGAAACTTTGGAGACACAGAGACTTTGGAGTTGAAAGGCGAAAAATTCAAATAACATATACTTTAAATATCCCTAAGTTTAATTTTCTTATCTTGCGTACAGCTGATAAACACATACTTTTGAAACTTTTAAGTGGTGGAATCCACTTAGCATCTGATCCACTAATACTCACGTAAATACATTCAAATTGTCTCATTCCAAATCTTATTTATTCAATTAAAAATCTAATTAACAACGAATCCAATGAAAACTTAGCTCAATTTGTAGTGTCGGATGGGACCAATCTACTAGTAAAAACCAGAACTCTAAGTGGCCTGTGAGCCGAGATATAATCCAAAATATGTGGCGTGTTATGGCCAGTAATTATAGAAAAATAATTACATAATAATAAATACCTCAATTTCACCATGACATGCTTCGCTTTTCTTGGATAATTGAAAAAAGTTTCTATTAGTCATCGTGAAAACTGTATTATAGCCTATATTCTATATGGAATTCAATAAAATTTTGCTTTGAAGAGAAATTGAAATTGAAATTTTATTTTGCCAAAATTACAACTTCTAATACAATAAGAAGTTGTATAAGCAATTGAAAATAGCATAATATTTAAATACAAATAATGCAAAATACAAAGTCGAAAATATAGCTCATAACCATAAAATTGAATTAAAGTAACACAATTTTTATATAAATATTTTGGCAGTGCCAAAAAGAAAACTTGAGAGTTGGCAGTTAGCACAGTATAAATAGAGTAGTAAAGGTTGTAAACTAAAAGGTTTTAAAACCTCTTTTGTAATGAAAACCTTATTTAAATGATTACAATGTAATAATTGAGCCATGAAACGCTCGTTTATGAAAATTGAATGCATAAATGTTGTTTCAGAACGTATGGAAATATGTGATCACACATGGCTTACAACCACTATGCAGGCAGAATGTGGAAGCCAGAAAAGTGGTGAAAATGGTAATGGCCCTGCCACATTTGCCTGCGCGAGCTGGACCTCCTCACGGGAACGAGATTCCCACCAGCTCCATTGAGGATGGCCTAGAAGCCATCCTTCTATATATGAGAGAGGGCGGAATTGGTGGAAATATGATGGAAGTAACGAACTACTTCCGCCGTTTCTGGCTCAATATCATTGGGCCAGAAACTATTTCCACATTCAATTCAGCAAGGCGCACCAATAATGATTTGGAAAGCTTCCACTCCAGATTGTTAAGCGCATTCGGAGTGAATCTGAATGTGTGGAGCTTCATAAGTAAGTGGGCTAAATTTGTTATTACCTATTTCTCTATCTTTATTTCTTGATTGCTAACAACAAGATTTCTGTTGATGGGGAGGGGAGGGGGATGGCTTAGAGTTTATAAAAGTCTAGATTTCATCTGCTAAAATTTTCGACTAGAGGAACTCAGTGACGTTGGAATCATAACTTTCCCAGCCAGCTGTTTCACTCTGGCTCACCTCTACTATTCTCTTCACCTTGGCTCAATACATGATAGTAGCCTACACTTATGTGGAAGTAGTCTAACGTGACTGTGGCCAAGGGCGATAGAAACTTTAGAATAAAGATTTAAAATGCATGCTTAGTATTAATGGGCAGCCAGATAGGAGGCTGTTTCTCGCAGACTCGACAGTAGAATTGGCTGCCAACTCTGCCAACATATGATTTCACACAAAATAATAATAATAATAATAATAATAATAATAATAATAATAATAATAATAATAATAATAATGAATAATGAATTTACTTATTCTTTCGAAAAATACTTTGATCCTATCCTATGAAACTCCATTATTGCCAATAATGCTTTCAGGACAACTGCAGTTGAAAGAGCAGGAGGCATACATTGATATGCGCAGGATGGACGGCGACTACGGGATCGAAGTTCGCCGTGCACGCAGCAGGAGAGAAGTGACAAACACCCATAAAATTCGACAGGCGACGTTCAAGTTGGTTATAAACGAGTACACGCTCATTAGATTCCTACAAAAACTGTCACACTGCGCGGACAACATCTTGGATGCGGTTGATCCTCGTGAAGCGGTGCCAGTGGAGTACGACCCGCACAACGAGGCTGAGTGGCTGCTCTTTGGAGTGGCGGATGAGGAGGAGGTAGAGGCTGATGAGCCAGTAGCTGACCAGCGGCCAGCTGCTGTGCGTCAGCCAGATGCTAACCGTCAACCCGCAGCGCCTGTGCCAATCATTCAGCAGCGGCCAATCAACCACTGCGTAATCTGCCTCCAAGAGGAATCAAACCAGGTGGCGATACCCTGCGGGCACGTGTGCATGTGCACCCCATGTGCATAAATGAACCGCAATGTTATGGGGCTATTACTACGGTGTCCGCTCTGCAATAACTTTTGCGATCAATATTATCCAATTTTTATGGCGAACGTCTAAAAATTGCCTTGCAAAACGGTCACCGTAGGAATATCAACATCATTTGCGTATTCATGCCAGGTTTTTCGAAGCACACTCCAACTTGAGGGACCCTCAAGTTTACATTTAACAGTTAAAATGTCAGCTTTTCTATCAAAATTTGGTGATCCCTCAAGTGCGAGTGTACTTGAAAAAACCCGGCATCAGTGTCCTTTGATGTGAATAGATTGAAATCGATGTTGCTTTCCATAACGATATACTTATTAAAACTTTATGATAAAAGACGGCTTGTATTTCACAGTAAATTTTGTAAATCACTTACTTTTTTGGCACAATGAAGTGGGATGCATTTCACTGAGCCAAAAAAGTATGTGATTTACAAAATTTACAGTGAAATACAAATCTTCTTTTATGATAAAGTATTAATAATTTATGTACCTATATAGTGTTTAAAATAGTAGGCTACGTGGATATGATTGATATATATAGTGTTTAAAATAGTAGGCTACGTGGATATGATTGATGTATATAGTGTTTAAAATAGTAGGCTACGTGGATATGATTGATGTATATAGAGTTTAATGTTAGAGTTTATTTACGTAAAGTGCCCCAAAGGGGCCATGTAACAATGAACATCATATTTTTTAAATATCAAATTGGAGTCCTCAATGACATTGTAAAGATATTAGGCTATAGTTTTTGTACTTGGTGTATGAATGCTAGAGCCGTATTTGAAACGATTTGTAATGATACTAGAATATGAGCATAAATGTAAAATTATTATTTAAATTTGTCCTTTAAGAGCAGGAGATCCATTTGTACTAAATTTCAGATTCTAGAGCAAAATTTGTAAATTGAATGCAAAATCTCTTTTCAAAATCTTCAAAATCTCTTGCATTTGCACATATCAAACACACAGTCACATTATTCCCTATTAAATAGATAATAATAATAACTATTATTAATATAATTGAACCTTAATTTATTAGTTGAATATCTATAGTCATCTATGGCCTAAGAAACCTATATAAATAAATAAGCCCCTATTTTTAACTGCAGTTTAAACAAGAAATGAGTTATTTTTTCACGGTTGAATAAAGATACGGTATGGTCGCATTCATTATGAAGTGGTTAATTAGAGTGAGCTGATGATTTGAATTGAAATTTTGATGTGAATGGATACTAACATTGATTGTCATAGTTGAAGAGGGATGTTGTACTCACTTGAGTCTACTTAGTAACATAGAATTCAAGTAAACTCTTGTAGATTTTTCATGTCATATTTTATTCCACATAAACAGTCAGCGATTGCGTTCAGGTTATTCAACAAAATTTATTGATAAATCCGTCAAATTCCTCCTTCCTCCAAATACTGTGATACTACTGCTTTCTTCCACTTCTCTGGCAGTAAATTGGCTCTCGAATCTAAAGAAACATAAAAACCAACTAAAGTTTAATACTAAATAAATTACTCATATTCCATGACGCATTAAATAATTGTATTGATTATGCACTTTAACCACCTACTTTTCTTTTAAAACCCAAAGGTTTGTAACATGTCACGAATTGACATGATATACAGTTGGGCCAAAATTTCTTGGCATCTGACAGCTGAGTTTCATTAACTTCATTAAAAACATTGACTGCTGCTCTAATCCATTGTCGAATGTGACATCAGTTGCCTAATGTTTCTAAAAAACTTTGCGGGGAAAGGTTCAATAAACTCTTGTTCATTTGATTTTTTCCCAGCATCACTCTTGTTTATTTAAACTCTTTGTAGTTTTCAAACTCGTTAAATTGAAAATTTTTGGGGGTCCTTTGAATTTCAAAATATTGAGAGTCGAATGTATCACTAAGTCATAATCAAATTTAACGAGTTCAATTTTTGACAAGGGAACAAATTTTTATCACAGTGTCATCACGTATTACGGCAACCCAGTCGTTTGTGAGATAAGTTACACTTTGGGTCCCAAATTTCTAAAAAGCAGTCATGATCAACATCATCAAACATTGTAGGCCAACCGTATTTTAATGTCAACATCGTAAAACGACGTTATCTAAGAGACCCAATAAAATCAAATCCACATTGCACTTCATAGAATGATGTCATCTGTATTTATTTAATTTATTAAGTTGGATATGAATACTGTATAATTATTCAAGTGAATAAAGTAGAAGTCCGATTATACGAGCTGAAGGGGACCGGGACCACCTCGGATAACAAAAAACTTACGTAGTTAACACGAAGGTGAAGGAAAGTGGTTAGATTTAATAATAGATCGCATTGAATCTAAATAATATAATTTATAAATACCTTACATGCTTTAAAAATTTGCTTTGGTTAACCAGGCGCCTTGGATAATCGGACCTCTACTGTAATGAAAAAATAAAAACAAGTAGGCTACTCACATTAAGATATTTTCTCATAATTACTTGAGACGTTGATTTGGCATTGATGTTGATGAGGCATTTTACATCTCAGTGAAATTAGAAACTCTCAATTTGTAGGTAAGTTTAAATGATATGCGCAAATCTTCTTCATCGTCAAATTAATCAATTAGACCTATCACAACAATAAGAAAACCTGTAAGACAACACAAATTAAAATAATCTGATTGATGAAAAATGGCCATAAATAAGGTGAATTTAATTCAATATGATAATAATGCTAAATATAAAATATTCTCCATTTTTTCTTCTTGTAAGTGTTTTCAAATAAATTGAGGTTCTAATTATTATTGAAACTGGATTTCAAAATGGCCTACCGTATTTCCTACTTGAATAGATTTCAACATAATGACAATTAAAAGCGGGACCCAGAAGTATAGTCTGTCCAAACAAAGAATGCATTCTGGCAAATAACTCCAGCTCAGTCAATATTGGTTCAAAAATGATTAATTTAGTCTCACATTTAGCTGAACCAATATCCACCTAGCTGGAGTCATAGTCTCCTCTGCTTGGACAGACTATAGATACGCTAGTACTACTGTAAATGATAATAGGCTATATAGCCTAGCCTTAACTAACTTACCTCTTTAAAAGTACAGTAGCGTAGGCTACCATTTAACATACTGTAGCTCAACTTTTATACGGTACACAACTTATTGTTATTTGTTGCTTCTTATGGAAAATGTAGTCCATGGAGGGTTTTTTGGCTATTCTAATCTTAATGTTGGTAGGTTAGCCTAATCTGTCTAATTTTTCTAAATATTTCTGTCTAATTTTTCTAAATATTTCTGTATATTCACATAATAATAGACAAGAATGATATAACAAGACCTACGGGTAGATTGACTAAATCTATAAAGAGTCATAAATGTTTGCAAATTCGTATGTTTAATTTATTACTAGAAAATGTCAAACAATTACCATTGAGAACGTTCTGTATTACTGTCGATAATTGGCTAAAATCTGTAGCTTTTTATTCTGTAAATGAATATTTAGAATACTGTATTTCAATGTTCATCACTAGTTTTGATCACTTCATGGAACTTACCTGTGATATATTATTGTCACAGCCTATTGCTTACTTTTCTGTAATTGTTTTATGGCTAATAAATTTCTAGACTCTTGAACTTGTTGAATTTTCATTCCTTTTCATGTGATGGAGATCAAAATAATTCTAACAGCAACATTAGAAATTATCCAACTAGATACTGGTATAGTCTAGTATAGTATAGTCTGGCCTAGTCTGTCCAAGCAAAAAACACAAGATGGGTTCAGGCAATGACGCATCTGTTCAGGCAAGATGGGAAAATGACTCCAGCTCGGCCAATGACTATAATGATGATTGAAAAATTATAACGTTTCTTAAATTGTAGGCCCAGAGCCAGGCCCGGTCTGGTAGGGGTGGCAACCTGGCGATCGCCAGGGGCCCCCGAGCTAGGGGGCCCCCAAACTGGGAGATTAGAAAACTATTTTTTGAATGCTTTGGTATATAATTTTTTCAATCAATCCCATGACTTGTATTTCACAATACACGTTGCTTTAAATAACAATTTAATGTATCAATTTAAACTGAGGGCAAATATTTAATCTGTGTTCGGGGTTGGAGAGGCCCCAAAGAGAGCCCCAAGTTATTCCAAAGAACAGTTTCGTTGCAGTTTTGAATTTTTTAAAAGATTTTGTTTCACATTTTAGGAATTAATGAACGCACAGAACTAAGTATAGCCTACTACTTGAACATAACCACTTTAAACTACTTTATTTATAAAAGTTAAATACAGCCCACAAGGCTGATATTGTGAGCTCCTTAAGGCCAAAATTTGCCCCTACATAAATTATCAGAGAATGATTTTGTCTTTTTGTAACATTCGTCTGTTCACACTTTCAGGTTCTAGAAGTCCTTAAAGGGGCCCCAAACTTTTTTCCAAAGAATAGCTTTGTCATTATCTAGTGTTCAAATACAAGACAATACTTTTTATATTTAATACCTTGTGCAGCACAAAATTAAGAATAACTTATTTTATATAGAATTTTTTGTATTATCAAGCGGATTCACATACGGTATAATTGTATTTTGGTTTCTTTGAGGGCCCCAGGTTTCTCTTTGGCGGTTCCTTGTGAGTCATCTAATTTCATCCACTACAGGCTGATGTTTGATAAGAATAGGAATAGGAATTATCAATAATCATTATATTGTTTCCAAGGGTTTCTCATCTCTACAGTTTGGATGAATATATATTGAAAAAAGCTCTTGGACTACTGTATTTTAAAATTATTCTGTTATGTATGGCCTGTTTTCTACTAAACTCTTCGGGGGGACATCTCCAGACCCTTTTCCGCTTTCTAAATCTGAAAATAAATATTTGTGGAAAGAGTAAATGCAGATTATAATAAAAAGTTATATATAAGTTACAATATCAAGAATATACCTCCATGACGAAATATAAGTTGAATATAGGCCTAATAGTTCGCACACTTTGATGAAGTTTACAATTGCACATGAACTTCGCATTCTTCCACTGTAGCCTTCAAATTTCATATTCCTTCAATTGTCTTTGGACTTGGGCCAATGTAAAAAATCCTGGGTTTGTAACCCAAATTTTCTCTCTATCGGAGTAATTATTAAATTGAGCCTGACCCATGATCCTGAGAAATTTATTCATATATTCCAAGGAAATTAGATCTAATCAATAGTAGATCTATTGTAATTATAATAATCTAATCAAAAAATAGATTAATCAATCCAATCACCCTGATCTATTCTTCCTGTTTAGGCCAATTGTCATGTTTGTTAACGATTCATCTAGTGGGAAATTTATTCCAATTTGAATTTGAGTGTGGAATGAGAAAAATTAGGGAACTACAAGACATTTCTATCAATACTCTTCATCAAGAAACCATTCAACGCTCTTTTTGGGCATAATAAAATTATGTGAAAATTTTCCGGGGGTGGGTATAATCTGGGTATCCATTACACTACAGGTATTGATCATTTTTCGGTACAAAATGCACTCCTTGAGTTACCAATGAGAAAAATATTTCTAGACAATTATAAGCAAATTTTCTGGGAGATACAGTAAAAATAATAAAATAAAAATAAATAAAGAGTACCAAGATGAGGAAAATGAATGGCCATCAATTGAAAAAACCTCTTGTCCTCAAACCTCTAAATCTCGAGACCTACTTTCGCTTCTACCCCCTTTCCCAGGGTAGGGATAGGGGCCCCTTGAGAGGTTTAGCAGAGGGCCTCAATGGTCCCAGTTCGCCTCTGCCTGTGTTATGTGTATGTTTGATTTGACCTGCTAGAAATAAACAAGATCCTTACATAAATCTATCTATATATTTTTTCCATTTACAATCAACGGGAAAATGAAAGTTCCACAAAACTCAACCAAAGTCCAGAACAATAAATTATATTCCTGTTAAATGAAAGTGAGAGACATACCCCCCCCCCGATGTGGGGCCCCGTTGATCAATCGCCAGGGGCCCCCAAATCCCCAGACCGGCTCTGCCCAGAGCAAATCGTTCCTACAATTTAAGACCAAATTTATTTTTTAATCTATATTGACCGAGATGGAGTAAATTTCCCATCTTGCCAGAAAGGCTTCTTTGCTTGGACAGACTATAATATGGCATTGATAATGCCATAAGTTATTCTCATAACGAGTAGCCTAATTCAACTTCATTCCGAAAGTTATTTAGACTTTTTACAAATCATTCAACTTGGCCTACGTTTTTGTTGAAGACAAATAGAACTGACGGATTAATAAATGATTAATAATTAATCAAGAAGCACCAGATTGTCAGTACCTACCACAAAAACATATAAGTTAATGAAGACATACAATTGTTTTGATGTTCTCACATCATCATCAGTGTAGGTACTCTTGTGCTTCTTATCAAGTACAAAATCACAACATCTCACCTGACACTGTATCTTCGATAAAGATATGAATTTTCCATCAATTTAATCAACGCAACCTTCAATAACTAAGATAACACAGACATTCACTAAGATTGCACGTCAGACAATATGTTCTGAACTATTAAGTAATGAATTACAAAGCCAAGAAATTTGGTTTCTTTTATTAATTTAGAGCCAAATTTGTATTATATTCCTTCTTCTTCACTACTTCATCACATGAATTCTTGTTATTAAAACACTAGGATAGAAAACATAAATACATTTTGTACAGTAACTAACTCACCTATAATAGAAGAGCTTAAATCTGGAAAAATCATTCAATTATTCCTTTCATTCTATCATTGAATTGATAACAAATAATTTTCTTTACATTTCAATTGATCATCTAATTCTCAACTATAACTAATATTATCAACTATTAGGATA